>CM034706.1:194131745-194150794 GCA_020142125.1 Phrynosoma platyrhinos | reverse complement strand
CAGTGCTAAGAAATCCTGGGAATTGTAGTTTGTTGTGGCACAAGAACTCTGACACAGAAGGTTAAATGTCTCATAAAACTACAAATCCCAAAATTCCATAGCACTGAGCCATGGCAGTGGTATCAAACTGCATTATTTCTGCAGTGTGGATGTAGCCCAGGTTATCAGTATCAGTTTCACTCTCTGATTCTGCTTTGTTATGTTTGTCATCATCACAGGTCTCATGGACTTCTAAAAACCAAAGGTTTATCTGGATTGAAACAAGCTTCTCTACCCTTTCACATGTCAGTGTATTTCTTGATATAGTGTGAGTGTATTTCTAAACAAAGACCAGATTCTTTCAGTGTCCCCTAAAGGAAGAAATGCATCTTGCTCTTGCATTGGAGAGTTCAATTTGTAACCTAGGATTGGCTTGTCCTTCTTATTCAGTGCACAGAAATTAGAATAATCTGATACTGTACATAGTTTTTAGAAATGATTTGGAGAATATATTAACAACTTGTCTTAAAGGTTTTATTCATCATGCTAAAATAAAACATTCCATAATTGATTTTCTTCCTTTTTTCAATTTTTCCAATTTTTTGGAAAAACAAAACAAAACAAAAAGGCTTTAAAAAAACTATAGTTTCCCTACAGTTTCCCTAAAAATTTTACTTTTTTTCTTCTTGGGTCTTTCCATCTTTAGTCATTTTTGGTTGTTTTTAATCATGAGGTTAAGGTTGTTTTTAATCATGATCTGTTTTTTATTTTCAAGATTTTACATGGTTGTAAACTCCCTGGTGGAACACTTTTAGACATAAAGATTGATCTAAGAATGGTTTTTGCAAATATAAATAATTACCTTGAGTGAAGTGTTCCTAAATCTCAGAGAGATTTTAAATTCATATTCTACTTGAAATATGATTTATATAGACTGAACAATAATATTTGGTGCCAATTTCAGCTCTGTATTGTGTTAAGAAAAAATAGTACCAAATAAATGAACCTAAAGGAAAAATTTGAAAGAATCAATTACAGTGGATCCTTCCCATCCATAGAGATTCAGTTCTGCCTTCCTGCACATGGATGAAAAAAATGTGGATGATCATGCCCCATATTATTCAATGGGTGGCAATGTGTGCAAGTACACATCAGTGCATCTGTATGCATATACTGTTATTCAATAATGTGAAGTATGGCAACCCATGGGTGGTCAGATCTGTGGATTGCTAGGCCATTGATGCTGTAAACCCACTCTATTTTAAATCAACCAACTCACCTGAGTTTTTCCACCTGTCTTCTCCTGAATAACAGTTGTAGAAATAGCACAGCTGACAACAAAGCTCTTAAAAAATGAACTGAAGACATTGCACAATCCAATTGCCATTAAATCCTGTAGGATAAATGAAAATTAATCCCACTCAGATTATTGTGATAAAAATAGACACTCATTAAGAATTATGCATCTGCAGTGCTCAAAGAAAATGCAGATTATTCTGCAAGAGAAATAAGTGAAAGCAAATATCAAAGGATCTAATATTGGTCTGAGGCACCTTCCCCAATCCTGTACCTTCAAGATGCTTTGGATTTCAGTGCCCATTGACTTGAGGCAGCATGAATTATGGTCTGTATGGGAGCAGCACCCCAAAACTTTGTGTAGGGCACTAGTTTGGAGAATCCTCTTTTGAAGAAACAGTAATAGCAATCGCAAGTACATTTCTATACCGTTTATCAGTGCACTTAAGCACTCCCTAAGCAGTTTACAATGTGTGAACTAATTGCCCCCAACCAGCTGGGTACTCATTTTAGTGACCTACAGAAGGATGCAAAGCTGAGTCAACCCTGGAGCCCTGCCTGGGATCGAATTCACAACCTTGTGGCTGTAAGTGGCTGCAGTACTGGCATTTAACCACTGTGCCACCAGTAAAAATTTTAATCATGTACCTGTTATTTGCAATTCAGTGAACCTGTAGCCTTCAAGAAGTATCTGAATTCTAGTAGCAGAAACAATGTTATCATTTCTCCATTTTTCTTTTCATTTTTTCTCTGAAACCCATCCCATTACCTTGATTATCATCTGTGTAATACACTAGAGAATTATCGCTGAAGAGATAAATTATATCAGTGAGGCAAGGAACTCTATTCTACAGGTCAGAAAAAAATCCTTGACAATCTGTAATTACAGAATTAGAACCTCCAAACGGAGAATCTGACCTATTTACAGTGCTACTCATAATGACAACTGATTGCACACAAAAAATTGCCTCATCAGGACTATAAAATGTAGTGGTACTCCTGTGACTTTGAGAGCAATCCATAACTTTTCATAATCTATGCAGTCAAAGGCTTTGCTACAAACTATAAAGCACATGCTGATTTTCTTCTGGAAATCCTTGGTGTGTTCCATTAGCCAGTGTATGAGGGGGTATCATAAAGTAATAATTATCACCTGGAAGTAATTATGGTATATTGATGACATTTTGTCAGTGTCATCATTGGTCCCCAAGTGCATGATGTTAGAACATCAGCTCATTCTGTCCTTTATTTTTGTTATAGGTTTGTGCCAGAAGTGACTAAAGTGTAAGATGGAGAAGTACAAGGGAGTATTGTAAAGTAATAATTATCACCCAAAAGTTATTATGGTATATTGATGACATTTTGTCATCACCAAGTGACTTTTTCTTTTCCCAAAAATGAAAAATCCATTTCAGGGTCACCGATTTGACAACACAGATGATGTCATTCATGAAGTGGAAGAGTGGTTTCAGGCGTAATCTGCAGACTTCTACAATAATGGTATTTGGAGGGCCAAGAAAGACTGGGAAAATGTGTAAATCTGGATGGTGACTACATAGAGATAAGTTAACAACTAAAAATCAAAACAAACTTTCTGCCAATTTTTTTTTAAAGGTGGTAATTAAAACTTTATGATACCCCCTCATATGTTTGCAGTATGGTTCCTGGTGCCTCTTCCTTTCCTAAACCCCACTTGCACTTCTGGGATTTCTTTCTCCATATATAATTGTAGTCCATGTTGCAGATTTTGAGCATAGTTTTGCTTGTGTGGGAAATTAATGCTGTGGTCCTATAGTTGCTGCAGTCATTTGTATCTCCTTTGTGGATGGGGATGTATATTTATTGTTTTGCCTGTTGGCCACTATTTAGTTTTCCATATTTGTTGGCATATTTTAGTTAGCACTAGAGTTGATTCTGTATGTGTGGACTGTAACAGTTTGACAGTTTGAAATATCATCTGTTCCTGGTGATTTATTCTTCTCAATTTCTCTTATTGCAGATTCCACCTCATTTTCTAGAATTTGGTTTTTGTTTTCATATGGTTCATCCTTCCATATGTCATTCATTTTTTCATCTGTTTTATATGGCACTCCTGTATATTGCATTCAACATATTTTTATTTCTTCTTGGTCTTGTAGTATGTGCCTCTTCCTGTCATAGACTAGTCCATCCCTTGGTTTGAACTTCCCTTTTTGTTCCTGGATCTTGTGGGTCTCTTCTTCTTCTTCTTCTTCTTCTTCTTCTTCTTCTTCTTTGTTATTGCCTTCTATTTGTCTGCATTTATTCTTATAGTAGTCTTCTTTGCACACTAGTCATTGAACAGTTGCATTCATAGTTCTGGTTTTGTTCCTATCTCCTTTTTCTTTTTCTTTTCTTTCCTATTATCCATTGCTTCTTCTCTTTCTTTTTGGCCACCAATAGTATCTTTCTGGGATGCGATGGCTCAAGTGGTTAAGACACTGACTCTGTTGATTGCAAGATCGGCGGTTGGCAGTTCAATGGGGTGAATGATGGGGTTGCCGACCCCTGAATTAGACATTTCCCTGCCCTCAGGAACAGAATATATCTGTTCTTTGTGATGAAACAGACTCTTATAATAATGTATTCTAAACTGTTCTGAGAATACTCAACTTATTGTAAAGCAGGTCACTACAAGGGGTAAATCTCTTCTGATGTGGCAACCCATTACTAAATTCCCCAGATGTGCCTGACTTTGTTTTCTTTCAGGTAGAACAAATAATAATAATAATAATAATAATAATAATAATAATAATGTAATTTTATTATTTTTCTATCTGCTACATTTATATGATGTTATACCTCAGTATGTACAGTATCCTAGTAATGACATCTAGATGCTGGAGAAGACACTTTTTGTGAACTAAAATTCCCAGAATCCCCTAGCTGGCATATGCCATTTAACTCATACCTGGGTATGCCTGATGTGATAGTTATGAATATTTGCATACTTCTTTCCCACAAATATGAGAAGGAAATAGCTCACTATTGCCAACGATGAAGCATGTAGTGCAATCTTGCTCCATTTTGAGACATCTGGAAATGTAGGACTCAGGAAGCTGAAATAAAGGAAATACTGTGAGTCTCTCTTTGCATTCAACAAAGAAACATCTTCATAACTCTTCATGGTGAAGACTTACAGATCTGCTTATTTGTATGATTACAGCTTTCTCTTTCACCACAGATTAATTTGGATTAACTACCAAGAGAATAGTGGAGATTAATTGTGAAGTGAAATGAGACTCTTAGGCCTCAAACACTTAATTTTAAGTATTTATTGCTAGCTATTGTATTGGAAGATTTTACTGAAAGATGAGTTATAGCTCTTTTAAATGATTGATACTTGAATGGACAGAAAAATGTCATTTAAGACAGAAATTAGCCCACTGACATACTGTGCAAATGCTGTAAACTCTTTATACTTTAATAAACACCACAGTAATTACATAATTTCATGATTCCCAATGGTTCATACACAGCACTAATTACAAGAGCATGGAACAATTTACACAGATTTGTATCACTGCTATTAAATTTGGTAAGGGAACATGTTTATTACAGGGTGATGTTGAGAAGGAAACCCTCTATAATAATTCAGATATACTTAACTGTGTTGACTTTGGAGAGCAAGTGACATGGACATGATTACTGTAGCAAAGAGCTGGAAACCAGTATGGACTGACAGTAAACATGACTAATAAATACCAAGAGATTTGCAAGAATTCAACCTCAGGCCCATGCTCTAACATGCATTCTATAAAAAGGAATATAAAATCTGGAGGATGTCTCTTGAGAGCATTCCTATATATAGTTGTGTAAAAACTCAAGTGAAATTTGGACAACAGTACTGAGTAATGTTATATGTTATATTAGCTGTAGATTACCAACCTGTGTGGAGCCATTGTAAATACTCCTTTACTAGATTCAGCATACAGGCGTGTTTGAGTAGAAATTATGGTAAATACAATAATCTGTAAAATAAAACATATAATTGTGAAGTCGTAGGCTTTCATGGCCGGCATCCATAGGTTTTTTGTGGGTTTTTTTAGGGCTGTGTGGCCATGTTCTAGAAGAGTTTCTTTCTGACGTTTCGCCAGCATCTGTGGCTAGCATCTTCAGAGAAAATCTAGTGATCTCACTAGATCAGAAATTATTTGATCCAAAACCTAATCATTTGGGTGTGCTTGTGTATGTGTCACTCTCTCATCCTCTTGCAGCAAGTACATTATCTTTTCTAGTAAGACTCTGATTGCATAGGGGAAGTGGACTGCAACTGCTAACACTAGGTATGATTACAGATGGCAGGGCAAGAGCTATTAATGTAGCAAACCACAATACAAAGAAAGCACCATTGGCACTAATGGCATTTTTTTTATTTAATTGCTGCATAAATATTGTATCACTAATATTGCAGCTGGAAGAAAGTTGATCCCTGTCGACCAGGGGTAGGCAACCTTTCCCCTTTAAGGGCCGAGGGACTTCGGCTCCCAGAAGCCTCAGCCATGTTGGTCAATAGTCCCATGTTGGCCAATAGCTCCTGGGATTCTGGGCTGAAGTCCCTCGGCCCTTAAAGGGGAAAGGTTGCCTACCCCTGCTGTGGACAATCAGCATTTGCAGTTCTAAGATAAAGCAGGACTGGTCAGAACCTTGGATAGAGCCCTGTGAAAACAGTGGCAAAAGTTTTTCCTCCTACAAAAGGAAGGGCTGCCTGTGCCCTTAACAGCAGGGGTAGGGGATCCATGGCCCTCCATGTGTTTCTGGAGTCCTGCACCCATCAACCCTGGTCAGTGGTCAATGTTGATGGAAGCTGTAGTCCAAAAACATGGAGGACTACAGGTTCCCATCTTCTGTATTAGAGGGCAAAAGCTCCACTGTGCGACTGTTGGCTCCTATGGCATGAAAATGAGGTGACTAGTGGGGAAATGGGGAGCCTGAGTAGATATCCTTCTAAATATTCTGAAACTGAAGAATCCAGAAAAGTAACATCCATTATAATGTCCTGTCCTCCTTATAGCTTGAAGGGGCAGGAGCTGAAGTTAGAGAAGATGACAGTGATTTTTAAAATTTTTTAATTTTTTATTTTTTAGAAAAGTGACTAGAAATTGAGTTCTACAATACATACATGATGCTAAGGCTAATGTTTGAAATTTTCCAGGAGCACAGTTTCACCCATGCCATATTCTCTCTGATTTTTACATGTGGTTGTGAAAGCTGGACAGTGAAGAAAGCCAACAGGAAGAAAATCAAATTTGAAATATGGTGCTGAGGGAGAATTCTATGGATACCATGGGCTTCCAAAAAGACAAATGAATGGGTCTCAAAGTACATAAAGTCTGAAATCTCACTAGTAGTGAAGATGACTAAACTGAAGCTGCTATACTTTTAAAACATTATGCAACAAACATGACTAACTGGGAAAAAACAATAATGCTTGTAAGGTGGAAGGCTAGTGAGGAGCAAGACAACACAACAGGTAGATGGATGCAACCAAGGAAGCCACAGGCCTGATTCTGCAAGACCTGAGGAGGGTAGCTGACAAATGGGGCTCTTAAAGGGCTCTCATTCATAGAGTCACCATAAGTTTAAGCTGACTTGATGTAAACAACACTTTTATCCTCCCAGCAGACAAACACAAAAGCAACATGTTACAGGGTATTGTAAGAAGAGAGTACTGGATATTTAATGTAATTTTTGTAACTGTCTGAATGGCATTTGATTTTTGCTGAACTACTAGCAGTAAGAGCTGTTTCATAGTGAAATACGCTGCCTTGGTGGAGTCCCCTTCTTTGGAGGTTTTTTAAAGAGATGCTAGATGCCATCTCTCTAGAGTGCTTTAATTGTGTATTACTGTATGGCAGGAGGTTGGACTAGATGGCCATTATGGTCTTTTCCAGCTCTATACTTCTACTATCTGGCATTCTCTTTGTCAGCTTATTTGTATTGTGATAACACAGTCAAACATTTGTCATATATATTCTGGGCACAACTCTAGAGTGCCGTTTGCAGTCAATCTTTACAGATGTATAAGCTAGGTATGTGGCAGCAAGCATGCATGCTGACAAACATGATTACTTTGAAAAATACTTTCTATTGTTCATCCCGATACACATCTCACAATAAGCTGCTGATGCATATATACATATACAGGGTGCCTCTGTATTGATCTTTTAAGGTGCATTGCCCCACCTCATTCACCATTTATGGGGGTTATTTTCTCTATTCCAAAGTCTAAAGATAACACAAAGTTTAAAGACAGTTGTTCTCCCATCCAGTTCTATGACCTAAAGCATCAAGCCAAGTGATTTTTCATGTAACAATGGTATAAGCTACTAAGGGAAGGATGATCAGTGGGACATAATTCAAATGTAATTAAAAAAAACTAAAATACCTACCAAAATAAGTTCCATAGGAAACTCAACAGGGTAATGTTTGTATGTTATCTTAATGCATTTACTGACCCTCAGCATTAGCAAAGAAAGCAAGAAGAGCAGTATACTAGTGGAATTTGCTTTTGGAAGGCCCATGCAATAATATGCCAAGTTCTGGGAAAGAAAATATAAAAGAAAAAAACGAAAATGAGTTCATTCTTATGAGGGTTAACACACTATTGCATGAAGATGTCTTGAATTTTAATTGCTAGAGTTTCTGCTTCAGAGACGTATTCAGCAGAGTGGAAAACAGTTCAGCATTTGGCTTATGAGGTAGTTAGCCTGACTATAAGTCAGAATTCTGACAATGTGCCTTGGAGGAAGAAGGAATATAAACATACATTTTTTCACTGTCTCCACTATGTGTGCATTTATTTTTGACACTTCTTCTAACTTTGCACTAGCAGAGGAAGCAGGAGTACTCTTAGAATATACATAGTTCAATTGGCCTGATCCTCTCAGACCACATCTACTACTCCACCTATTTTCTGTCTTCACCTTGTGTTGTCCACTGTCACAACATGCCTGCTATCTCAGGCTTTCTTCTGTACCACGATGATGTACATCCACTATTCCATTATTACTGGTATTCTACTAGTGCAAGGGCATTTGAACAACATAATAAGTGGAGAATAGGTTTTCATCATTAATCATTTTTTGTGTGCAATAGTTCACTTCACCTTTTTATTTTCCATTCAGCTTGGAAATTATGGGTTTGGTATAAGCTGCTAAGGCAGACAGAGATTTTGGTGCGCAATACCTAATTCTAATATCTGTTTGAGAGTTCATCAGCTTCAGCTTTAATACTTTTAATTGTGTCATCAAGCACTTGCTATGGTTGTTTCAACTGGTAGTTACTTGTAAGAGCGATACCAAAATGCATTTTTAACATTTAAGTCCTCAGATGCATTTGGGGAATTTGGGGACCAAATGCAGCTGAGGAAGTAGACTTAAGCCTATGAAAGCTCATGTTGCCCACTTCTTTCTTTAGGGCCTCTACAGATGGCCCATTTCGTATGGCTCTGGGCCGCCCCTGCTAGCGGCAGATTGGGGCCGCAGCAATCCCACGGCGCGGCCCTGATCCTCCCTTTTTCCGCCCCCAAAGAGCAACAAAATGCCGCTCCTTTTAGGGGCAGCAAAAGGCTGCCCTAAGAGCTGGCACCATGGCTCTTCTACACCCTTTCAGCATAGTGTGTCTACATGCTGCGCCAGGAGGGCATCCTGATACTGCATGCTGAACGTACAGGCATGCGGCATCAGGACAGCATCCGGGTGGGGTTGGCGTGGCTGGTATGCGGCTGCCCCACCCCAGCTCCTCCCCCAGGCTGGCCCTTTAGGTCAGTCTGCAACGCCCAGTTAGTCTCAAAGGTGTTAACTGACTGGTGGTAAAGGTCAGAAGAGAAAACAAAGATTGCCATCTTGTGTTCACCATCATAGCCTAGGTGACTTCACCTTCACTATCAGTTAAACTAATATTAGCATTGGCAAACCCAGACAAAACCTTTATGTAAACATTATAAACAAATAGAATAAATGTGCAGGAAGTGGAAACAGTATCCCAAATGTAGGTCCTGATCACAAGTATATCCACCTACTAGACTGCATGTACGTTTCTTATGTGCATATTCAACAGGGTTGAATACAAATCATACATCATGTAATCACATATGTATGCCCATAGCTGCAGTTTGTATATGTATAGGAATGGTGCACACAGTTTAGTGAATTAATGAAGGACAGAATCTACTTTTGTAAACTGCCTCTCCCCCAGTTTAATTCTACAGCTCAACCTGAGGCATTGAAAGCAATATAATGTTAAAACTCAATGCAACTATTGCTTTTTTGCTGTGGAACGGGTATACAATATAAAGCAGGTTATTTTTTTTGTTTGTTATTTCCAGGAAGGACCAAGAAGAAAATAAGAACACAGGCTCCTATGGCTAGGGATATGATACCTAGCATGGTACCCAGCCTAGCATGGGTATGTGGGGTTAACAAGTCAAAATAATCATACGGAGTCCCCAACCCACAGGCCAAGTGGAAGCTGTCTGTATGAGTGCAGCAACACACTCCATGGTCTTCTTCTCATTTATTATAACATGACATTCTAATTACTGGAATTACCCTTGAAAGCTATGGTCTTCAAAAGAACCGAGCCCAGGAAAAAGGTCTGTTGATCCACCTGAGTCTTCACACTCTACCTTTCTATCTCTCTTTTTTGAAATTATCATCAGCTTGGCAGGAATACTGGGTAACAACAATATTCTTGTCAACAATGTTGAACCCATTTGCAATAAGGCAATTTGAAGATACTTTAAACTAGCATTTGCAACCTTTCCTTTGTGATCTTTCAAGTTGACCTTCCCTTCCAATACCAAGAAACATGACTTTGAATAAAAGGTGGATTTACTCACGTAAAAAAATGCCAAAGGACCTGAATGAAAGTCAATTACGATTCCAAAGATGAA
The DNA here is from genome assembly GCA_020142125.1 of Phrynosoma platyrhinos. Lineage (NCBI taxonomy): Eukaryota > Metazoa > Chordata > Lepidosauria > Squamata > Phrynosomatidae > Phrynosoma > Phrynosoma platyrhinos. The sequence continues at coordinate 194,140,605 of CM034706.1, read as the reverse complement.
AGAAAGCTGGGATATAATAACATGCATTGCTGCTGCAGTGAGGTAAGCATTCATGAGACTTTCTGATACATACATCGTGACAAATCCCAAGCCAAAAACACCCAAAAGCATCTGAAAGGAAGACAAGAGAACATAAGCATAAAAAATAGGGAGCTTTTAGGTGCAGACATGAACTGCAGCTTCTCACAATACCACCTGTCCCTACATTGGGTTGCCATATCGCCTAGTGGGAATTTGAAGATGCTAGGATTCTATTCTAGAGTCTACATTGCATGGTGCTGGCAATCCCTCTAGTAAATTTCCAAATTAGTCAACTCTTTCAGGTAAATTATAGCCATACTTCCAACTTCCTTCCTCCTAAACTCAGGTTCTGTTCCCTCAGCCAAAAGCATAATTCTCAATCCCCTCTCTTTAATCTTAGATTTCATTTGCCTCCCTTGCTTATCCTAACTCCTAAGCCTAAAGTTCATAAGGAAGAATAAATAGATTGCATTCCAATAAAGCTAGGAGAAAAAAAATAATAGAAAAAAAATCTAGATATTTACTTGAAAATAAAGCACATTGAGTTCAATATTGCTCTCAAAAAAGTGTACACAAGATCTCAGTCTTAGATTTTTTTGAAATAGTTGTCTTAAATTTTATTTAGCCTTCAATGAAACATGCAAAATTATCAAGAAAATTAAATAATCTATTTTGTTCCATTAAAGCAAATTTTAAATCAGTTATTGAAGCTGAAGGTTAGGAGGTGTGTTTGGAGTTGCAGCTTAACACATTTCTGGGAGAACTTATTTGAATAAATATCTTATAAATTGCATAAAATACAAGTTAGGTCCTCAGATTTTTGGAATTTCAATAAGATAATACTATACTTACATAAATCTAAAAGCAATTATCCTCACTAGAGATTTCCAACCAAAGATTTGTTTGATTACTTAAAATCAGTTCTGTGAGCTTTTCAGAAAAATGCCATCTAGAATATTTTATGAGTTTTCTTTCATCAATATATCAAGTTCTCTGAATCAATCAGAATCTTATTTAACTTGCATATTTGATTTAACAAATATTTTCATATACAATATTTGACATGCTGTATACAGCATTTTACGAGCTATACAGTTGCCCCTCTGTTCTCAGGGACTTCATGTCTGTGGTTTTATATATTCACAGAGAGGCGATCTCCATTTCAAACAATGGGGCGTGCTCCCGAGGGCATGTGCCTGCGCACAACCATGGGGATTGAATAGGCCTTGAATATTCACAAATCTCTGTTTTCATGGGGGGGGGGGTTTGGAATGGATCCCCCACGAAAATGGAGGGCCAACTGTATATGTTTTTTTCCAGTACTCAAAGATATTTTAATTAAAATATTTGATTAGAATAATAATAATCAAGTAATGCCTAACTCAGTTTAAATATTATATTCAAATATAATTAATGTGTTACCTGAAGATTATTTTCATTTGAATACATGTAACTGTTTTAAAGAAATAACATGTAATAACAGTGTCATTTCCTACCTGAATCATGCCAACAAGAAATGTTGTAGATGCAGTATAAGTTAATGCTTCCATATAATTTTTCATAAAAGTTGCATTAGAAAAGCTGGCCAGACTGGCATTACCTGACACTCTAACATTGAAATTAAGAGTGCTGTGAAAGCTTGCTGCCATTGCATTCAGAATGCTGAAAGAACCTGTTACCAAAAAGAAGAAAAAAGACTAAAGGAAAAGCCAAAAGCAATTCTAACTATTACTTTGCTTCCTAACATGCCTTTATTACTTGCAATTGTTATTTTAGCCTTCTAACAAGGAGTCAATGAACAAAGTATCATTTCCTCCAACTGTCCTGATTTGGTAGGGATAACCCTGATTAATCCTCTGTCATCACATATTTTCAATGGTTTTTAAAATGTCCCAGTATCTCTTTCCTCTTCCCAACTCCCCCTTTGTCCTCAGTTTACTTCAATTGCTGAAAATTGTATTCAAAGTGCAAAAATAATTTGTACTCAGTTTACTCAGCAGAGGGGAAAGAAGAGGAGAGGAGAAGAGAGGGAAGAGCAGAGTCTTGCCCTTTTCAGCAGGCTCAGGCAAAAGCAAACTGTTACAGCATCTTTCAGATTGTGTGATCCTCCGCATTAATCATTTTTGCTATCTTGACCACAGTCTGATGTTACTTGTCCACACATATTCTAGTTTTCACCTGTGAAGCATTGGAAGGTGTGAAGTATCTTTCTAAGTATGTCAGAAGACAGAGACAGTAATTCATAATTGATTAGTGGCTTCATAGGACATCTTAAAAACCATAACTAGTTTCTTCTTCCAATTTAGTTTTAGTTTAGTTTTCTCCCACAGAGACATATCCAAAAAGTGATGCTGTCCCAGGGAAGGGCAGCTGCAGTTGGTAAAAGGAGGCAATATTTTAACCCAAAGCCTTCTACAGGCTACACAGACTACTAAAGATGAAAACAACAACAAAAAAGAAAGGGAATAGAAGTCTTTTAAAAAATATTTTTTGTTGATTTTCAAGTCTTTATAAGATAGTCAAACATTTAAGTGCAACATAATAACAAATATAACAATAACCATAGGATGTGATGTTACTCATTAGTTTGCAGGATTCTGTGAATGGGATTCATCCAGAGTCAGTTCAGTCTTTGCAATGAGTGGTAAAGTGTCCTTCCAGAAGTTGCTATGAGAGTCTGGATGTTGGAGGTGGTGTGAAGGTTCATTTACAAATTCAATAAAGAGCCTCCAATCCTCATAAAAAGTGTCCTGTTACGAAGTCTCATTGTAGTGGAAAGTTTTTCCATTAACCATAGGTTCCATACCCTTTCCCACTGACTTTCAAAAGACAGATCCCTGTGCTTCCAACATTTAGTCACCTCAAGTCTCGCAGCTATGATGACAAAAGCGATCAGTTTTCTATACTTAACCATGGCATTTCTATCAATAAGGGCTGGACAAAAGTACAGGGTTTGGTGTGTGATACATGAGATCTGATATAGAACTAGACGCCAAAACTCCTGTATCTTGGGGCATTCAACCCACATGTAGATATAGGAGCCAGTGTACTTGCACCCTCTCCAGCAGCTCATTGGGAGACTCTGTGCCATTTTTGATAGCAGGATGGGAGGGATTGCCAATGCTGTTGCTATTGGTGGGATGTATTCAGGGTCATCATGGTAGATTTATCAAAGTTAATTCAGAAACCTGAGAATTTGCCAAACACTTCAAATACCTCTTTCAGTGAGGGAAATGATATTTCTGGGTTGGTAAAAAAAAAATAAATCAGCACATCATCTGCATAAAGGGAGGTCTTATGATGTTGGCCATTAATATTGAGACCAGTTATACTGATTTCGAGTCTGATGAGGTTTGCTAGGGGTTCAATCATTAGGACAAATAAAAGAGGTGACAGTTGGCACCCTTGTCTAGTTCCCCTAGTAAGAGTAAAGGGTGTAGACTCATACCCATTGACTAAAAATGTTTCCTCCAAACTATCATAGTTGTGGTGCAATGCTCCAATAAATCTTTGGCCAAAATTCATTTCTTTTAATATATCAAAAAGGTACGGCCATTCCATTTGGTCAAAGGCTTTTAAAGCATCCAGCGATAGAAGGGCCAGAGGCGTTTTTGATTGCTTGGCATAGTGCAGGATGTTTAATACCCTACACATCAGGTCTACCAGTCGCTTACCTGGCATGAAGCCCACCTGGTCAGGACTGATGTACTCCAAGATAAACTCATTTATCCTGGTGGCCATAATTGAAGTAAATAATTTGGCATAACTGAAGTAAATAATTTGGCATCCTGGTTAAGGAGAGCTATAGGGTGGAAGGATCTAGTTTCAGGGCTATCCTCTTTTGTCTTAGGAATTGGGATTATTTGAGTTATGTGCTACAACATGGGAACAGGATCTCCATTCAGCATTCAGCAATTCAGCATGGAATTGAACAAATTTAGGAGATGAGGCACAAGCTGATTATAAAGGAACTTGTAAAGTTCACCTGAAAAACGATCTGGGTCTGGTGATTTGGCTGATTTCAATTTATCAATTGCTTTTTAAATCTCATCTAATTGGATAGGTTTGTTCAGGAGAGTTTAGTGGGTTCTTTGATTTTTCCTAGAGTCAGTGATTTCACAAAGTTATCCAGCGCAGCACCTTGAGGCAACTCCAAAGTGTATAATTTGGAATAAAAAGCTCTAAATTCCTCTAGTATTTTGTTTGGGGCTGTTACCACAGTTTTATTGTGGGAAGTAAGAGTGGGAATAATACTTTCCCTAGCCTTATGTTTAACCACTCTGGCCAAGAGGCGTGAGCTTTTGTTGTTAAACTCATAATAATACGCCTTGGTATACTGTAGGGCAGTTTGTATTTTCCTAGCACCTAATGCCACTAACTCTGCCTTTTTCATTTGGAGTTGGTGAAAGATCTTAGAATTAAGTGATTCTTTGTGGGTGTGTGACAACTGAGCTATGTCTTGAAGGAGTTTGGTTTTGATGGCATCTTTGATCCTTTTCTGTGTGGCTCCCCCTTTAATTAATAGGCCCCTGAGGACCACTTTCAAGGTATCCCACAGTAGGGTTTCCGAGGTTTTTGGTTTCCTGTTTTCCAAATAGAACTGCTTAATTTCATCTTGAATCTGGGTTTTGTACTTTTTGTTAGTAAAAAGGCTGGGATTAAACCTCCAAATGTGAGGTTTCTATGAGTCTGGGTTTAACTGTCAGGTCAGCACTGTGGCTGAATAGTCAGAATAGATTATAGGTTCTATCTGGATATTAATGACATTGGAAAGGAAGGATCATGATTACAAAGAAGTAATCAGCTATAGAGTAGATGTGGTGGGTGAGAATAGAAGGTGTAATTCCTAGCCGATGGGTATAATGTTCTCCATGGATCTAACATCTCTTCTTTAGATTTAAGGTCCAAAATTGGGGATACCTTTCTTTTAGTCTTGAGAAGATTGTGGGATTTGTCCATCTTATAGTCAAGCACCTCATTTGCATCTTCCCCAATAATAGTGATCCCTTCTGCCATCTCCCACAAGGTTTGTAGGAAGGATGACATAAAGGCTTGTGGATTAGAGTTGGGAGAATAAAAGGTTGCCGTGAGAGTGGTGTTGCCCATGGTTTCTTTCAAAATCAAAAAGTGACCAGATGAGTCACGTATTGTTGTGTCAGGCTGGAATGGGCATGAATCTGGGAAAGTATTGTTATGCTCCTTGATTTGTTTGAGTCACCTGTAATGTATTGAATTGCAAAGGGGACCTAGGGAGGATATTTCCCATCCCTTTCCTATGTGTTTCTTGCAAGAAAACTATGCATGGCTTAATTTTTTTCAAGTAACCATTAATGTGGGTGAGTTTTGTTGGAGACTCCAGCCCCTTCACAGTTAGACATACAATTCTGAGACTATCCAGAGTTCAAGAAATTAGGCTGTAAATACATTATCTCTAGGAAAGAACCCCAAATAAATTTGATTTTCAAGTAATCCTTGTAACAAGACCCGTCTCCAGGATCAGCAGTCACACACTGGGGGGTGGATATGTTGAGGGATTCAGGATTTCACTTTGAGAGGATCACATCCTTATGATTAGCACAAACATAATCTTATACAATCTTAACTGAAACACTTTAACTAAAACCAGAAACAGACCAAGGGGAGGGAAGTGCAGGGTACAACCTGCACCTCAATGTAGCCATGCTCTGGCAATCTCCCCTGGAGTGGGGGGTGGGGGAAATGTCATCAATGTATGATGACATGGGGGCTTAGATCTCAATGAAAAGGATTAATATGTAATGGAGAACAGAGTGAATTGGAGAATATAACAGCAGAGGCAAAGCAGACTGGTGGCACGGGGCCGCCCTGGGAAGGTGCGCCGCAGGACCGAGGCATCCCCACGCCTCGATCCTGTGGTGCTCCTTCCCTGTCCCTGAAAGGAACGCTAAAATAGCGCTCCTTTCATAAGTCAGTGAAAGTGTGCCGCAAAAGCTTATCCGCCGCAGCGTGTCAGGACGCTGCGGCGGAAGGTTGCCCTTGAAGCGCTAGCCGTGCAGAGGGCCAGCGGCTCCGAGGGCAACCTCGGGAGGAGGAAGGGGCGCCGAGCATGCGGCTACCCCTCCTCTTCCCTGCCTCGAGGACTGCTTAATAAGCCATCTGCCAAGGCCCTAAGAGGTTGAATAGATCTACAAACACAGTAAGGAGCAGGAGTGAGAAGAGAGTGAAGTATGCCAGCAGAGGGCAAGGAGTTGAGTAGATCTATGAGCACAGTAAGGGGTGGGTATGAATGAAGAGTGAAGTGCTCAGCAGAGGTTTTGTAACAGTTGAGATTGGATACAAATAGTTGTTACTAAAGAGAAGAAAATGGAGGCGTCCTGGAGTAGAGTTATAAAAAAGCAACAGGTTGGGGAAGTAGAAGCCAAGATGGCAGCGACTGAAAAGTCACTAGCATGAGAGGGTGGAGAAGATGATAGGCAATCAGTACAATCATGGAAAAAATAACCATCTGGGCCAGGTGATTTGGCTGATTCGAAAAGGGACAAACAAATAGAATAAAGAGATTTTTGCTTAAATGATCAAAGTCCTATAGAATTAGGTGGATGTATTAAATTTCAGTTTTCTAGTTCCTTCCCTGTGTTTGTTCCATCCATGGTGAGCTGTCATCCATTTTGGGCCATTGCCTGGTGTTGGAGATTAGGCCTCTTTCAGGATTTCTCACTCCAGCTCTCTAGGCACGTTGATGTCGAAAGCCTCGTAGATATTGAGCATTTGGGTCTTGGTTGAAGCAGACATGACAGTGTCACCCTTGAATATAGTCGCTTTGAAGGGGAATCCCCATCTATATTTAATACTTTCCTGCTGCAGCAATGCTGCCAGTGGTTTAAAGCTTTGGCGCCTCTGGAGTGTCTCAGGTGAGATGTCCTGGGATATTTGTAAGGTTGCATCTTCAAAAGTAAGGCATGGAATTTCAGTGAGTTTCCTTAGAACCAAAGTCTTCTTCATGTTATGTGTGAAATGGATGATGATGTCTCTGGGCATAGAGCTTTGATTCAGTATCCTGTGGGGATCTGTGCACCCATTCAATATCAAACAATTGTAAATGAAGGTCTGGCCAGGTTGTGTTTAACCAGTTAAGTAAGAAGATATCATGTCATTATTTTCTGCTTGTTCCACAGTCCCTCTCACTCTAATATTCAGGTGTCTGTTTCAGTTTGCCCAGTCCTCCACTTTGTTAGACAGGTATTCATTCATTTGTTCAAGGTGACAAAAGAGGGATTCATGCTGCACTCCATGTTCAAGGGCCACATTTGTGTGTCCTGTATATCACGGATGTGGTCCATAATCACTAACAATTTTGAGTTTATAGGTTCCAGGGTTAGGGCCCAGTCTTTCTGCAGATCTTTTACTAAGTTCCCCCTTAGTTTTTCTAGCAGCTCAGAAAGGGATAGGTCCAGGGACATTATGTCTCCTCTACCCCCTTTGCTGTTCCTGTGGGAGCCTCATGTTATTTCTGGATCCAGGCCTCTGTCCTCTGATTGAATTTTCATCTCTTTTGCTGCTAGGTAAAATGTAGAAATATCTTGATCTGCCAACCTCTTGGTGTTCTGCATCAGGGGAATTTATTTCATTTGTAAAATTCCATTGATATCATCTCCAATTTTGTGAAAAAAGGTGAGATCTTTTCCTGCTCTGCATTTACACATCTATCATGTTCAGTAGCTGCCCACACCACCCCAAGGTTTTTTTTGTTTTTTTTTAGGGGGAGCTTAAACAATGTAGGAGCCCTTTGCAACCTATTTAAAGGGTGAATTGCTTCTCCCAGGAACCAGAAAAACCACCACAGAAGGAGTCTGTGGCAGTCACCACAAAACCTCATTGTGCACTGTTGCATCCCTTTATAAAACAAAATTAGCAGACAAACCTAGACAAAAGGAAATGTAGCAGTGACACTTCAGAGAGAAAGAAGTAGAAGAAAGAATACAGTAATTATTATGTAATAGTTCCCAGGATAGCAGCTCCCCATTCACTGAGATTCCAGATTCAAAAGGTAAGTCCTTGTAATGTCACAATGACAGACTTTAATTTGAAGATTTAATATTGTAGGGCTAGATCCTTGTCACAGAGGTAAAGTAAGCAAGAGTTAGGAGGCAGGATGGAATCAGTTCTGGGTCAGTTGATGTGGGAAGAAGTGTGAAGACAATCCAGTTAAACAGCCCCAAAATTTGATGAAATTCAGATAAATAGGTGTACCCTGAGATAAACTTCTTTTTTTTTTTTTGGTGGCCAGGTAAGTGGGAAAACCTGCTCAGTACCTGCAGCAGTTGCTGCCATTTCTGCTAGGGCTGGCATTTTTAAGCCAGCACACTTTCAAGCCAGTTTATATACAAAAAAATTAATCTTTTCCCTCCTCTAATGATGTTTGCCCTGAGATTTGTCTCACCACTTGGAGCAGCACAGCAATTTCCTGAGAATTCAGCCCTGGCCCTTAGACTTGGCAACACCATTATGTAATTACCTAATAATAAATCAGATTTGGTAAAATGAAGAGATAGATCAGTCCTGACATTTTATTACATTTTCATGAATACCTGTGCAAGCCTCTTGACATAAGTAAGATTACATTTTACCATAAGAAATTGTAATGATAAAAATAATACCACAGTGTAAACAGCACTGTGTGTTTATTATAATATAAATAAATATGAAATCAAAGTCAATTTAATTTGAAGTACTATATTAATAAAAACAATGTGCATCCATGTGCAATGGCACAATGTATATGGATGTTATCACACGTGGGCCAGAAAGCGAGAATAAAGTGGAAATGAAGCATTCCGAAAATAAACGGAAAATAAACCTT
>CM034706.1:194104559-194119769 GCA_020142125.1 Phrynosoma platyrhinos | reverse complement strand
AGCCCTGTGGCACCCCACTGGTCACTTTTTTCCAAGTTGAAAAGGAAATACTATTTCCATAACAAAGAAATAGTATTTCCTAAACATTAGTGGTTCTGAACTTCTGGGGCATCATGAATCCCTTTGAGAACTAGATGAAGCCAGGGAACCCCTCCCCAGAAAAATGCACTGAAATGTAATTTTCAAAATGGACCCTCTATGAGTCAATGGACCACATGTTAAGAATCCCTGCTATACACCAAAGTTGCAGATGCAACTACCATATCTGCAGGTAGCTCTGTTCACTGTACTTTTTGGTACGCTGCAGCTTCTGGGCTCAGTTGAGAACCTGACCCTCAAAATGACCCTTTGGGTTCTGTCTGCAGGCAATGCATCAGTGGTTGGGTCCAAAGGAAGCAAGAAAAATCCATGGGGAATATTCCTGCGTTGGCAGAGTGACCAGATGTCCTCACTGCAAAGGAAGACAAGGCACTGCAAAATGTAGAACCTTCAAGAAAAATGGGGGTCATTACGAAATAAAAGCTAAATACACTCATTAAATTTATGTTTCTTAGTCCTGATCAAAATGGAGAATTTTGGAATTCCTCCTGGGCAGAGGGTTGAAATGGAGGACATGTTTGGGAAAAGGAGAATGTGGTCATCCTGTGCATTGGTGATTTAATGGAGCAGTCTTATATGCAAGAGGAATTGCAGGTGGATCTTTCAAGGTAGGCGAACCTATGCTTTTTAATGAAATGAAATAAAATAAAATAAAGAAGGGTTGGTTTGGAGATGAGTGTCCTGTCCCAACAGAGGAGTGATTTCTTTTTTAAAGTATCTTGCCCATTTTACTGTAGTTTCATATTACTGACTCTAAAAATCGATATCCCACCTTTTTCTCATTGCTGTTCATTCACTTACCATTTTGAGTCCAACTTTTTGCTCTGCTTCTTTCCTTTATATATTATCATGCCATTGGTTTCTCTGTATCAGTTAGAGCTGTTTAGAACTTCTGCCTCCTTTTGAACAGCATCAGTGGCTTCCAATCTTATGTCTCCTGCGATTGAATGTTCCATTGGATGATGTCTGGTTTCTCTGATGATTTGTGCACATGATGAAAAACCAGAACTTACATCTAATTGTTCCTAATGCATAAATCCCCATTTTCCCACTCCTTGCAGCATTCTTTTTAGTGAAGCTTATATTGTAAATAAATAAGTAAGTAAATAAATAAATTCATCTTTGTCCATGTTGCTTTCTCTTGTACCTGTCTCCTCCACTTCCCATTATTGTAACCCTGGAGCCTAACTAGGCTGTCCATATTTCCTTGAGACAAAAATGGGACATTGGAATGGCAAAAAATGGGATGGGGTTATGTAATATTCTGTATTCATGGAAAGTAAAAAAATAACAAAACCTTTATTACATGAACCTATTGAGCTAAAAATTATTATTCAGTGACAGAACTCATACAAAGATTTAGGTGGATGTAGAGGGGGATGCGGAAGGCATGTGGTGGGTTAGTGGTTAGGATGCCAATTCTGACGATCGGCAGGTTGACAGCTTGAAGCCCAGGTACTGCATGATGGGGTGAGCTCCTGTCACTAGTCCCAGCTTCTGCCAACCTAGCAGTTCAAAAGCATGCAAATGCAAGTAGATAAATAGGTACCACTTCAGTGGGAAGGTAAACAGTGTCCTGTGAAGTCATGCTGGCCCCATGATCACAGAGCAGTCTCTGACCATGCTGGCTCTTCAGCTTAGTAACAGAGATGAGCACTGCCCCTAGTTGGTTATGACTAGCCATTTATGCCAAGGGACTACTTTTACCTTTACCGTTAGAGGGGGATATATTTCACCACGATTGTACTGTGAATAATTCTCTAATAAAGTAATCTTATGCAGCAAATTTTGATCTTTCAACACCTTATTATAAAGGTTCGCACATTCTATGACACAATTTTTTTAACAACCACAATTGCAAACAGGGATCTTCAAGCCATTTTTGCAACGTAACAGGGCATTTTTCTTGAAAATGGGACCAAATGGACATTTTTATTAAAATGATGGGATGGTCTGGAAATATGAAATAAAAGATATTGTCCCATTTAAAATGGTATGTATGGTCAGCCTAAGATAGCACAGTGCTGGGTGAATGGACGAATTGGAGCAAGTGATTGTTTACTTGTCCACTCATTTGGGAAAGCCCTATCTGCTTGTACCTCTGATCTCTTTGGGAGACACAGTGAGTGCAAATTGAGTGGCTTTTTATTAAAGCCTTTGGGCCTAACTGATTTTATCCATTTGTATGTGCAGTAAGGGAGACCCAGCATGGCATAATGATCTGAGCATTGGACTTCAACTGAACATCCCCCCTTGAGCATAAAAACCTACTGGGTGTCCTTGGGCAAGTCACAGGGGTCAAACAGAAGGGCTAAAAGAAGTGGTTTCAGGCCGCTTTGAGGGATGTAGCATTTAGATGACACATGCCCCTGAAGCAGCCTGAAACCACACTGCAGCCATGCTAAGGCCAGGAGGGGGGAAGCCAGACTAAAAAGCACTGAAAATAAACTGACTGAGTCTGGAAAGTGCACACTTCGACCATGCATGTAAATGCCCCAATGCCAGAGCGTTGTAAAGGAGTGATCTATCCTAACCCTAATCCCTAAAGCTGCATATAAATGCCCCAATGCAGGTGCACATTTAAAAAGGACGGAGCTGCCGTACCCAAATGGTCAGGGCAGCAATGCAAAGAAGTGAAAGTGTGACCCCTCCAATGAATGTAATTACAACATACACAAACGAGATAGTTCAAGAGGGGGCATGGGGTGAAGAGGGCATGTAAGGGAGGTATGATTGTGCATTGCCAGTGTTTTACTGATCCTGGAGGAGGATCACAGGTACAACTGTATGGACGATCAAAGGAGCAGCCATCCAATGTGATGGCATCTAGGTAGCAGGTAGTCACCGGTGCTTTGTTTGTGCAACTGTGTGCATGGATGGTGGGGAAAATTTTGATCCCATGCCATGCGGTCATGGTGTGTGCATGCCACCTTGAGAGTGGGCAATGCAGTCACTGGGATTTCGAACCACTTTTTCCTGCCCATCTGCTTGAGTCCACAGTCTCTCACCCTCAGAGGCAAAGCCCCTCTGAAGAAGTTTGCCAAGAAAACCCCATGATAGGGTTTTAGGTCCTTAGAGTCGCCATGAATCAAAAATGACTTGGAGGCACACAACAGCAACAATAACAGCATGGCAGTTTGAGACCCGAGTACTGCATGATGGGGTTTGTGCCTGTCACTAGTCCCAGCTATATCTCTACAAAATAATTATTTTCAATAATAATTATGAAATGAAACGAATAACAATAATAGCCAGAAAAGAAACCCAGACAGAGAAAATTATTTTTATTGAACTTTGTATATACAATCATGCCTGTAACAATAGAGAAGTAAATAAACTGTATGCTACACTTTCTTCTTCGACTTTCTTCTGTAATTGTGCCAAGCCTTTGCTATTTCTTTCTAGCAGTGTGGTGTCATCTGCAAATCTTGATGTTCCTTCCTCCAATTTTCAGGCTTCTTCCTCTATGTTTAATCCAACTTTCTGTATGATCTACACAATCAAAGGCTTTACTATGGTTTATAGAGCACAGGTTTACTTTCTTCTGAAGATTCTTTGATGTGCTAACTAAATTATCCAATGTATATTTGCAATATAACAAGTAATTTGAACCCTGAACTAATGTAGGGAATGAAATAATGTAAAAGAAACGACAAAGCTCATGGCTAATTTGGGGCTGGATTGGATGACCCTTGGGGTATCATATTCTATGTTTAAAACTGTGCATTTGCAGAGCAGTTTGTAAAAGGCTTCTATTTTCAGCTTCACTGGAAAAGATAACAAGGAATGTTGTTTTTCGACCTTGAAGGCAGGCAGACTGTTTCAGAGCCAAAGAGATAAGACTGATGGTATGAAATGGAGGAAAAATAAGAAGAACTGAAATGCCAGGATAGTTTATGCATGACAAGTAGAAGTGTAACGTAATCAGGAAAGGAGGGGTTTGAAATGTCTGAGGGTCTTTGTTCCTGTTTATTCACTACACTAAGAAGCCACACATCATGGACAATATGCAGTGGCTTCAAGCCTCTTTTTGTCAGTTATATGGGTGGGAAAGGAGCTGAAGAGCACTCTACATCTGGACTGCAATAACTGGAAGTGCTCAAATAAGAGCACAATAAACTGGCTTTATGGGATTTTGTTTTCCCATATACTGACCTGCACTGACCAGGACAGATGTGATAATTACTGTATATATTTGGTTATGTTATAACATTTATACTGCACACTACAGTTGGAGAGCCAGTGTGGCATAGTAGTTTCAGAGTTGGATTGCAGCTCTGGAGACCAGAGTCCGAGTCTATACTCTGTGATAGAAATGCATTGGGCGATCTTAAGCAAGTCACACATTCTCAGCCTAAGAGGGAGGCAAAGGCAAACCCCTCTCTGAGCAAATCTTAACAAGAAACCCCTGTGATAAGTTTGCCATAAATCAGAAACAACTTAAAGACTCACAAGTGTGAGTTTCTGCATGGCAGGAGTGTTGGATTGATTGTGAATTCCTGCATGCACTGGATGGCCCTTGTTGTCTCTTCCAACTCTATGGAGTTTATCACATGGGACAGATCCCATGTAGAAAACAGATTTAAAGTGAAAACAAGCTGCAAAAGCAGATTGTTTTCCACACAACGTTCGGGGTTATTCCGAACAGAAAGTAGAAGTAACCTGCAAAAGCGGGTTGTTTTTCACACGACGTTGCCGTCAAGGAGAAATAATGCATCATTAATCCAAATGTAAAGTCACTAAAACCCGCTCCTTTTTACTTTCAGGAACTTCTGAAAGTAAAAAGGAGTGGGTTTTGGTGACTTTCCATTCGGGTTAATGTCGCGTTATTTCTCCTTTACACAAACACATCTGAAAAACAACCCGCTTTTGTGATTTTTATCAGATTTTTAAATTACATTTCTGCGTGGGATTTAAGCAATTTGCCTCTGTGTGATAAGGTCCTATGATTCTAACTATTACTACTACTACTACTACTACTACAGTTAGAAAGGCTCACACAATATTAATAAACATAATAAAACAGGCGCTGCTTTCAGGCTTATAGTCTAAAAAGATGGGACACAAAATGAAAAGGGGATGGGGAAGAAAAGAGACACTGAAGAAACAGGAACAGTTTCTTACTGTTATAAGGTTCCTCAGTCCATGCCATTGGCATGACGACAATTGAGAAAAAATAAAGCCTGGGGATCTTTATTTGTTTATTTATTTATTGAACTTATGTTTCACATTTCTCCTAGTAATAAGATTCAAGCAATTCATGGTGTAGTAACCACAGGAACACATTTGTGGAAAAGCAAACCCTGATGGTATATATTAAGAGAACCAATTCTATTCTTGGCTAAAAGGGCAACATTGGTCTAGCCATTCTTTCTATGTCCTTTTTTGCATCTCTTTTTTTGCAATTTTATTGTTGTTAAGTGCCTCCAAGTCATTTTTTGACTTATGGCGACCTTTATGGCGAGGGTCCAAAATACACTGCAGAAATAATCCCGTTTGAGACCGATTTAACTGCCCTGGCTCCATGTTTGGGAATATTGGGAATAGTATGTAGTTTATTGTGGCACCAGAGCTGTCTGACAGAAAGCTAAATGCCTCACAAAATTACAGTTCCCAGAATGGGGTTTTCTTGGTAAGTTTCTTCAGAGGGGGTTTGCCATTGCCATCCTCTGAGGCTGAGAGAGTGTGACTTGCCCATGGTCACCCAGTAGGTTTACATGGTTGTGCTGGGATTCGAGCCCCTGGTCTCTAGAGTTATAGTCCAATGCTCAAACCACTATACCACTCACTAAACTACAAATCCCAGGATTCCACAGGAAGCAGTCATAGCAGTAAAAGTAGAATAAATGTACTATAACAGTATAGTGTGGTTTCATGTTCATCGGTAAGCCCACCTTCGCAAAACTTAGCCTCACAAAACTATACATCCTAGGCTGCTTCTACACTGCAGAAATAAAGTTTGACACTGCTTCAACTGTGATGACTCCATGCTATGGAGTCCTGGGATTTGTAGTTTTGTGAGATAGTTAGGGAGCAGCATGGAGTGCATTGGACTAGGACACTGGAGACAAGGGTCTTGGGCAAGTCACACTCTCTCAGCCTCAGAGGATGGCAAACCCTCTCAGGGGCAAACCTCCTCTGAAGAAACTTTCCAAGAAAACCCCATTCTGGGAACTGTAATTTTGTGAGGCATTTAGCTTTCTGTCAGACAGCTCTGGTGCCACAATAAACTACAATTCCCAATATTCCCAAACATTGAGCCAGGGCGGTTAAATTGGTTTCAAACTGGATTATTTCTGCAGTGTATTTTGGACCCTCCTCAGAGAGTTCTTTTACCATATTTATTCAGGCAGACTTTTTAAAATCATGGCAGGGTGGCTTTTAGATGGGGTAGCTGTATTAGATTATGCATTTTAACTTTGGCATGTTTTTAATTTTAATTTCACATACTGTTTTGACTGTTATTTTTAATTATTTTTTTTTAAAAAATCCGTTTTTAAGGTGTTTTATCTTGTGAGCCGCCTTGAGTCCAAAGGCGACATAAAAATGAAAATAATAATAATAATAATAATAAGAGCCAAAAGACAGAAAATAGGCCTACGGTCTGACACGAGTTGACAAATTTGTCACGGGGGAATACCTTTACCATTTTTTAAAGACAGAAAGTAGGCTTGGATCTTTAAAATATGACTTAGAGAATAATAATTCTGCTTTAATAATATAATTAATAATAATAATGTATCTGCTTTAATGTTTGTTTTGATGTTTTGAAATGCTGTACGCCGCCCCGATTGCCTAGCAGAGGGGCGGGATATAAATAAAAATTATTATTATTATTATTATTATAATAATTCCCAGAATTTCACAGTAGGCCTATGATCTGACACGACTTGACAAATCTGTCACCGGGGAATACCTTTACCATTTTTTAAAGACAGAAAGTAGGCCTGGATCTTTAAAATATGACTTAGATTAATAATAATAATAATAATAATAATAATAATAATAATAATAATAATAATAATAATAATAATAATAATAATAATAATAATAATAATAATAATAATAATAATAATAATAAATTCTTCCCAGAATTCCACAGCATTGAGCCATGGCAGTTAAAGTGGATTATTTCTACAGTGTAGCTGCAGCCAACAAGAAGAACAAAGAAATAAATAAAGTCTTCCTCGGTCAATTTTTTAAAAAAGTTATTTTATTATGAGGAGAGAAGAAGAGGAGCTCGGGGCGGGTCATGATGGCGCCAGGCGTGGCGGCGGTTGGGCCGCCTCTCCTGAGGAGAAAAGAAACCAACCGCCAAGCGGCTGAGGGAGAAGAGAGGGCGGCTGAGCGCCAATTGAGCTGTTTGAGGCGGCAGCGGGAAAGAAGACGAAGGAGAGGAGGAAGAGGGAGAGCTGGCTGCTTTCTTGGGCTCCTTCCTGAGGTGGCCCCTTGGCCAGCAGCCCCTCGGTGGCCGCCATGAGCGCCGACTGCACGAGTTATGTGGACGCCGATAAAGTGCTGGTGAGCGCCTTCCATTGTCCGAGGGAGGACGGCGAGGCCAGCGCTGTCTACTGCTGCGGCTTTCAGGACGTCAAGTACTGCTGCGACGATCCCAATAGCTTCTTCCCTTACGAGCATAACTACATGTGGTGGCTCAGGTGAGGGGGAAAGGGGTGTGTGTGTGTGTGTGTGTGTGTGTGTGTGTGTGTGTGTGTGAATGTGTCTTTCTTTGTGTTAAACTTCTTTCCTAGTTGCCTCCAGAGTGACCAGACCTCCCCTCACCGCAAAAGGAGGACCAAGCCACCACAAAATGGAGGACCTCCCTGGAGGAAATGGAGGACACGACCCAAGAAAAGAGGAGAACACTCCTAGGGGTGACAATTGGACGTATAAACGGTGATTGACCCATCACAGTCCCGCAATTGCGCGAATGGTTTTCACACGGTATCGTGCGCAAAGCGCTACCATCTCAGGAATAACCCGTGATAATCACGCAATTGCACTAATGGTTTTCACACGACGTGGAGATGAAACGTGATTAAAATGCCATTATCCCTTGAATAACCCGGCAAGAAATAGCGACAACTTATTGGCAGGATTTTCCCATGAATGGGTTTTTGCTATTTATTCCCTGGTTATTCCCTGGGATAATGGCTCTTGTGTTAATCTCATTTTAATCATGTTTTAACCTCAGTTGCATGATTTTGACAGGTTAATCACCCAGTTCCCCCCCCCCCCAACTCTGTAGAAATGTAAATCCATGCTTTTGTTGTTTTTAGCTGCCCTCCAGTCGGGATTCATGGCATCCCCATGGATTAGTTTACAGGAAGTGTAACTCATCCAAGATACAGAATATTGCATTAGCCATGTATTTACTAAGCTGGGGTTAAGTGCATGGAGGAATTCAGTTTGTAAACTATGATATATAATTTGGTTCTGGTTATTTTTCCTCCTCATACCCTTGATTTTTAATGTATTATAGTTGTTTGTTTGTTTTAAAATAATTACTATATTGCATGTCTTCACTTATTCACTGCAGTCCCATACTTGACTGAGAATTGAATCCTAACATACTGTTTTATAACCTGGGCAGGTCACACTCTCTCAGTCTCAGGAAGGCAATGGCAAACCTCTGAACAAATCCTGCCAAGAAAACCCTATGATAAATTCGCCTGAGGATTTCCATGATAGTGAATAAGAAAAAAAAGTTTTTCACAGCTTCATCTAAAAATATGTCTACCACTAGTTGACTCTGTTTTCATCAGTTGTTGTTAGCTGCCCTTGAGTCAGTTCCAACTCATGGTGACCCTGTGGATGAGACATCTCCAAGAATCCCTGTCTTCTACTGCCTTGCCCAGATCCTGCAAGCCCTTGCCCATAACCCCCTAATCGAGTCTATCCATCTGGCTTATGATCTTCCTCTCTTCTATTCTATACCTTTCCTAGCATTATGTTTTTTCCCCCTAGTGATCTGTGCCTTCTCATATGTGGCCAAAGTACGATAGCCTCAACTTGATCATCTTTCCATGTTCAAAATGGAGGACATTTGGGAATTCCTCCTGGACAGCAAGTAATTAAATGAAGGGTGTGTCCTGGAAAAGGAGGACTCCTGGTCACCCTCAGGGTGGCATGCAGGAGGGCTGAAGAATGGAAGTGTGTGTGCATACGCTCAACTTCTTGCCTAGGAGCAGGAATCTCCTACATAATCTCAGTTTGTAGGAGCATCTATAGGATCTGTAGTAACATCTAGAGCAGGGGTAGGCAACTTTTCCCCTTTAAGGGCCGAGGGACTTTAGCTCCCAGAATCCCAGGAGCCATTGGCCAACATGGGACTATTGGCCAACATGGCTGAGGCTTCTGGGAGCTGAAGTCCCTCGGCCTTTAAAGGGGAAAGGTTGCCTACCCCTGATCTAGAGGATGTTCAGACACAATGATTCCCAAACTTTCATCCTTCAGCTTCTGGACTTCAATTCCCAGAAGCCCCAGTCAGCTTGACCAACTGTCAGGAACTCTGGGAGCTGAAGCCCAAAACATGGGAACCATCCTCTTGATTCTAGAGGATGTCCGGACACTTTCTACTGGATATGGACGTATCACAGGTCCCTATTTTTTTTCTAGGAGGTGGAAGCCCTCTCATAATCTCAGCTTGTAAGAACATCTATAGGATCTATAGGAACAGGATATTCAGACATTTTCTACCTGTAATAGAGAGATATCACATGTAAGTAGCAACGTTCCTACTTCTTTCTTGGCACTGGAAGCTCTCTCATAATCTCAATTTGTGGAAGCATCTATAGCAGGGGTAGGCAACCTTTTTTAGCTGGGGGCCAGGTTGCTGTCCCTCAGACAATTGGGGGGCCAAAACAACAAAAAAATAAATAAATAAAATATGCATGCACACTCAAAACCCCTGTGGAGATTTTGCCAAGAAAACCCCAAGAACAAGTAATAACAACAATAATCAATATCATTATGGCGGCGGCCACATCCAGCCCCCAGGCCTTAGGTTGCCTACCCCGATCTATAGGAACATCTAGAGCAGGGGTAGGCGACCTAAGGCCGCCGCCGCCCGCCATGATGATATTGATTATTGTTGTTATTACTTGTTCTTGGGGTTTTCTTGGCAAAATCTCCACAGGGGTTTTGAGTGTGCATGCATATTTTTTAATTTTAATTAAAAAATATTTTTATTTATATTTATTTATTTATTTTTGGTGCTTCGGCCCCCCAATTGTCTGAGGGACAGCAACCCGGCCCCCAGCTCAAAAAGGTTGCCTACCCCTGATCTACAGGATGTTTGGACATTTTCTACTGGAAATGGACGTGTCGTAGGTAAGTACCAGTGTTCCTACTTCTTTCCTAGGAGGCAGAAGCCCTTTCATAATTTCAGTTTGTAGGAACATCTATAGGATCTATAGCAATGATGCCCAAACTTTCATCCTTCAGCTTTTGGACTTCAATTCCCAGAAGCTCCAGCCACCTTGACCAACAGTCAGGAATTCTGGGAGCTGAAGCCCAAAATATTTGCAGGACCAAGGTTTGGGAACCACTGATCTATAGGAACATCTTGAGGATTCTCAGACATATTCTGCTGGAAATGGATGTATCATAGGTAAGTACCAGCAATCCTATTTCTTTTGTAGGAGCAGGAATCTCCCACATAATCTCAGTTTGTAGGCACATCTATAGGATCTACGGTGTATAGCAACATCTAGGTTGTTCAGACATTTTCTGCTGGAAATGGATGCATCACAGGTAAGTACCAACGTTCCTGTTTCTTTACTAGGACCTTTGTTTCCCGCGGAGGCCCAGGGCCACCCATCTGCATCCCCCCATAATCTCAGTTTGTAGGAGCATCCATATGATGTATATAGGAACATCTAGAGGATGTTCAGACATTTTCTGCTGGAAATGGACATATCACATGTAAGTACCAACTTTCCTACTTCTTTTCTAGGGGCCTGAAGCCCTCTCATAATCTGAGTTTGTAAGAGCAGGTTGGAATTGCTCACCAGTCAGGTAAGGACAAGTGTAATGCTTCACATGCTCAGAGAAGGGATGCTTGCATACACCTCAGAGGACTGCCCTTTAACAGCTGTGCAAAGGGATTTTGTCACACCTTTTAAGACTGTCTCCACACTGCAGAAATAATCCAGGTTGACTGCCATGGCTCAATGTGATGGAATTCAGAGATTTGTAGTTTTGTGTGACATTTAGCCTCTTATCAGAGAGCTCTGGTGCCACAACAAATTACAGTTCCCAGGATGCCATAGCATTCAGCCATGGCAGTTAAAGTGGTGTCAAACTGGATTATTTCTGCAGTGCAGATGCAGCCTAACTGAAAGAGAGAAATTGGTAGCATGAGCTTTTGTAGACTTGAGCCTTCCTCACCTGCTTGGTGTCAGGTTTGATGCTCATGCTCAAATCTACGAAAGCTTATGGTACCAACTCCTCTTTTAAGGGTGCTACAAGATTCCTTTACATACTGATTTTTTCAGACAGTTTTTAACAGCTGGCTAGGTTTTGGCCAAAGTCAAAGTTTGGGAATGTGAGGAGTTCTAGAGATGAAATGAATAGAGTAGAAAATGACTAAGCAGGTCAGCTCTAGTTAGTACTTGGATGGGAGACCGCCAACAAATACCAGGTGCTGTAGGCTATATTTCAGAGGAAGGAACTGGCAAAAACTACCTCTGAGTATTTCTTGCCTAAGAAAACTCAATAAAATTCATGGGGTTGTCATAAGCTGACAGGTGGCTTGAAGTCACATACAAGCACACACATGCAGGACTGGTGTTGCTGCACAGACTCAGGGCTGGCCATTTATTTATTATATTTATACCCCACTTTTCTCCTCAAATAGGAATGGAAGAATAATGCAGCTGCCTCTAAATATTTCAAGTTTGAAGTGCCCTGACAGCCCAGCAAATAGCTCCTTATTTACTGTTTCTCTGTTTTTATTGACTAACTGTGCAAAAGAAGTTGTAGCATAAGTCTACAAAAGCGTATGCTACAGTTTCTATCAAACAGTTCATCTCAAAGGTGTTAGAAGGCTGCATACTTTCCAGACATTGCAGTGTTCTGTTTTACTGACAGAGATTTTTCAGGCTCAGATTGGAAAACAGCTCCAAGGTCCTTGAGTCCTGTGCTTCAAGCAATAAATTATTTTCAGATGGTTCTCCACAAACAATGGTTTGGGGACCTCAGTTGCACATCTGGCTAGAGTTTGGTATGGAGGATGATGAATTATGTAGGGGGGGGGAAGAATAATTTACCACAGTTTTAAGGATGCAGGTGTTCACAGCAGAGTATTTAATGTGGGGTTATCGTCTCTCTTTCCTGATTGGAGCAAAAGCCCTGAAAGTTGCTTATTTAAGAGTTGACATGACAGGGAGTAATTCTCCTTAACATATTTCTAACCACTTTTTAGGTGGCCACAACCTTGTCAACGGGGAATACCTTTACTTTTACCTTTAATAAAACATATTTCTGCCCATTTTTTTCATATGCTTTCTACTGAGTGATAGATGCAGTGTCATATTAACGGTATAGAACAGGAAAGTAGTATTAATTATTTTAAACTAAAATTAATTCAAATGACAGTTGTGGTCTTGTATAATGGTCCCATTGTGAGTGAAAGCATGCTCTTGTGATTTGGTTCAAATCCCATTTCAATCATAAACTCCCTGGGTAGCCTTGGGCAAGCAGCTGTACTTTCAGCTTTTTTCCATATTTGCCGTATGAAAGTTGACTGATGGAAAGCTTCTATGGCTGTGATAATGATTGCTGCAATAATGTAGCCTTATAGAAGCATGCCAAAGTTAACAAGCTCGTAAAAAAGCAATTGGCTAGCCTTTCTCCAATAATACTTGCATTATTTATTTGTGACTCAAAAAAGCAAGAGGGAAAAAAAAGAATATTTCAGAGACTCTGTCTAATCATCTGGAGGTGATTCATAATCTGCACAGGTAAGCCTGGTGCATGGTTATTTACAAGATATATCATAATATGTACACCCTTGGGTCAAAATACTGGCTGGTGCTAAATGGCTATAAAGCACTTTGAACACTTTTAAAAAAACCTTATTTAACATTTCATAAATCAGAGCTGTTGTATATAGTATGTCATCTTAAACTGAGAGTGCCTGTATTCTTTATCCAGGATACAGAGTAAAATAGTAGTGTACAGCGCTATCCTAAACTTGCCTACTGAGAAATAAACTGTGCTGATTTCAATGGGAATTGGAAGTAAAATTAAAAAGCAAATTTGCTTAGGACTACAGACTATTTTACCTGATATTTGACCAAGGCCATTTTTTGCTAATGTGCTGTAAAATGTCAGAGCAAAGGACTTCTCCAAGATCCTTCATGGACAGAAAAGTTACTTTGATTTTTGTCATTATGACTATTGCAATCTCACTACAATGTATACTGTGTATGTAAATTGGACTATTTGTATAAGCAGCTATTTGTACAATTAATTCATTTGTACAATTCATGTGTTTCAAATGACATATTTAAATAATCTAAAATAAGTGCTGCTTTTGTGAGACAAAAGGATTTTTCCAAGAAGGCGGCACATTAAGGTGCAGGTTTAACCACCATGCATGTATTGATGCATTAGTGTAAATGTTGATCCAATCATTCTCTCAGTTTAGGATACTGGAAGGTGTTGTAAGACTCAAATAAGCAGAGCTTATAAATAAATTATTGTAACTCAAGTAATTATTCCTAATTTGCTAAAATTTTAAATTGTTTTAGAAATGATTATTTAAATTGTTAAACACCCATCACAGTTAATAGAATGAGGAATTATGAACATTACATCTAAGTTTAATTATTTCTTTAGGATTTGCTGTTTTTAGTGGGTTTAATTGATTTTTAAATATTTAAAACTAATGTGTAACCACCACATTATTATATAATAATGCAGCAAATTGATTTTGTAATTTGGGTAATAT
Organism: Phrynosoma platyrhinos; assembly: GCA_020142125.1. Lineage (NCBI taxonomy): Eukaryota > Metazoa > Chordata > Lepidosauria > Squamata > Phrynosomatidae > Phrynosoma > Phrynosoma platyrhinos. The sequence continues at coordinate 194,105,713 of CM034706.1, read as the reverse complement.
AATTAATGCTGAATTAATTGATAGCTTAACATTAGCAAATTATCTTCAAACCAACATTTCCAGGGATGGAAATTTATATACAGTCACCCCTCCATTTTTGCAGACTTGAAGCCTGTGTCCCTTGCCTATTCGCGGGTAGCAAACAGGGGGACAAAATGGGGTGCGCGCCTGCGGGTGCCCACTGGCATACACTGCTATCAAGCCTTGAATATTTGCGGGTTTTTGTTTTGCAAGGGGTGTGTGTCTGGAATGGATCCCCCCCGAAAACAGAGGCAACTGTATTGTTTTGGACTCTTTGGAGAAAAAGCAGAATCTAAGTTTAATACATGAAAAAAACACTGTGACTGTAAGAAGAAAATCAGGGGTAGTTTCATCTCTAACGTGATTGCTGAAACAGTACTTTGATAAAATTTGGCATAACATTTATAATCTTTGTCAACATGGCAGAAATAACTAATTCGGGATTTCTTTAGCATGCCTCTATACCCAATTTCTTTGAGAGACTTGTCAACATTACAATCAAGGAACAAACAGGTGATATGCAAATATGTGTGTAATAAAGCCCTGCTGTATTTTTTTTTAAAATAAAGTTTGAAAGGGATTTGTTTTGGGAACAAATGATGGGGGAAGGCTCTCCCACTTTGTTTTCACATACCATTTAAAAAAATTTCTTGCCTGGTTCTAGAGTCATATCTATTTCTTGCAAACAGGTGCCAGGAACCACAGTCAGTGTGTGTGTGTGTGCATGAGAGTGTGAGAGCAAGCACATCTTTTGTTGTTAACTACCGTCAAGTCAACTTCACTTTATGGCAATCCTGTGACTAAGAACACCTCTCCCCCTCCCCCGGGTCACCCTGTCATCAATACCTCTGCTCAGATCTTGCAGGCTCAGTGTCTTGGATTCCCTGATTGAGTATCCATTTGAAATGAGGTCTTCCTCCTTTCCTACTGCTTTCGACCTTATAAAATATATTTTCTAGTGAGTCATGTCTTCTCATGATGTGGACAAAATATGACAGTCTCAGTTTAATCATCTTGGCTTCGTGGAAGAGTTCAGGCTTGATTTGCTCTTATTGTTAACTGCCCTCAAGTCAATCTCGACTCACGGCGGCCCTATGGATGAGACATCTCCAAGACCCTCTGTCCTTCACTGC
>CM034706.1:194085339-194101660 GCA_020142125.1 Phrynosoma platyrhinos | reverse complement strand
CCCCCCCCCCCCCCCCGGGTCTTAGGTTGCCTACCCCTGCACTAATTTAATAATGGAAATAAACCTGAAACATTAGGATCAAGTTTAGTGTATAACAACACATTAGTATATTCTAAACTTCCAACATTGAGAATCTCTTTGGGAAAAGAATGCTTGTTTACCAGCTGATGTAGTTTTGGATACAGTTCTAATGGAGGAGGGATATTAAAAAGGGAAAAAACATTTCCCTGGTCACACATCCTCTTGTATAAAGTAGCATACAAGAAGCCTTAGTATATCTGAGGGACCTTATTCTGATTAAATATTTTAGGATCAGGCTCTGACAGTGCACTAGTGCTCTTTGTGATTAGAGGCAAATGGTGTAGTCAAAGGAACACCTAACTCAAATCCAAAAACAGCCACCCCAAGTACAGAGGGAGTAATGCCTTGGTGGCGCAGTGGTTAAATGCCTGTCCTGCAGCCACTCACTCATAGACCACAAGGTTGAGAGTTCAATACTAGCCAGGGCTCATGCTAAACTCAGGCCTGCATCCTTCCGAGGTTGCTAAAATGAGTACCCAACTGTTGGGGGGCAGTGAGCTTACACTTGTAAACCGCTTAGACATCCCATAGCGCGATATGAAGCGGTATATAAATGAAGCTGCTTTGCTTTGCTTTGACTGTAGTCCATCAATGCTGAGGGTGTTCTATAGGATTCTTTTTTGTCCCTCATGCTATTTACTATCTAAATGAAGTAGCTGGACAAAATTGTCCAGAGTTTTGCAAAGAGGAGTTATCTGGTTTATTTCTCATTCTGGCCGGGATTCACTCATGCAGGAGAATGAGGGTAGCATATTGAAGTGATAGAGATAGTTGCGGTATTTCAGACTACCAGTGAGATGCAGTTTTTACCCAAATGCTAAATTTACCTATAAACTCTTTAGAACAGGAATGGACAACTGCCAGGGAATTGGGGGGGGGGGGTTTGAAGAGTCATGGCCCATGTATTCTGGGATTTTAAAAACCTTTTTTTAAAGTTTGGGTTCAAAATGTTATTGTATGTCACCAGGGAGTCTGGGGGAAGCAATTTCATTCTGTCTTTGGCCCATCTTGTTAAGTTTTAGGCCCGACAGGCACATTTTTATTTGAATAAGAAATAAACCAGTTTATTCCAGTTTACTTTGGGCCTTTACAGACTGCCAGAAATAATGCAACTTGAGTCCATTTTAACTGCCCTGGCTCAGTGCTAGGGAATCTTGGGGATTGTAGTTTTTTTCTGAGACATTGAGCCTTCTCTGTCAGAGAGCTCTGGTGCCACAATAAACTACAGTTCCCATAATTCCCTAGCACTGAGCCAGGGCAGTTAAAGTGGACTTGTTGCATTATTTCTGGCAGTCTGTAAAGGCCCTTTTTGTTTGAAAAAAGGCCTTTCCTGGGCCTAAAATGACACAGAGGAGATGCAAAAACATGGATACGTGTGTGTGTGTGTGGGGGGGTAACATAGGATCTCAAAATGGCCCTGGAGGGTTGTGTGGCCCATTGGCTATACTTTCCCTGCCCCTGTTTTAGAAAAACAGCCCAGTGGACAAAGAGGTTGTCTCACTCCTTAAAAATACACCTGCTAATATGTCTGTTTAGTCCTTATAAACCAACCCTGCATTTGATTAGGGGTGAAGGATCCCCGTGAATGTGAAAAAGAGGTTTCTCCCTAATATGCTAAACTTTCTGGGTTCAACCCAAGGAACTGGTTTGCAAGTTTCAGTGACAGGGGTTTCCCTGTCTGGTTCTTCCTTGATCAGGTTTGCTCTTTGGTTTCCTGATTCCCCTCTTGAACCCATGGTTTATGTGAGTTGCTAGAAAATCCACAGCTTTGTTATAGCTCATACCAGAAGTAGGGCCTCTGCAGACCGGCCCAAAGGGCCGGCCTGGGGTAGAGTTGGGGCAGGGCAGCCACATGGTGGCTGCCCCAACCCCACGCCAGCAGTGTCAGAATGCCCTCCCAGTGCAGCATTCTGACATGTTGCGCCGAAAATGGTGAGGAAGAGTTACACACTGGCTCTTAGGGTGGCCTTTTGCCGCCCCTGAAAGGAGCGGCATTTTGCCACTCTTTTCGGGGCAGCAAAAGGGAGGATCAGGGTCACGGTGTGAGGCTGTCGCAGCCCCAATCCGCCACTTCCCGGGGCGGCCCAGAACCGCCCGTCTGCAGTCCCTTGTAGTCACTTTTAATCTGTGAGTTTAGTATGAGAGACTCTCGCCAAACTTCTTGGGTTCTGAAACAGTCCTTAAAAATGCATGTGTTAATATGGCTGTTTAGTTCTTATAAACCAACCCTGCATTTGATTTTTTTCTTGCTGGAGTGGGCTCCATAGGTAGACGTTGTCCTTTAAAACAAAGAAAATTGATCTTCCTTGTTTTGAATCCTTGAATTTGGAAATATTCACAAGATTTAAACACACATATTCCCTTTTTCCTTTGGTGTTCGGACCTAATGACTAACCAGCTAACAATACAATAAATTAAGTATACAGTTCTTTTTAAAAAAATCTGTGTGTAGGAAAATCAAGAGGAAACATTAATTATGTTGTCAGAGCTGGACCAGGCAAGACAAAACCAGATTCAGAGGATGACACTTTACCCATCATATGTGGCTCCCTTTGTAAGATACTGCTTGTCCTGATTCACCAAACACCTTCACAGGCTGGCTAGGAGCAAACTATTAACTGATAATGCAGGCAGAGCCAGTAAATTACTAGCCGCTAGAAAGTGTCCTTGCCTGTGGGAGTCCTTATGAGAAAGGCGTTGGTTAAGCAGTCCTGAGTCAAGGAAGGCAACAAGAATCAAGGTTAATATGGTCCAAGGGTTGAAGAAGCCAGGAAGTCCAAAGTATGAAGATCAGGAGTCTGGAAAGGGGTGTCTGGAGGGATGTTGGTCAGGAAACAGATGAGTTGCTTCCAGCACTCACCTTAGGCAGACTCCTGACACGAGCTGGTTTTAGAGCTTTCCTGTTGCTGTTTGACCGTAGTCTAGCTGAGTGTCTTGTCCTGTCCAGACTTAACACTTGTGGACTTAACGCTTATATAACACTTTTGTATGTGTGATTCCAACACCATAAGAGAGAGCAACATTTGCTGATGGGCACCAAGGTACAGCAGTTCAACTCACAACTAAATAACGTATGAATTTGTTATTATTGTGTGCCTTGACATTTTCAACTTATGTAAGCATAAGGAGAACCTATCACAGGATTTATATATACTGCATAACTGACTCACCTTGAATTGCATTCAATTCTTGGTTTCCCTGTGGGACTTTTTGATGTCTCAGCCTCTGGTTCTGCATGCCTGTTAACTATTTTAAAAAAACTGTCTGACAGTGGATGTATTTTTGTAGCTTTTGCTCCTTTTTTCTCTCACTGCTTCTAACAGATGATAGCCATGCAACACAGACATTACCTAAATACTAGCTCCTCTGGACCAAACCAGGTACATGGGCAGGCCTGTGCTTGCCCTAATAGGAGGTTTGGTCCTTAAAGAAGCATGTGAAAAGGGGAGCACAGTATCCCCTTCCTCAAAGGCCCAGCCCTACTACTAGGCACAGCAAGAAACTTCCTCTAGAAACGAATAGAGGTGTGCAGCAACAGTCCCTGGCTGTTCCCCTGTGTTGGAGGATATTGTAAAGTATAACACACAGTGTGTCTTGTGTCCTCTAAACTAGCTTGCTGCTTAATGGTAGAAAATGCTATCCAATTACTTGGACAGTTTGAGCCTCCCTTATCCAGAATTCTGAAATCTAAAATATTCCAAAAATCAAAGCGTTTTTCATGGTTAGCTGAAATTGTGATACCTTTGCTTTCTGGTTCAGTGTACACAAACTTTGTTTAATGCATAATATTATTAAAAATATTGTATAATATTACCTCCAGACTATGTGTATAAGGTGTACATGAAACATAAATGAATTTTGTGTTTAGACTTGGTTCTATGATATCATTACACAGTTGTCCCTCCTTGTTCACGGTCTTCGAGTCTGCGGTCTCGCTCTTTGCGGAGAGGGATAAGTAGCTGTACTTAAAACGGCCATGCACTCCTGTGCATAGCCCCATACAGGTGCATGCAGTTTCAATGGGGGTCAAATATTTGTGAGCTGCCATTTTCTCAGGGGGTCTGAAATGGATCCCCCACAAATTGGGAGGTGCAACTGTGTACCTATACAGGTATTTCACAATCCAAAAAAAAAGTGAAATACAGGACACTTTTGGTTCTAAGCATTTTGGATAAGGGATACTCAGTCTGTATTTGAAAAAAAAGATTTACCTACTAGTTTATATGTGGGAAGAAATACCATTTTATCAGGCAATAAAATATCTTTGGGCAGCCTTACTTTATACTATGTTACTGTTAAGCAGCCTTCACAGCCCAGTATTAATACTATCGTTCTGCTAGCATGGAGAAAATTGTTAATTGCTACAGAGTGCAGTAAAGTGAAAAAAAAAGAAAAGAAAAAAGGATGGGATTTACTTCCCACATCCATATACTTCTTTTTTGTGTGACAAATAGTGGACTTTATATGTGAACAGAGCAATATCTGGGAGTTGTGGATTCAGATCCCAGCTTAGACATACATTTGCCAGGTGATCTCATCCCCACAGTATTCTCAGCTCCAGTTTCTTTTGGACAAAATGTAAATGTCAGCAGTTAATTTCTCAGGATGTATAAAGAAAGACACTGTACAAATAATTCAGTAGTTTGACCTTCCAAGGATATAGTTTCTTCAAAGTAGTCCAAAATCAAAATGAAAAGAAGGCACTGTTCAAACAATTAGAACTAAGGTTTTATATATGAATTAAACTCTGCTTCTCATGTTGTTCCATCATGTATCTTGCTTGCTTTGTCTTTAGTTTTGTTTCCTTGCAAGATGAATATTGTTTTAAAAATTATGACCAGTGTGCTTATAGAAATATTTTGTTTCTGGACAGAAGTATTTTTTTTTTTTTTTGTCTAAGATGAATGTCTTAACATTCCCTCACATTTAACCATTTATATATTTATTTTCAGAAGGCAAAGAGGAAAGAGAGAGACTTTACTCAAATAAATTTTACTAGCATTTAATTTCCCTGATTTCAAAGAAGTATCTTCTGCTTTATACATGTTTAGATAACAGCACTGGTCAAATTCACTAATGCTAGATAATACAAAAATGTGGTTTGGTCTACAGATCTAAATAATGTCAGGATGGTCTGGCAGTGAATTGCTGTGAAATGATTTTGGTTACCAAAAGAACATTAAAGGCAAATCAATTTTTCCCTATACTGTCAAAACATCTATCTTCTTCCATTAAATACATGTACCCAAAATGCTTTCCCAAGGCTGCAGGCTTGACAGTATACTCAGTCTAACTGGCTCAATAAATTTCATTGCTTTTTCTTTTCTCAGTGTTGGAGCACTTGTTGGCTTGTCAGTCGCAGCAGTGGTCCTGCTGGCTTTTATCATCACTGTGTGTGTTCTCTGTTACTTGTTTATCAGCACAAAGCCACGCAGAAAATTGGAGACAGGCTTAAGCTTAAGCTTACAGCCATCAGGTAAGACTCCCTCATTCAGCAGAAGCATATTCAGATGTATTCAGTAGGGGTGATGTACCTTTCCACTAGGATTTTAAAGTGTTCTGAGTTCTAGCTCTGCCAACCTTTAATCAATAATAATCCTTTCGAACCTCCCCAGAACAGATGGCCAAGGTAGCATTTGCCCCTGCTGCGGTTCTGAAGAAAGTTTGGAGAAAAGAAAAAGGAGCATTGAAGGGATACATAATAAAAGAACAAACTCTGATAAAGAACAAACTCTGGCGGGTCTTCATGTTGTGCTGACTGGGAAAGAAAGGGAGAAGAATGTTGTATCACTAGAAAAGAGACATATCTGGGCTGGAAGGACTTCACATCTCTGTTAATGATAATCTGTATTTCTTAAGAAAATCAGTGTCTTTCTTTGTGAATTATAATCTTGCCTATAAACCAACCACCACAGTTTCTTGTATTAGTATTAGATGAATGTGGCACAGGTTTATGCAGATATGATCTTGTCCTTTCATTTTTTTCTTATGGGCAACAGTGGTGGATTTTTCTTTTATGTCTCTTGTCTAATACATCCACAGTTGGATGATACCTTTAATAGGACCAGTCAAAAATCTATAAAAGCTAAAAATATTTGAAGGGTGCATACTGTAGAAAACCAACATTGACAATGCTTTTATTAAGAGCAGCCAAAATACCTCTCACAAAAGGTTGTACACATTTTAGTTGGTCTTAACAAAATGTATTGCTGAACTGCAGATTTGATGTCTCCTAACTAGCTAAGAGTAAAAGTACGATAGTCATCTTTGTTTTTGCTGCTTTAGCAAAGAAATTTGTTGTGGCTTCAGAGCTGCAAGTATGCCTTTCATCCCAGCTCAAATGATATGATTTTTGTTATGCAATGACCAGATTGTTAGTCCTCAAGAATTTGGCCTGGGAAGCCTAAGAGCATGTCAAGGAAGAAAAGATATATGTAATCTACCATTTTTGGATTTTTTTTCTGCTTTCTATCTTTTGAGATAGAATAAGCAGACATATTGAGATCTTAAATATTTTGTGAACAACCTAATTTATAATTAGAAAAGTTGACATTTGCCCTATTGAGAGAGACAAATGAAATCACATATTGCCCAAAGTAAGAATGAAACACAATTTCACTGTATTTTTATTCTCCCCTTTAACCTACACTAATCTGCAGACTGGTATATTCCAGGTTGCTAGTTCACATTTTAAAAACTTACATTATTTAGGTGCCGTGAACTTTTTTGTCTTTTTTATGATTTGCCATGATGACATACATGACAATTGCCACCAATATAAGTCTGCTAACTGTTCTTTGCAGCAAGCAGTTAGATTTTCCTGTGGTGATAAATAAATTGTGAAGAAGCTCTGTGGATCTGAGAAGCAGTGAGTGATTGTGGTCTCTTGTGAGAAGTCAAACTGTTACAACTTAAAACACATCAGGCTGGAAGTCAAAGCTTTTACTTTCATTTGGGAGTTTATTAATAAAATGGTTTATTAATAAAATGGTTGAACTCTACTGCTTATTGATATTTTTTAAAAATCAGAAACCTTCTGGATTTTTCATCTAAAAATTTATGACTTTTTCATCTTTAGAAATTTATAAGGATGGAAACCATTTCCTTGTTTCCTGGCACACTACGCACATTTCAACACTGTCAAATCCCCATCCTCATGAGGGCATACTTAACCATTCATCACATCCTCTCTGTTCCCCACACTAGTTCCAACACTCATTCATATGGTTATCTACTCTCTGAAGCTGTAAATAACAGCTTTATTCTTGCCAATGGGCCTCTACAAATGGGCCCTTTGGGCTGTCTTGGAGGCAGGGATGGGGAGGGCAGCCACATGCCAGCTGCCTCAACAGCTCCCCGAAGATGTCCTGATGCCATGCGCTGTTACGCATGGTGTGCGGCATCAGGACATCCTTCCAGTGCAGCCTTTTGATGTCCTGCGCTGGAAGGGGCGCTAAAGAGCCGCGTAGATTTGGGCTGTAATTCTGCATGCATTTTCCTAGGAGCAAGCTCGCTGAGTGGAATGTGCTACTGAGTAAATACAAGGGGGTATTGTAAAGTTTTAATTATCTCCTTTTTAAAAAATGGACAGAAAGTTTACTTTGATTTGTAGTGTTAATTTATCTCTACATAGTCACCATCCAGATTTACACGTTGTCCCCAGCATTTCTTGACCCTTCGAATACCATTATTGTAGAAGTCTGCAGATTGTGTCTTAAACTACTCTTCCACTTCATGAATAACACCATTGGTGTTGTCAAATCGGCGACGCCACAATGGATTTTTCATTTTTGGGAAAATGTCACTTGGTGACGATACACTGACAAAATTTCATCAATACACCATAATCACTTCCAGATGATAATTATTACTTTACGATACCCCCTTGTACTTGTCCATCTTACACTTTAGTAAAATAAAGGACACAATGATTTTCTCAACATCATGCACTTAGGGACCAATGATGACACTGACAAAATTTCATTAATATACCATAATAACTTCCGGGTGATAATTATTACTTTACGATATCCCCTCGTATGAGTAGAAACAGCCTCAGTTGGTACAGGAAGAGGTGTCACAGGGAGGTGTGAGGGGTATGGATGCACCAGAGGAGGGTGTCTCCTGGTGGGTTGGTACACCCAGAGGGACTGGCATGGCTACTGGGTGAGTGAGAAGGGATGTTGTCTCTTTTTCCTGTTCACCTAGCAGCCACACTGGATTCTGAACTGGCTCTCCAGAGGCTGCAGTGCTGCACCCCCTCAGTAATGATGGATGCTATAGGGAATGTCTTCAGGGTCCAATGTGAGCAGCTGCATGAGACCCTGATGGCCTTTTTGGGGGCTGCCTTCAGGACTCTCAGTTGGTGGGTGGCTGGGGGCAAGGCAGTTCTCTCCTACATACACATTGGGTGACACCAACCTCTGTAATGCCACTGGGTACAGGTGGATTTATTAATGTTTTAATTGCATCAATTTTATTTTCAAAGGAATTGATCATTTCAAAGCTGTCCTCTTGCTTTTTAATGTTTGTTTAGTCTGTGATGTTGGAGGCTTTCTGACTTTATCTAACAAAACAAGCATAATTATTTGTTGTTTTTGCTTCTTCCCATGTTAAGTGTTAGTGAACTTGTTCTGCATCTGAAAATATTTGTCTTCAGTATCCTTGTGCTTTGACATTACTTAGGGCACAATTATATAACAGTGTGCCTGTTCTATACACCATCTAATTCAATGGGACTTATTTCTGTAGAGACATGCATGCAATAGTTTGAGGCTGTTATCTTGCATGTTTCTTGCCTCCATGATCAATAAATAGGACTCTTGGAGAAAATGCAGTTATTAATCTTACCAGTTACATTTACTGCAGTTTTAAAATCACTCCTTTTATTATCCACTCTGCCTAATTAGACCATAAAGTTAGAGGTGGCTATGAGAACAGACAACTTGCTTTGTCTTTGTATTTATATGTCTTCAAAACATTTCAAACTTATTGTTTGTTCTTAGTTCTGTATGATGCTTTTATCTTGTTAGCCGCCTCGATTGCGCTCAGAGGGGCGGGGTATCAAATAAATATTATTATTATTATTATTATTATTATTATTATTATTATTATTATTATTATTATTATTGCCAACTCTTAAGATGAACATACCACAGGATTTTGGGAAGCAAGATTTGTTCAGAGGGGGTTTGCCATTACCTTATGCTGAGGCTGAGAGAGTGTGTCTTGCCAAAAGTCACCAAGTAGGCTTCCTGGACTAAGGAGATTCACATTCTGGTCTCCCAAAATTATAAACCAACATTCAAACTATTACACTACACTGCTCAGCACCGTTCTTTCCCATAAATTTGGGGTGGGGGGAAAAGGAGGGCAGCTTCCCCCACATCAGTCAGGACCATTTTTTCTCTACTCCATTTAAATATCTCAACATTATATGCTTCTGTTAATTCTCTCCTGCCTAGTCTTAGTATCAGCAATAGTTGAGTTAGCTCTTTTGCTATATTGTATTTTTGCTGTGAGGGAAAGGGAAGCTACATCATCAGTACTAAAATACAGTTGGCCCTCCACATTTGTGGATTTGATTATTCACAGATTTGATTAATATGTTTGTCTAGGAATTTCTAGGTCCTCCAGCATGACTCTGCCAGAGGTTGACCATAGATTCACACTGGGGGACCTAGAAATTCCCAGAGAAAATACTTCTCTTGGCATTTATAGGATCTCCAATGCAATCTGTGATCAACGTTTGCCAGACCTAGAGATTCCTAGAGAGGTGTTCTCTTCAGGTTTTAAAAAAGTGTTTTTTTAATTTGTGTTTCCCCCTCACTTTCATGGAGGTCCTACACCCCTAAGCCAGCAAATGTGGAGGACCCACTGTAAGGCTAAATACAGCAGTTTAGGACTGGGCTGGAGTTGACCAAATGATTTGGTTTGATGTGATCAGACTGCTAAAACATGTGATTTACTGGAAATTTGGACCAAATTTAATCTATTATATTGAAAACACCATGTGCACAGGAGAAAAGATGGCATTCCATAGACAATAAGGCTGTAATCCTATATTCCCAGGAATACATTCCCGAGTAAGGAACTGATCCCACCTCCAAAGATTGTGATGACCATCAGTGGGAGGGCTTTTCACTCAGGAGAGGAGATCCAATGTTGGATCACTCTTCTTGGTCTCAGCGTGGCCCCATGATGGATTCTGTAGTGGCCTCTGTGTCTAAGGTTGGAAGTCTGACTGCAGAGAGGGAAGGACTGGGAGGTTGTGATGGTGGGCGGATGGGAGGAAAAGGAATCTGGATCTGCTTGATCCAGTGTCTTATCACCATATTCCTATCATATTGAAGAGTGTAGATACCCGTCAAGGATGTGTGATTATTCCCATCTGATGTTACTTTAGGTCCCGCCATCACCACCACCTTATATGGGCAACAGTTTAAAAAGATGAAGTGACCTTCTGGAGTAGGTGCAGCTCATGGGAGTGTGTAGTCCTCATATCCTTTTGAGTTTTGTTCACCCCTAGTCTAACAACTAGGGAACAAAGGAAAAAACAAGCCTCACAAAGGAGAGAATGCTAAGGCTTCTGTTCTGCGGAAAGATTTCAGCATGCCTTGGGATATTGCAGAAGCCCTGACCTCAGACTGGATCCTTCTCTATCCCTCATCCCTTTAGGATTTCAGTCTAAAGTGATCCAGGAATATTCTATGTCAGGAAGCCAATATCCAAGTCTGTGCTATTATATGAGCCCCTGTGGTAAGGAATAACTGGCTAAAAAGAAACCAAAGAAACCAAAAAGGCAGTATTTGAAAACTTCTTTTTCTCATGGTTTTTTTTTTTTTTGGGGTTGCCTAATGTACCAGCCTTCAAGACAGTGTGTGTGTGTGTGTGTGTGTGTGTGTGTGTGTGTGCGCGCGCCTTCAAGTTGCCTATCGATTTACGGTGACTCCATGAATTTCATAAGATTTTCTTAGGCAAGGAACTCAGCTAATTTTGCTGAAATATAGCCAAAATCCTCCTCTTTATTTTATATATACCCATGTGTGTGTTTTATAAAATATAAAATCACAGGAACCTTGTTAGAAAGAGGAGGGAGGAGCTAGCCACCTTTAAATTTTAGATTTTTGTGATTTAATTTAAAAGTTTCAGTTATATCTGCAATAATCCTCTCTTCATTCTTACTGCCTTTGAACAGAGGATCCCTAGAGTTATTACTAACCATTAATATAAAGACTGCCACCAATAGATAGGAGGGAAATAAAGGTTCTAATTTCTCTTGTTGGTTGGAGGAGCAAAGGTTGTCAACAATTAAAGATACAATTACATGAATTTTCAAGCCCACCAAACCTGTCTGGGCCAATTAAATGAGCTCCATTCAAAATCAGATAAAATAATTTGCAGTTTCATCTGCTAAAACCTGACTTTGGAATGATCACTCAATTGCACATTTGGTAACTATGGCAACCTTAACTAAGTTGATTTGAAGCATATATCAATAGGGATTTGTTTTAATACCTTATCTTGCTAGAAATTCATTTACACTAAAAGGCTATACACATCTCAGAAGCAAGTCTCAGTTAAGTAGGACTTACTCCTATGTAAGTATATATAGGATTGTACATTACACTACACTAATTTCAGTGTGTCAGTACAACCTGGGCAGTTAAACTGACATTCTCTTAATTATTACTTCAAGATTTATTGATAAGTTTTCTTTATCACAATCACATATGTATTAATTTAATCTGGGAGTAGATACCAGTGCTTTGAATGAATATAATCTATTTAAGAATAAACAAAACCTCAATGTTTGGGGTATAGAAGGAACTCAATAACCTAGAAGAGAACTTAGTAACAGCTCATGGGAAATCATCCTTTCTCATCATCTTTTATGTCAGGAACTTGGACATGAGAACTAGAAAAGAAATAGGTTCACTCAGCCCTTCCACAGACTAAGGGGGGTTGCAGACTGTCAGAAATAGTGCAAATTCAGTCCACTTTTAGGGTTAGGGTTAGAGCTAGGGAATCATGGGAATTGTTTTTTTTCTGAGACATTGAGCCTTCTCTGTCAGAGAGCTCTAGTGCCACAATAAACTACAGTTCCCATGATTCCCTAACCCTAAAAGTGGACTGAATTTGCACTTTTTCTGGCAGTCTGCAACCCCCCTAACTTGGTGGGGGTAAACTCAAGCCCCTTCAGAGGTTTCTGAGTGACAACTCCCATAATCACTGGCAAGTGGCCATACTAGCTGGGGTTAATGGGCGCTGCAGTGCAGCAAAATCTGGAACATCACTGGTTCTTCGTGGTCTCTGCAATCACACAAATGGGTTATTCTGCGCATGCGCAGAAAAGCTTGGAAACTTCTGGTATCACTAGGCAAAACTCTGCAGCTTTTTGGTGGTAGCTCTGCTCCCTCCATATAAGCCTGGCATCTTCCTGTTCTTTTTCCAGTTTGTTTTGTCTGCCGTGTTAGTTGCTAGGAAGGAACTTTGCTGCTCAGTATTTCTTGTTTCTCTCACATGTTGATTTTGGATTTGACTTCTGGACTTGACTTTGATGACTCTGGATTTTGGACTTGACTCTGTTTGTGAATCACTCAACCTCGGACTGTTTGATCTCAATTTTCGATTTCAGTTTGGCTTCAACTTCAGTTAAAAATGTCTTCGCACTCCTTCAAGCACTGTGGAAAGTGCAGTGGTAAGATCCCCAGTTCTGACCTGCACTCCTCTTGCCTTCTCTGTTTGGGTGAAGGGCATAATGTTCAATCCTGTGCCCTTGCAGGTCCATGACTTCTCAAGCCCTTAGAAATAGGAATAAGAGACAGAGGGGGTAAGAAGATGGACGGGCTGGCCAAGAAGTTTTATGCTGCAGCAGTCCTGGACTTAAAAGTGGCCAACTACTCAGCTTGTATGGGGGCATACCAGCAACATATCATGGAACGGATGCTCCCATTGTTTGATGATCTCCCTGAGGAAAAGAGACCCTTGGCCCTTGCCCTCCAGGCTGAAGCCCACTCCATTGGGGCTCAACAGATCCTTTCTGCTAGACATTCAGCGGACTGTGCCTCCAAAGTGTTGTCGGGCTCGATAGCGCTCGGATGTCATGACTGGCTGCGGTCTTTGGACCTAACACTTCAGGCCAGGGCGCTGATAGAGGACATGCCCATTGATAATTCCAGACTCTTTAACAAGGAGACGGATGAGAAGTTGAATTTCCGGTACCAGATGAAAATGGCGGCCCGGAAACATGGCATGTCCTCTTCATCTTACCAGCCATCCCAGAGCTGTCACTCTGGAGGCCAGTGCCCATGGAACCCCCTGTACCAACAGCGGTCTTAACCAGCCTTAGACCGTCAGTACCACCACAACCAGCCCAGGCAGCGCCACCCCTCTCAATCCTCTTCTTCTTCTGGTCTCAGGCAACCTGCTCAACCCTGGTACCGCTAGAGATACCACAAAAAGGACCCGGAGCTGGAAAAGAAGAGGACATGAGATGGGGCAGCACACTTTGTTGATACTCCCTTTGGAGACAGGCTGAGACCTTTTACACCACTTGGGCCTGAACATCTGACTTGTGGGTTCTGAACATTGTTTGTAGGGACTACGCCCTCGAGTTCAAAGAGCTCCCTGTCACCGGAGCTATAGTCCCCACTCCCTCCTCAAACACCTTACTTGACGAAGTGCACACTTTGTTACAGAAGGGCGCTATTGAGCCCATTGACCCTACTTTATCCCGCTACTGTTTTTTCTCCTGTTACTTCATTGTCCCAAAGAGTGACTCAGGCTTCAGACCCATTCTGGACCTACGACACTTGAATGAGTTTATCTTTTACCACCGTTTCTGTATGGTAACTTCTATCCTGCCACTTTTGCAGAAGGACCTGTGGTTCACAATCCTTGACTTGAAGGATGCTCACTTCCACATCGGGATCCAAAAGGACCACAAGAGATTCTTGTCCTTTGCCGTCGGCCCTGAGATGTACCAATACAGGGTGCTTCCTTTTGGTTTCTTCACAACACTGAGAGTCTTCACAAAGTGCATGGCCCCCATTGTGGCTTACCTTCACTAGCATGGTATCACACTCTTTCCATACCTGGATGACTGGCTCTTTACCACCCAGTCCTGATGCCATCGTTATCATCCCCTTGTGGCCAAGGCAGCCCTGGTTTGCGCTGCTTCTCTACTTGTCTCAAGATCAATTTCTCCGGCTCAAGCTGTGTCTGGCCCAGGTCTCAAAAAGGTTGCCTGTCCCTGGTCTAACCCATTTGTGTGATTTGCAGAGACCACGATGAAGAAGGACAGGTTGCTTACCTGTTCCTGTAGTTCTTCGAGTGGTCATCTGCGAATTCACACAAACCCCGCCCATCCCCTCTGTCATGGCCTGTTCACTTAGGCTCCTGCTATTGCTGCTATGCAGTGGACAGTTATGGAACTAGGAAAAAAGCGGGATCCCAGGCTTATATGGAGGGGGCAGAGCTACCACTAAAAATTGCAAACAGTGTTTTGCCTAGTGATATCAGAAGTTTCTGAGCTTTACTACGCATGCGCAGAATAACCTATTTGTATGAACTCGCAGACAACCACTCACAGAACTACAGTAACAGGTAAGCAACCTGTCCTTCTCACCGCTGCCCTAACTACTGGAGTATTTTTCCTCAGACCTGGCAACATTCTAAAGATTGCAGGTCACTTCATCAAATACATGAAATCAGCATTATATAGATACTTGAGTGTGGGTTATTTATATAAAATGTTATACAACTGCGATTTCAGGCAGCATTCCATGCATCTGTTAAAATGTGCTTCAGTTGCAGTTCATGGAAGTGTACGCCAAATAAAAATATTAGGGTGTTAAAAGACTGTTATTTTTACTATGATGGTATTCCCCCTCCCCTCAGATCTATCATTTGGGACCTGTCATTGGAAAATGTCTGGTTTATTCCAGGTGGACTTAGAAAACTATTTTTGCTTTGTTTTTCAGATGTAGAAACTAGGAGGAATTCTTTATGTTAAAGAAAGATGTACAGAACAGGATACGTACGTACCAGTTCTTCAAATAGGTACAGTGTTCTTCCTATACATCCCTTTATTGTCCTCTTTTGCATCTGAGCCTCCATTTCTGTTTGAGATCAGGTTCTATATGGTCAGGAGGGAGGATCTGTGGGACTTTATCTGCTGAAAAAGAAAGATTACAAACCATTCTGCACCTGTTGCTATAGAAACGATTAATACCTGCCACTTCTGATAATGGTTGTGACACTTATGTGGTACTTTGGAGTGTTTGTAATATTCTGTCTGCACAGTCCTTTTAACAACTTTGCAAACTGTGTCAGCATTATTATCACTATATTGTAATGTAGAACAGGGTGCTGTCAGAATTGTTTTATTTTATTATTTTATTTATTTATTTGGTTTATACCTGACTTTCTCCTTGTGTAGGGCCCAAGGTAAATTAATGGCTTTTCTCAGAAAAACATCTAGGGGTAGCATATAGCAAATACAATAACATTCAAACAGTGATACCTTTATTGGGCCAACCAAAATGCACAATTACATTATGCAAGCTTTCAAAGTCACACTGGCTTCTTCATCAGGCAAGCAGGAGAAAAAAACTGAAGATGTTAGTCCAAGGCCTGCATTTTCTGTTTCTGGTCTAGTTCAGATGGTAGGAGAGGGCTGTCTGCAGGCTGGCACCCTTTGGTCATGTGGTCACTGGAAGATTTTCAAAATCAAGGAAATTTAATGTCAATTCGCAATTCAGAGAAGATGTTTCCTTGGAATCCAACATGTCTCCTTTCTTTGTGAGGCCACAGGCCGCTATGTAGATAGAGAACACAGAATTTCTCAAAAAGTCTTTATGTTTTGCATCAAGAAAACTTTAGATGGTGTAGGGGTAAAGCATGCCAATCAGTCCCAATATTAGAAAAAAATTGCTTTACCCTTGTTGGAAGTAGAAGCCTCAGATTGTAGGGTTCCAGTGCACTGGCTCTGTCTTTAGGATTCCCCTGTGACAGCTAAAATGTGGTATCTTGAAATCCAAAAAACATGTAGGAATAACCATGTTGGCTATATAGCAGATCCAATAATCCTGATGCAAAACATGAAAACTTCTTGAGAAATTCAGTGTTCTCTACTAGCATTTTCATTTTTTCCTCCTGTTTGCCTCATGAAGAAGCCAGTGTGACTTCGAAAGTTTGCAACTTGTAATTGTGCATTTTGGTTGGTCCAATAAAGGTA
>CM034706.1:194066381-194085239 GCA_020142125.1 Phrynosoma platyrhinos | reverse complement strand
CTGTAGCAAATTCCTCCCGGAAGACCGAAGAGCGCGGGGAGGATTATAAAACTCATTATGGAAACCAACAGTGGAACATTTTCATGAAAGTTATTATTTTACAACAGACCTGTGGCCCCTTGGGTTAGGAAGATAGGATTTTCATAGACTGAAGTTTGGGTTAAGAGGTTTAGCATTGTTCTGCTTCCTAAATATTGATTGTGTACCATAGCAAAGATAGACCTAGGCTTGAGGAGTAGGGAAGATAAGAAGTGCCGGGGGGGGGGCAGGGAAGCATCATAGAAGAGGTGATTCAGCGGGATGGTTTATTCTTTGGAGGGAAGCTATGAGATAAATACAAATTCATTTGGATAGAGGGGAATTGCTTTTATAGTGGTGAAAGCTTAGGATTTCACACTTGGTGAGATATATTTCAAAGAAGGAATCAAGAACTGATTAGTGAGGATTTAGAGTAAAAGGAAAACAACAACCCAAACCCCAGTGGGCTTTAAAAAAAATCTATAGCTGGCCTGTTTTTCATGTCCTGGACAATAAATGGAATATACTGTTTTGTGTCTGTATTACTTTGGATGGCACAGAGTGGACTGGGTGGTTTCTGCTATTTATTTTCAGGGACCAAAATCCATAATAAAATATAGAAGTCAGAAAGGAGTTAGTATACAATTTCTGTATTGTATACTATTGTATCACAATTCTGGCCATATTAACTGGGGGATTAAAAAATCTCGAGTTCCAAAAAGTAACTCCCCCCATGTAACTCTCTCCCCAAAGTAACTCCCCCCATAGTCTGTGTGGAGAGGCAGGCAGGACTGATTATGGCATATAATGCCAATTTTTTGCTGGTAGACAGGTAAAGTAAAGTGTAGCAGTTAGAATATTGCACCAGGACTTGGGAGATGCAATTTCGATTCCTGACTGAACCAAAAAATTCATTGTGTGGCCTTCAGCCAGTTATACCCTCTCAGCCTGAACTACATTATAAGGATATAGGGAAAAGAGAAGAGCCATGTATGTCACTTTAAACTCATTTATAGTTTAAAGATATAGGTGGCCACATTGGATGGTGTTCCTGCGTGGCCCCATCGGCAGATGGAAGGGATCATCCAGTTGGCTTATCTATTCTGTGTGGATTTTTTAAAATTTTTTAATTACGTTGATTTTATATATTGTTTGATTTAATATTCTTTTAAGGGGGGTGGGTGGGTCTCTTTGTATGATGTTTTATGTACACTTGGTTTTAAATATGTAAGCCGCCCTGATTGGGTACCCATTGGGCGGGGTATAAATAAAATTTATTATTATTATTATTATTATTATTTGGATTAAAGGCAAGATATAAAAGTAACGACTATATAACTCCACTTTAAGGGCAGCAAGTAGAGTGATGGCTCCTAGTTCTCTTCCACAAGGTTGTGCATTTTTAGCTGTTAAAATACAAGCCAGACTGCAATTCTATCTCAGGGCACTATCGATCCATCTTGCTCAGCAGAATGTCAGAGGGCATTTTCCTGCTTCAGCTTCTATCTGTCTATAAGTTGATGGTACATACAACAGAGAGCAGCCGATTTAAACAACTCAAAGAACAGGCAGGCACAGCTCCATTGTGCATAGGCCTTAGAGGCTGATTAAAGGTCCTCCCTTCATCCCAGTTACCACTGCTCTGGCCTATGTGGAAGAGAAGAGCTGCTAGCATCTGCTTGACCCAGTGCCATTCACTTTTCCTTGTATGGTATGTCTTACTCTGATTGTAAATTTGAGGGCAGAGAACTTTCAAATTAACAATTTACAAACTACTCTAAGAGCCTGGGTGGGGTATTAAACTCTAAATTAACCAAACTTAATTAAATTAGAAGTAAAGGTCCAAATATCATGTGAAGGATGCAAATGGAAGCATACCATTCTTATGATTCTGCTCTATGTATTTCCCATTTTGTTTGGTGTTTTCCTTATGCATTATTTCATCATAATGTTAACCACATGTTGTGCTTCACCACAGAATTACTGTAGGTCAGTATTTTTTTAGAAAAGAAATCTGTATACAGAATGTTCACAGGGTCCTTGGTATAGTCATTAGAGTGTTCAAGTGCAGAAAGCCTGCTTTGTATTTTTGTTTATCCATTGATCTCAATAAAGATGGAGGTAAACATTAACAGTATCTCCCAGTCCAACAACGGGGAAACTTTGGCTCATCAGATGTTATGCGCTTTATCGTCCATAACCTCTTACCATTAGGCATGCTGGGTGGGCTGATAGGAGTTGAAGGCCTGAACATCTAGAGAACCAAGGGTTCTTCACTTCTGTTTTAGCTCTATCTTCTTTGTAATGTTTATGGGGGGAGGGGAGAGAAGATAGTCTCACGGTTATACCCTTGGATCTCCTAGGAGAATTTATGGGATTCATGTGTGACAAAGACAATTCAATTGAAAAGTATGTGTATAATGGTGCTCTCTGTTTGTTTCCTTAGAATAGAATTGCATCCTTCAGAAGGTACCAGCAAAACAGACTCCAAAGCCGTACAGAAACAAAGAAATGCACAAACTATAATCTGGATGGTGAGAATCCAGTGCAAGAACTGAGAGTTCTTTGAAATTTGTTTTACAGCCACTGTGATGACGGTTTGTTCTCATGGGCTAGCCAGAACATATATACACAGGGATATAAAATAATAATTGTAACCATTCATGTAGCATTTTAGGCCCTGATGCAGTGACCCTTTTTAGAGGCAAGTATTGTCTTATAAATGCAAACCAAGAATTTTAGATTAATGAAGAAACTGTTGCTTAAAAAAGAGATGAGTAATAATGTGTGTGTGTGTGTTTTTTTAAAAAAATCATACAGATTTCTTTATATGCCAGGATTTTTTGTGACAAGAATGAAATAGTGTATTTTAATTTTGCATACCATTCTGTAAGAAAGCAAACTTTTGACCCCCACTATTTGCCTAGAATTACTTGTGTGGAACCTCTTGTAACAGTGTGTGGTTCATTGAGTGTACATGCTGCTCCACTGCTTGTTAGCATCTCACTCATGTTTTCACTTCACATAGCTGAAATATGTTTGATCACTTCTGCAAATATGTATATACTTTTTAGTTTGATACAGTAATTCACATTTCAGTACAAAAATGACAAGACGTGACTCAAAACAACACCATAAACAAGAATTAGAATTGTTTGCAAAATGCTAAATTGAAGACATTTATCTATAGGTTACACAACTCTAAATGGGAATGTACTAATTGGCAGTTGCATGTCATTGAATTAAAATGGTTTGATAAAACAAGAATACAGATAATCTTAGAGTTTACATCTTTTTCCAGCTAATTGCTCAAGGATGTTCTTCAGTTGCTTGTGATTATAAAAAGAAATCTATTTATAGAGGATCAGTAGGATCTTTTCAATTTGTTCTTAAATAAACAATGGACTATGAATTCTAGTTATCATGCTAATCATACTAGAGCTGGAGGACCTAAAGATGGTAGTGCACATGCTGAAAAACTTCAAGGCTAGACTTCTGCAATGCGCTGTACATTGAGCTACCTCTGTTCCAAATTTGGAAATTACAGTTAGTACAAAGCTTGGCTGCCAGATTAGTTACTGGTGCATCTAAGAGTGATCATATTACATCTGTATAAAAATCATTCCACTGGCTTCCAGTTAGTTTCCAGGCAAGATACAAAATGATGGTTGTTTAAAGCTCTACATGGTTTTGGTCCAGGTTACTTATGGGATCACCTTCTCCTGTATAATCTGTCATGTATACTTAGGTCTTCTGAAGGACATTTACTTCAATCAACTAGGTCTGGCAACTGTTAACCAGATGACTTTTTCTTCAGCCACCCCCTGATTGTGGAATGACCTGCTGGAAGAGATTTAACTGCTGGATATGATATTTTAGTTTAAAACAACATTGAAGACCAATCTCTTCTGGCAGGACTATTTAGATGGTGTTTAAATCATGACTTTTTAAAATTATGAATTGTTTTTAATATGCATGCTTTTTAACTGATGTTAATGCTCTTTTAACTTATTATGTATTTTAATTGGTATTCATGTTTTAATTGTGTTATGTGTCTATTCGTTGCTGTGCTTTAATCTGTTGTTCCATGCCTCTATCCATAGGGAGAATTGGGTGAGAAATAAATGATTATTATTACAATTTGTTAAGAGCAGTGCACTGTTTACTGGTTTGTGTGGAGGGGAAGCTCCACCAGTCACTAAGGGGCTCTGCAGATGGCACAAAGCGCCATCTTTGAGCCAGGGAAGGGGAGCGGCAGCTGGATGCCGGATGCCCCAACCCCTTCCCGATGACGTCCTTCCGGTGCAGCCTCCGCACAGGCTGAGCTGGAAGGAAGAGGCGCACAGCGCCTCTTCTGGCGCCCCTTCTGCCTGCTCTGGAAGGAGCATTTTAGTGCTCCTTCCAGGGCTGGCAGAAAGGTGGATTGGGGCTGAGGTGTGGGGCAGCCTCGGCCCGAATCCTGCACTTCTCATGGCAGCCCACGGCCACCCATCTGCACTCCCTCTAAGTCTTTGCAGGACCTTACAAGCTGTAGGTTTTAATAATGGAGAAGTAACCAAATTAGAATGCGGTAAAAGGTAAGAAACCAGGTAAAAGGGAAGGATAAATGAATTTTGCAGCAAAAACAATAATATATTTATTAAAAATACAGAAAAAGATCGCAGCAGAAACTGCCAGAATAGTCTATATTCAATGCAAACTGTTTCTCGAGGTCAAAGAGTGGGAAAATGGCATGCAAGCTAAAACCCTGCTCCCGATCAATCTAAGAGGGCTGGGGGCAGGGGGGTAGCAAAGTTTAAGAGAAACAGGTCTCAGAGTGTGTGTGTGTGTCACTGCAATTACCTCTTCTTAACTTGGGGGCTGGCTCCTAAAATGGGAGTCCTTTGGGTCGGGCAAAACATGACCTCAGTGTTGTTCTGTGGAGGGTTCAAAAAACAAAAATGTGCAGTTTTCACTTTTGAATTGAGGTGTGGCTTTCCCCCATGATGAACGGAGGTCCAGACCACCAGCTCTAACTATCCAGCTTGCCTTAATCTATGCAGACTGGTAACAGATGGGCCTGAACAGACTGCCAAAAATAATTCAGCTTGAGACCACTTTAACTGCTCTGGCTCACTTTTAGGGAATCATGGGAACTGTAGTTTATAGTGGCACCAGAGCTTTCTGACAGAGAAGGCTCAATGTCTCAGAAAAAACTACAATTCCCTTGATTCCCTAGCATTGAGCCAGGACAGTTAAAGTAGTCTTAAGCTGGATTATTTCTGGCAGTCTGTTCAGACCCAGACAGCTTCCTGTCTTATGCATCAAAGTCTAATACTCATATTTATTTAGCATAACATGTAACAGATTATGATTAATGACTTTGTTTACAAGTACAATGAGACACTTGTGTTTTTCAAGACTTGCAGTGGTTAATTTCTTAAGAGTGAGCGGACAAGAACCCCCTTCCATAGATCTATTTTTATAGCAGGAAAGCATATTGTGTAGAGTAGAGATGTACAGTTCATATCAGTCCAGGGGCTCATTTCTATTTTTACCAATGCTGATGCAAATGACATTATCTACAGAAAATTATTTCTCTTGCAGTATGAACTCGGTGTTTTCAATTCATTGTTTATGACATCCTTTCCCCTTGTGCTCCACATTGTTGCTTTCCTGTTTTTCACCTGTTCAGATTTCCCAGAACCTCTCTTTGTGTTCATCTTTCCTCCTTTTCCTGTTTCACCCTGTAGCATACACTAGCCACACCAGCACAGAATGGTACTTTAGAATCCATGTTTTGCTGGACTTCACATTTCTTAACAGCCCCTTCTTTTTCTGCACTCTGCTCACACCATCATGAACCTCTTCCTCCTATCTGTTATTGCCTCTTGTTTCTCCACCTCCCTGGTCTCTATGAACCTCCATCTATCAGCTTTTGCCTCTTTTCATGATTTCTCAACACTTAATACTGCCATATTTTTCTCTCTGTACATTTCCCTCTGTGTTCAAGTTTGTTTAAGTTATGGTAAAGATGATCTGAAGTGGCATTGCTTAGAATGGGGCAGGCAAATAGTATCCCCTCCAGTTGTCTTAGGGCTCTGATTCCCATCATCCCTTACCATTGTCTTGGGCTGATGGGAGCTGGTTTGTGACTATATTTGGAGGAACATAGATTGACCAGATAAGACATTTTTTAAAAGTACAGTTCTTTTTCTTTTTTAAAAATATGTATCCATATTACATTTACCTTTGGAACAAGAAAATAGTTCTGCAACTAGAAAAACTTTGGTAGTTTGTTCCATTTGCTTGAGCATCATGCCAATAGTGCAATGTTTCTGGACTTGCCTCCCCAGAAAATTATGTTTTCAGTTCTCATATAGCCATGCATGCACTCTTGTCATAACAACAACAACCAAAAATAGAAATGAGAATAAGATATGAACCAATTATTTTCTTCAAAATATCCTAAAGGCCTTCTATTCTTAAGTCAGAAAATATACAGGCAGCAACACCAAAAAGAGGCAACAAATCTAAAAGTTGTTATTTGTCCATCCATGCTTATTTAACTCTTATGGAAATGAGTTTATGCAAGTGACTTAAAACCGTAACGATAAATAAAAGTGTGAAAATTCATGGTTGCCCGCCAGCTTTTTGAGCCGATATCCTTTTGTCTCCATTGCTGGGAAAGTCTTATCATCTGAGCAAAAGCAGTGGACCCTGTAAGGAAAGTTCAGGAAAGCTGAGAAAAGGTGTATTCTGGTGGAAATTTCAAAATCTGTATTATCTTTGTATTCTCGAAATTACTGAGTCTGTTCCTAATGGTGCAAAAGATACAAACAACTTTCTTAAGACAGGTATATTATTCATATCCTCATGATCAATGACTTGGATTTTGTGATGTTTCTCAAGTACCCTGTTGTTCCCCTGTCTTCTTTACTGGCAGCTATCCCAAGGGTAACTTCTATGTGACGGCTTTCCCATACTACACTGTAATATGCAACACCTAATCCTTTGTTAACAGGGTCAGTTCAGAATACATTAAAGACATTATTTCTGAAGTTCCAGAGGTGATTATTGTCTCTTTCAAGTAAAACAAACCCAGCATACCTCAACATTGACAATTGGACCTAGAAGGGGAAAATCTTCCATTGTAAACACTAGCTTCTAGTTACCTCGACATAAGGGTTCAGTTTGATTCAAGAAATATGGCTAAGGCAACCAATTCAGTTAGCGGTTCAGTACTTAAGGGTCTGCACAGCCATTCATTGATTTAGTGGTGACTTTGTTGTGGAAGCACATCTAATTTCTGGATTATGTACTGTTTTCTATTTTCTCACCAAGATGAAATTCAGGGAAAACTCATTATTATGGTTTTGAGCATCTCCTGGTTGAAGCCAGATGATCATGGCTCAAGGGATGCTGTAAAGGGGAAGCCTATGGGGGTGAAATGATAGCAAACTGATGCATGTCTCTGTCAGAAGGCAGATAGGGGGAAAATGGTGGTAGACTGTCAGCTAGAGGGAGGCTTGTTCACCTGCAGGAGAGTGCATAGATAGCACCTATTCCTGAAGCTTGCTTGTACTGAGGAAGATGCTGTCCTTTAGAGCACAGGAAGAAAAATTTTCTATCTGACCATAGGCTTATCTAGTCCAGCATTCTGTTCCCACAGTGGCCAACAAGAGCACAGTAGCAACCTTCCACAAATGTTCCTTAGCAAATGGTATTTAGAGGCATACTGACTTTGGGCCTAAGCAGACTGCCAGAAATAGTGCACATTAAATTGAGGCACTGCCCCGGCTCAGTGTTAGGGAATCATGGGAAATGTAATTTATTGTGGCACCCAAGCTCTCTGACAGAGAAGGCTCAATGTCTCAGAAAAAATACAGTTCCCATGATTCCCTAGCACTGAGCCAGGGCAGTGCCTCAATTTATTGTGCACTATTTCTGGCAGTCTGCAAAGGCCGTTTGATATTGGAGATATCAATATATCAAGATATATTGGAGATATACCTCATTTAACTTTAGCTGATCTTACTCTAGCCGTGTGTCCTAGTCTGTAACAGACAAGATAAACAGCAGCTACCTCCAGATTCCCTTACAGAGCATGAATGAACGCAAAACAGAAAAGGGGTGAGCAGATAAGATGGCCTCTTTAGCTCCCCCCAATATGTTAAAAATCAGACCTGTAGGTTTTGCTACCAAAATAGAAGTCATAAGAAGAACAGAGATTGGTGAAAGAAAGACATCCCTGGATGTATTTTGGAAGAAGCCACCTACTCTTTTTGGAAGTTTCAAAATGCATTTATTAACTTATTCAAGGTTTAGCTGACCTGGTTGTTTGATTTCACATGTGTAGATTATTAGTTTTAAATTTTAAAAACTCTGAAACATTTTGAACTATTCTTATTTGGTGGTGTAGGAACCAATCTCTATTCTTTCCATGTTATTTCTGCCTCTGGTACTAAATTTTCTGTTAAAGCCATGCTCAGGAACACATCTGCTTTGTTAATCGAGGTATACTTGTATAGACATAAATAATTAGTAGCCATACATCACTTTACATTTTCTTTAAAAATGGCCCATGTTGGTGGCCATCACTACATCTTACACTAGTAGACTACAGATTGATGATACGGTGTGTGAGGGAGTACTTATGAATATGAGTGGTGGAAGAATCACATGCTTAGTCACATCATACATTATGAATGCATTGTAGAAAAGCCATATGTAAAAATAATTTCTCCTTTCATTGCAAATGACAAAGGCAATAAGTAGACTGGTCTTATTTTGTATGTGTGTGTGTGTTGGTTTGTATGTATGCATGTATCACAGTCACAATGGGAACTGTTTTCCCCACACAGAACTTCATCAACTATTAGAAAATTCCAGCTGTTTTTTTCTTTTGGGGTGGTCCATGCAACAGTGCTGACTGCCTACACTTTATAGGCTGCATCCGCACTACAGAAATAATCCAGGTTGACACCACTTTAACTGCTGTGACTCAGTGCTATGGTATTCTGGGAATTGTAGTTTTGTGAGACATTTAGCCTTTTGTGTCAGAGGGCTCTGGTGCCACAATGAACTTCATTCCCAGAATTCTGTAGCATTGAGCCATGGCAGTTAAAATGGCATCAATCTGGATCATTTCTGCAATGCAGATACAGCCACTAGACCAGTGGTAGGCAACCTTTTTGAGCCGGGGGCCGGGTTGCTGTCCCTCAGTCAATTGGGGGGCCGAAGCACCAAAAATAAATAAATAAATTAATTAATTAAAATTAAAATTACTTTTTTTTAAAAAAATTAAAAAAATATTTAAAAAATATTCATGCACACTCCCTCAGCCCCAGAAAAGCCATGGCAAAACCCCTGTGGAGATTTTGCCAAGAAAACCCCAAGAACAAGTAATAACAACAATAATCAATATCATCATGGCGGGGGGCGGTGGCGGCATCAGCGGCGGCAGGACTGGCCTGGGGCTGGTCCAAAGGCCTCGGTGGGCCACATCCGGCCCCCAGGCCTTAGGTTGCCTACCCCTGCACTAGACACTAGAAACGTTAGCCATTGCTAGTTTCTCATCTGCCTGCTTGAGAGACACAGCAGGAATGAATGTCTTCCAGGAAAAAGAAATTATTTTGGTGCCTCTGATTGTATGCTTAACTGTCTTTTCATAAGATATATTCTAGTACAGCCCTAAAACTCCAATTGAGATTCAGTGGTTCTTTCTTTTTCTTTTCCTCCAAATGCCTTTGGTTTGCTTCCATTGTTTGGCATCATAGCGTGGTTTGAACATCTCAGGTGTTATTTACATGGAAACCTAACACAGGAGACTGAAAATAAATCTTGCCAGGAAGAAAATGCACTCTGACCTGTTGAAAGCCAATACTCGGACAACAGCATAATCCTCCTGCTTTCTTTCTTTCTTTCTTTCTTTCTTTCTTTCTTTCTTTCTTTCTTTCTCTCTCTCTCTCTCTCTCTCTTTTCCTATCCTCCCCCACCCCTGAATTATAGTGAAAAGCAAGTCAATAAATTTACAATGTATTTAGTCTGTTAAACACTGCATTACATGTGCAGAACAATCTGTCTGCCAGAATGTACAACTTAAAACAGTATTGCTTACATTTTATTTCTAGAACTGTTCATTTATTCCAATGTGTAGAGTGCTTTGATAGTCTGTGTGCACAACAACATAAAAATAGCTTTGATGTGAAGCATTTATTTTGAGAAATGAAATGGCAACATTAAACCAGTGCTTCTTAAGCTACCTGATGTAGAAGACTAGGAACTCCCCCCCCCCATACACAATGTGTACAATATTTGTGCCCATTCGCTACGGGGCTTTTTTCATCCCTGGAAATTCACCAGCAATTAGCAGCTGATGGCTTGTGGACTGGCACCAGCCTGTGGACCATCAATTTGAGTAGCTCTGCATTAAACCAGATTACTACAATAACTGACTACCAAACTGGCCTAGAGAGCAAGCGTGGTTTGAGCATTGGACTACGACTCTGGAGACCAGGGTTCAAATCCCTATTCAGTCATGGAAAGCCACTGGGTAGCTTCGGACAAGTCATACTCTTAGCCTCAGAAGAAGGCAAGGGCAGAGCCCCCTCTGAACAATCTTGTCAAGAAAACATTTGATAGAGTTGTCTTAGAGTTGCCTTAAGCTGAAAGCAACTTGAAGGCATGCAACAAGAAACAGCCACCTAAAATGAGCTAATATAAAACCTCAAGTGATTAACACCCATTCGCCTTATGTTTATGTTAGACCCTGCATTGTAGCCATGAGATGCCACCTTCTAAAATGGATAAAACCCCACTTCTGACCACAGTATGGACCAAACTGTGGTCACTGACACATTTCTCAGTTCTTTGTTTCAATAGGAAATGCAAAACACAGCAATATGGGACAAAAAAAGTTGGAAATTCAAACATTTGGATGACATTGGATTTGAGAAAACTGATGAAAATCTGTATGGCCTTTCACCGTGGGTTATGCTAGATAAGGCTGATGGGAACTGCAATATAAAATGTGGAAAGGAAAACTGGTGTATAGCCTTGGCCATTCTAACATTTATCCTTGTGTAATTTCTCCTTACCTTTTTTGGCTTTCATGGGGCCAGCTATGAAGGACAATATATTTTATCCAAAAGCCCATGGCATAAGTAATAATTCAGCATTGTACTGGGAGAGGGGTATGGAAATGGAAAGAAAATGTGCTGGGAGGGCTACACAACAGCAGTGTTGAGATTCACCCCATCCCTGAATTTTGATTTCTCTTCACCTTTGCCTGAAATGCAGCACTGGCTTTTCTGTCTGTGACATAGAGTGAATGCAACACACACACACACATATATACAGTCACCCTCCATACCCATGGATTTTTTTATCCACAGATTCAAGCATCCACGGTTTGAAAATATTTTTAAAACTGTGGATACTTGAATCAGTGGATAAAAAAAGTATAAATTCCAAAAAGCAAACCTTCATTTTGCCATTTTAATAAGGGACACCATTTTACTACGCCATTGTGTTTAATAGGACTTAAGTATCCATGGATTTTGTTAGCCACGGGGGGTCCTGGAACCAAACCCAGTGGATACAAAGGGTACACACACAATGGGCCCTCTACATTTGCTGGAGTTAGGGATGCAGGATCCTCATGAAAGTGGAAAAACCACAAAGGAAAAAAAAACCTATTTTATTTTATTTTATTTTTTGCCCACGAGAACAACTCTCTAGGTATCTCTAAGTCCTCCAGTGTAACTCTGGTCAACATCCGCTGGAGACTGACCACAGAATTGTGCTCAAGGACCTACAAGTGCCTAGAAAAGTGTTCTCTCTAGGAATCCTCCAGTGCAACCTCCGATGAAAGATGGCCATAGAATCACACTGGAGGACCTAGAGATTCCTGGAGAGAACATATTAATCAAATCCAAAAAAGTCAATGCTGCAAATGTGGTGGGTCCACTGTATATACAAACATACACACAGCAGAGCTCTATAATTATCTGGACAGGCCTTTCTCTCTGTCCACTACCCTCTTAAGTCTCTTTTAGTGGGAACAATGGAGAGGGCCTTCTTGGTAGCTGCTCCTAGACCAGGGGTAGGCAACCTTTCCCCTTTAAGGGCCGAGGGACTTCAGCTCCCAGAAGCCTCAGCCATGTTGGCCAATAGTCCCATGTTGGCCAATAGCTCCTGGCATTCTGGGAGCTGAAGTCCCTCGGCCCTTAAAGGGGAAAGGTTGCCTACCCCTGTCCTAGACTTTGGAACCCCCTCCCTACAGACCAGGACAGCTCCATCCTTGATCTCCTTCTGATGGCAGATCAAAACATTTTTGTATCAACAGGTTTTTATAAGCTAATTAGGTTTGGCCTTTTAATGCTGTGCAGTTCTGTTCTGAGGTGGGTATGTCTTTTAACGCATCTTAAATATTTTCAATGTTTAATGCTTTTAACTTCATATACTTTAATTGTTTTAAAATCTTATATTTATACCTTTATTAATACTTTTAATTTGTATTGTTTTAAATATGTTGCTAGCTGCCTTGAGTGTGTGTGTGGAGAGAAAGAGATAGAGGGAAAGAGAGAATCCAGGGTTTTACAGGGTACTGCCAGTTTTATATCAGGAATTGAAGGCGTAAAGTAGCAAGTTGCCCAAGGTCTCCTAAGCATGCAACTTGACTCAGTATTTTCATATTCGTAATGTATGCAATGTTTATACCAGAGGTAGGCAACCTAAGGCCCAGGGGCCGGATGCAGCCCCCCAAAGCCTTTGGACTGGCCCTAGGCCGGTCCTGCCGCTGCCACTGCCGCCACCGCCGCCCCCTGCTATGATGATATTGTTATTACTTGTTCTTGGGGTTTTCTTGGCAAAATCTCCACAGGGGTTTTGCCATGGTTTTTCTGGGGCTGAGAGAGTGTGCATGCATATATTTTTTAATTTTTTATTTTTAAAAAAATATATTGTTTGTTTGTTTGTTTGTTTGTTTGTTTGTTTGTTTTTGGTGCTTCGGCCCCCCAATTGTCTGAGGGACAGCAACCCGGCCCCCAGCTCAAAAAGGTTGCCTACCCCTGGTTTATACTATTATGTGTGCTGTCTGTGCTTTGGCCTTCAGTAGAAAAGAAGCAGCACCAAAAATTGTATCTAATTAGAAGCAATATCAAAATATTTTTTACACAAACTTTGAACAAGTGAGGGATATCACCCCTAAGTTGGACCCAAACCACTTGTCACAGCAGACCAAGCATCCATTTCTACCATCTTGTTTTCAGAAGTGTCCAGATAGAAATCACTAGGAAATGGCACAGAGCTAATCGTGACATTTCTAATGCTTCTGCTAATTAGTGGTGAGTGATAGTTTCCATATCCTGGACAGTGAATCAACTCTATGTTTCAATTAAACTTTAAAGAAACTTTCCTAGATACTGAGACTATTTTGTGTAGAAGGTTCAGCACCTTGGATAGTTTCTCTCTCCCCCCTCTTATTTTACTTTTTATTATAGTTGATAACATATAAATATGTACAAATCATAATATCAATAAATCAATCATAAAGACATAATTCAAAGATACCAACACAAATCTATTTATGATAGTTTCTTTGAAATCCAAACTAGAACCTGAAGAAAATTCACTGCCCCCTTGACATGGAAGCCACCAGTAGTCAGGGCTGCTAGTTTTAAATTGGCATGTGAGTATTGAAAGCTGCCAAAACAACTCACTGCAGCACTTCTCCTTCAATAAAATAATGCTATTTCAGTCTGAATTTGACTAATATGGGAAACAGAAAAAAATATTTTAAAAAAGTGCAGTGAAAAGGAAACTGCCATTAGTAGGCTGCAAGCTGTGGTACTGATCAATACAAATGTATTCCTCTCTACAGATCAATGCCCTTCTAAAATATCTCTTAAATAATAATGACATTTAAAAACTCACAGTGTATGCTGGTTTCCAGTTGCTTCACTTTTTCAAGTATATTTCTGATGCAGTTACTTAAATCTGCTTAATTTGAAATGTTGTTTGAAACAGAACTTTTTGCATAAGTGTAGTGGAGTCTCCTTCCTTGGAGGTCTTTAAGCAAAGGCTGGATGGCCTTCTGTCGGGGATGCTTTAATTGGGAGTTCCTGCATAACAAGGGGTTGGACTGGATGGCCCTTGTGGTTTCTTCCAACTCTATAATTCTATGATTCTATATTTTACCTTAATTCTTTGGCTTGTGTAAGATCTTATGTCCCTTCCCTCCAGTAAATTGTAAGTTTACTTCTACTAAAAGTGTTACATATCCATTCAACAGAGAAACACAAATGTGCAGAATGTACTTTTTGGACACGACAGGAATGTTAATGTGTTCCAACAGGGCTTGCCAGATAAACGAATAGTCCCTAAAGCTATTACCACTCTGTCTGTATTAGAACACAATCCTAACACCAACTTATGCTGGCTGGAAGGAGTTAGGCTCATAAGAAGGTTCCCATTTACAGTGGAGTGAAACTACACCTATGGGGTAGAGTGTCTCTCCTGGAGGTCCCATTTATGCCCATGGGATAACATGCCTACTGCTGGCAATATTACCACCAGGAATAGTCAGTGGCAGGCTATGAAATTCAGAATTCTGGAGACCTGCAGTTTTGGATCCGTTGAATCAAAAGCCCCTTTTTCTCATATGAATCCCTAGAGC
Organism: Phrynosoma platyrhinos; assembly: GCA_020142125.1. Lineage (NCBI taxonomy): Eukaryota > Metazoa > Chordata > Lepidosauria > Squamata > Phrynosomatidae > Phrynosoma > Phrynosoma platyrhinos. The sequence continues at coordinate 194,070,562 of CM034706.1, read as the reverse complement.
TGGGCCCCATGTTTAAGCTATTCTTTTCTCAACCACTGATTTCCACAGAAGAGGAAATTTTAAAGAGAAGTTACAGAAGTTGCACAGAAGAGGACTACCCCCCGACCCCCAATTTGCCCCTTTCCCTCCCTCCTGGCTTTTGGCATTTTAGCAGAACTCTTGCTACTATGATATTGACTTTGCAGCACAAAGTATGCATACAGTACTTTGAAAAACTGTTTTTGACATCCAAATGTTAAGGGCTGGAATCTTGTTGGTCCCATATATGTGTGTAACTCAGGGCTACACACATGTAAGTCTTGTTTTAGGCATTACACAAGGAGCTTCACTACATCTTTGTGCAAGATTCAATCACACACACCACCACTATCAGATCATGCTGTCTCTGTTCATTGGCCAGCGGAAGAGGAAGATGACCAGGTCATGGCCATCCATTCTTCAGTTGCAGATGAGGAAGAAGAATGATGTTGCTTTTCCAGGCATCTCTTTTCTCTTCTGTGGCAATGCCTAGCTGCTTCCCGTTTGTTCAACCCCAGCCACTAAATAGTCACAGCAGCACCATGAGAAATTGCTCAGAGCTACAAGTCCAGAGTGTTGTGCTCTATGAACACCAATGCAGGATCTCAACAAAAATATTACTACGGTAATATTTATATACATGATGACAAACTGCACATTCAGAGTTTTTTGAAATGTTTCTCCTCCTCCTCCTCTTCTTTTTCTTCTTGGCAAATTCAGAGATCAGATTATTGAAAGATACTTCACTCAGAAGATCTTGTTCAAGTAGGCTTTTAACAAATAACTACAGAGACTATTTTATGGGGCAAGTACTTTAGTTTTAGGTTTTATGTGCTTTTAATTATTTTGTTGTTGTGTGCCTTTCAAGTTGTTTGTGACTTATGGCAAGCCTAAGATTAACCTATCATAGAGTTTTCTGGGGCTGAGAGTGTGTGACTCATCCAAGGTCACCCAGTGGGTTTTCATAGCTGAGCAGAGAATCAAACCCTGGCCTTGGGACCCCCCTTTACATCTACATGCAGATGTCACACCCTTCGCCACTCAATGTGGTAAGTGATAAAAATATGTTGTTTATTTAGTGTGCATATTTCCATTTGCACGTTCATGTATATTCATATTTTAACATTTTATGAGGAGGTAACATTCAAATTATAACAGTTTTATTTAAGTAAATTCAATGTTTAACTCAATGCATGTGTAAAGTTTACATATAAAAAAAGTTTGGGAGGAAGAGGAAGAAGAGGAGGGATCAGAGTCTCCAGGTCTTGCAGCCCCCTTGAACAACTCACACACACACACACACATAGAGGTCCTGCCCCATCGTTTGAGAACCACTGTGTTAGAAAAACATTATTGTTCTGAATCTCCTTTTGACAGTTCAAAATATACCTCAACAGTGTGTGCGCTGGCAGACTGTAGATTATATGGTGCTTTAGTGTCCATGCATATACATTGGCATAAATATGTACATCTCAGCAGCAGAATGCATCCCTGCCCCCGAGATTTAACTGCTTGAGGTGGGAAGCATGAAGAAGACTAGTAGATAAACCTTGGAGGACAATGTATTCGGCTGAGTAAGGTGACAATTTCAGATAGCAGATACTGGGGGAAAGTGGTTGTGGCTCCCTTGTGAACTCCTATCTGTTGCCCAATAGAGCCGTGTATGTGTCACCTAGTCTCATTGTATCAGGTATAGGTAAAGGTAGTTCCTCGACACGAATGTCTAGTCCAGGGGTAGGCAACCTTTCCCCTTTAAGGACCGAGGGACTTCAGCTCCCAGAATCCCAGGAGCTGTTGGCTAACATGGGACTATTGGCCAACATGGCTGAGGCTTCTGGGAGCTGAAGTCCCTCGGCCCTTAAAGGGGAAAGGTTGCCTACCCCTGGTCTAGTCGTAACAACTGTATCAGGTATGGGGGAGGATATTATCTTATTGCCAGTGTTGCTAAAGTAAGATTCTTCTGGCAGTCCATTCAATAGACTAAGAAGGGGTGCCATTTTGTCCTTCAGACCACAAAGTGATAGCAACTTATACCAACAAGACTGTAATAAGGACACCCAATCCCATCCCAAACAGAGGGATTTATTAAGGAGAGAAAACAGACAACGGAAGCTCAACCAAGTTCTGTTTTGTGAATGGTCACTATTAAAAAGTATTGTTGTATTTTCTGCATTTCATTCCACCTTGAGCTCACAGATTATTGATCTCATCCATGCTAAACTTGTGTATACATGCTTTTTATGCATCTGACATTGTGCACGGGATTCATAGAAGTTTGTGATATAATTTCTTGGTCTGCATGGGGTCACATGACACTGACAAAAAATGAAATTTTGAAGTGTTTGGTACTACCCAAATCACCAATGTTTCTAGAACAGATCAAGCCCAAACTCTTCCTAGAAGCCAGGATGACTCAAGGCTGTCGTACTTTGGCCACATTATGAGAAGACATGAATCATTAGAAAAGACAATAATGCTAGGAAAGGTAGAGACGCATAGAAAGAGAGCGAGACCACCTGCCAGATGGCCTGAGCCTGTAGGACATGAGCAGAGCAGTGGAGGACAGGGAGTCTTAAAGAGGTCTCATGCACAGGGTTTGCCATGAGGCGAGGCTGACTTGAGGGCAGAACACAACGACAAAGTCACCACAGTCCCCTCTCCCAACATTTGTTGCTTGGCTTGAAAAGGTTGAAACAACACAATTATACTGAAAGACCAGGATAACTTGGACCTGACACCAATTATTCAGCCATCCCCTTGGTAACCAAAAGAGAATATAAAGGAAGAACAGCAAGAGAGAAAGTCATCTGGTGCATTCAATAAACATATGAAACAAAAAAGGAATCATGATACTTTTTGATGCAACCTTTATACTGTGGGGTTGTCAGCATAAAATCAATACAGAATTACCCTAATGATGTCACAATTTTCAACAATTTTATTATACATCCCTCAAATTGGTCAGAAATCTAGGTCCTTCAGTCATATAAGTCACCAGACAGAAAGGCTGTATTTTACGAACCCAGTGGGAAGAATATTTTACAAAGCAGTTTCCAGTTTGTGTCATCCAAGCAAACATGTAGATCTGAAAACAGATAGCCTAAAATTACAAAAATCTCTTTGGTGCTTTATCTCAAATCTTTGAACAGGCAAGCACAAGCTCACTTGTGGAGTGAAGATGATTAGTTTGCATCCAGGGCATGTGGCTGGATAGTGCTATGCATGGATGTATGGTGGATGAAGGATGAACTTTGGTGGCCATAGCAATTTGCCACCCCTGTACTATTTCATAAAATAAATAGAAGTCAGAACAATAAATAATGGGAACATAGAACTGGAAGGGATTTTCAAGACAATTTATTTCAAGCCCATTTGAGTGCCAACCCTGCAGTGCAAAATGCAGCTAAAGCATCCCAAACAGATGGATGTACAGCCTCTATTTAAATTCAACCAAGGAAAGATAAATCACAATCTCCTGAAGCAATCTCCTGTTCCACTGTTGCACAGGTTTTAATATTAGGAATTTTCTCCTAATGTTAGGCTAAACTCTGTTTCCTTACCATTTCCATGCAATGGTTCTGGTCCTGCTATCTGGAGCAACAGAGATCTAGTCCAGTTCATCTTCTCTATGATGGCCTTTAAATATTTGAAGACAATTGTGATGCCATCCCTTAATTTTGTTTCTCCAGCCTTTCCACCATTCCTGCAGGGCTCATTTTCTGTAGCCCATGTTTGTTCAGGAAATTTTTAATGTTCATAAGAGGACTGTATCACCACTACCACCCCCATGGAGGCTAGTGGCTCCAATGTTAGTGGGACACTGACTCTGCTCTGGGTTTTACTCTGAACTTTAAAGGAACTATCCAGTGTACTGAAACCTGCCCCCCCCCACCAGATTCATTCCTCCACTGACATCAGAGCCACCAGCTTCCACTGATTTTTTTCGCTTCAAAACTGGACATTGAAATAGCTTCCATATTTCCCGGATGGGAGAGCTGTAAATCTTCTGTGTCAGAATTGATGGAGATGTGAAAGGACAAAAAATAGAAGACACCTGTGCTATTTATTTATTTCACATTCAGGAGACTGCCACAGTGATTTTACTAAATCACTTCTGGAGTGGGATAGGGAGACAGTTTGACTTTCTCCTTTAATCTGCTTTA
>CM034706.1:194033186-194059690 GCA_020142125.1 Phrynosoma platyrhinos | reverse complement strand
AGTTTACAGCAGGGGCAAATTAACCCCTGAGAGACACATGTTAGAGGAAAATGCATGGATCTGCCAGGCTGTAATGTTAAATAAATAGTAAAAATTGATTGTGTGTGTTCCTATAGTATAATGTGTTGCAGTAATATTAGATGGTAAATATGGAGTTGTAAGTAAGAAGACTGGGAGGCAAATGTAAAAGGCTGGGTACAGTGAATTTGCTGGTGAAGACAGAAGCTGCACCACACTGCAGAAATAATCCAGTTTGACACCACTTTAACTGCCATGGCTCAATGCTATGGATTTCTGGGAATTATAGTTTGTTATAGCACCAGAGATCTATGACAGAAAAGGCTAAATGTCTCACAAAACTACAGTTTCCAGAATCCCATAGCATTGAACCTTGATAGTTAAAGTGGTGTCAAACTGGATTACGTATTTCTGCAGTGCAAATGCAGTCAGAGTGGGAGTTGCTATTGAAATGACATGGTAAGAGTGGGGATGAGAAAGTCAGGATTAGGATTTTGAAGAAGACAGAGAAGGAACATATTCTGAGAGAAGATACTAAGTTTATGTTACATAGTCACGATGTGGTTTGTTAACACTATATTAAACATAAAGGAAAATGTCAGTTACAAGTGTTTATGTGCTGTGGAGTAAAAAGGAGAATAATATACCTATAATATTCAATATTGTGTTAAATAAAATTATACCTGTTATTTACCATATATACCATAATCATATCTATCACATAATCACAATTGCTTAGGGCTATAGAGAAGTAGAGTCTAAGAATAAAAAAAAAGAATAACCTTATACGGAGACGTGGAAGTGGATCCTGGTTGAAGCAATGCCTTTAGGGAGAGTGTGGGTATCTGAGGTACAAAAACAGATTAGTTTCCTTCCTTTTTTCCCTTCATTTGAATGAACATGAATGTTTTGAAGTTTGAATATCAAAGGATTAGCCCTCAAATAAAGCAGACCTATTTTTGAGGAGAAAGGGAACATTTTGTTTCTCCCAGTGCACAAGGACCACCATTCTCTTTACTTCATTACTTAAGTTTAGAAGAAATATACTCTTGTTTTGAGGTTTCTTAAGTAACAGATGTGACCATTGATACTAAAGCAATTACATACTGTAGGTCAGAAAAAAGCCAAATGGGAAACTTGTTGTTGTGAATGGGAACAGTATCAACAAAAATAATTTTGAATTATTTTGGCAAGGTGAATTTTATAAAGCTGTTTTAAAGATCTTGTAGATATTTGGACGAGAGATATGAACAGGGAGCAATGAGTTCTTATTTGAGGTCGCCATTTCAACTGAAGCCAGGTACTTGGTAAAGTCATAAGGTAATGACATATTGATATCAAGAGAGCCTGCATGGCACAGTGGTTTGAGTGTTGGACTCTGGAGACCAGGGTTCAATTCCCAGCGTGGCCATGAAACCCACTGGGTGACCTTGGTAAGTCACATGCTCTCAGCCTCAAGAAAAGGCAATGGCAAACCTCTTCTGAGCAAATCTTGCCAAGAAAACCCCATGATAGGTTTGTCTTAGGGTCACCATACATCAGAAATGACTTGGAGGCACACAACAATAACAAAAATATTGATATCAGCAGGCAAGGTGCCATAAACTGCCTTTGCTGCTGCTGATGGCACTTTTTACATATAATATTGATTGCATGTTTTCATGGTCCTGCCCCCACATGAGAGTGCCCCAACCACATGTGCTTTCATGGCTCAAAAACAGGAGTTGGCAAGGTTTTGTTTAAAGTATTAACAGTCACTCTGTGCGGAGTTGGGTAAGCTCAACTCATTGCTCCCAAGATATAGTCCAAGCACTGGGATCTAATAGACAATGGGTTTCTCCCCAGGTAGGTAAATTAAAGGTAAGTATCAATTCCCTGACTTTCCTCTCAGTGCCATAGCAAAGTGAGAGAGGGTGGACACTGGGAAGCTGTTCAGCCAAAGTGTCACTGTTTATGATAAACTGCATCTATGGTCATCAGTGAGGAGGTTTATCACAATGGTGCTATGAGGACAAGATAGATTCACCCCATGTGCACCACCCTGAGTTCTTTGGAAGAAACACAGACAAAATTGTGACAAATAAATTATATGTTTTGGACCAGAGATGGAAGTTTACTTAACTTGCACAGTAGCCAGTTTTAAATGTTGCATAAGGTGACTGAAACTACTTAATACCCAACCCCTGCATCCTTTCTTGTGACACCACAGCATACATCAAAGCTGCCACCATAGGAGCAGCTACCGACATCCAGCAGCCCCTTCCTGCTTCCGCCCCACCATCCCGCCTGCCTGCCCCAGCTCTCACCCCCATCCTGCTCCCTCCGTCCATGCACCACCTGCCCTCCATCGCATGAGTGTCTATGTGCCTGTGTCAGGAGACATTTAAAGTTCCCTTGCTTATGCATGATCACTCACTGGGTGTGAAGTTGAGAAAGGAATTGCATGGGGGAACCATCCAATGAGAGTGCAAGGTAAGTGGTAAGATTGACAGGAAACTAGGGAGAGTATCGCACTACCTTTAAAATGCATTAAAAAGAGACTTACCTCACCCATATTGAAGTAAAAATTGGGCTGCATCTGGATGCTATCACACAGATTTTCCCTGAAAAACCACCATCAGAATGCAGCCTGAATTCAGCCAGGCTGACTTAACTCACTTCAGTAGCCATTTTTCTAAGTCGGAAAGTGTCTAAATTGGTTGGCAGTTCGAGGCCAGGTGCTGCATGATGGGGTGAACTCCTGTCACTAGACCCAGCTTCTGCCAACCTAGCAGTTTGAAAGCATACAAATGCAAGTAGATAAATAGATACCACTTTGGTGGGAAGGTAAACAGTGTTCTGTGCAATCATGCTGGCTACATGATCACAGAGTACTCTCTGACAACGCTAGCTGTTCGGATTAGTAACGGAGATGAGCACCATTCTCTACGGTCGGACACGACCTGACAACCTTGTCTACAGGGAATACCTTTACCTTTACCTAAGTCTCTTTTTAATGTGTTTTAAAGGTAGTGCAATAATCTCCTAAGAAAGGCTATTGGATAATAGATTTATGCATGCTGGGAAGGAGGTGGAAGAGCAGCCACTGCCATTATGTAACCTAAAATACTTTGATTCTGATGTGGAAAGATTTGCCCCTTTGTACCAATTTGAATTCAGGCAGTGGAAACGTGTGCCTATCAATACAGTTTGAGTCAAATGTATTACCAGTAGGTGTTGTGTTAACAGGGTGAAAATGGGGCTGAGTACTGTGCACTAGAGCTGGATTATTTTGTTGGTGTGAAGCCACACTGAGTCTGTAAGCCCTTGTCTTCAACATGGCTTTGTCCCTAAATTCCCTGCAAAACAATAATCTGGGCTCCCTTCTCATTATTCTCCCACTTGTGCTTTTCTATCAGTAGCCCTCTGTACCAGCTTCAGCTTTACATACTGAAGCTCTGCAAGATTTCTAACTCAGATTTGATTCTCCAGCCCCATCCCTTTGCTGTCCTACCTCCCACTGACCTGGCTGCCACTGCTGAGCATGCTAAAGAGAGCAATGCCTCCTTGTCTCCTGCCTCTCTCGGGTCTTCATCCTCACTTCCAGCATGTGGTGCTGGGCTGAGCCCCTAAAGCCTGGCAACAAGGGGAGGTGGTGCAAAAGTGCCCATTTCATGTCTCATAGAATCATAGAATCACAGACCACAAGGGCCATCAAGTCCAACCTCCTGCCATGCAGGAATTCAAAATCAAAGCACCCCACAGATGACCATCCAGTCTCTATTTAAAGACCTCTAAAGAAGGAGACTCCACACTCCAAGGGAGTATGTTCCAGTCTCGAACAGCCCTTACGGTAAGGAAGTTCCTCCTAATATTTACGTGGAATCTCTATTCCTGTACCTTACATCCATTGTCTCCTCTCTCATCCTTCAGCTATAGCTCCCCAGCCCCCTTTCCATTGCTGCATCCCACACTATTTTAATTCATGCCTTTTTCTCCCTCCACCACCTGTTTGCTTTCTTCCCTTTTAAACTTCCCACTCTGCCCTCACTCATCTTCAGCTCTGCACCCATCTTGTGAAACTGCTGCCTCCCAGCTTAGCTATCGGACCAGAAAACAGTATTTTTCAATCCTGGTTGTTCTGAGTAGTGCTACTTCTTCCAGTCTGCAGACAATCTTTTCTTCCCTTGGCTCCACTCAGATAAGGTGACAGTGTCAGGGGCCTTCCCACCTTCACTGTCTACACATGTATTTCTGAGATGAACAACCCAGCTGTATGAATGCCTAAGAACTTTTAATGATTTTTGGTAATATGTAAATTACTAAAGAATTTCTCATTCCTTTGCCTCTCTGCATATAAAGAACATAAACAGGCTGTAGTTAAGTACTACATCTTCAGATCAAGCAGATGAATGAGGGAAAAGTTCAAAAATAGTTTCCCCCAAGGAGAACAATAAAGTATATAGTTTAGACAAATAGTCTAAACCAAGGGCATATGATCTCTCAGGGAACACATTATATGATCAGAACAAATCAAAAAGACAATGGAAGCGATAAATTGAAGAATTATATAAAAAGATGAAACAATAGCATCCTTCATAGAAGAACCTTTCGACAATAAACCTACAGTTTTAGAAAGTGCACTGGCAGCTATTCTCTTAGCAGTTGGGAGAAATAAATCACCTATAATAGATGGCATACCAATAAAGCTATTTCAGGCTATAGAGATCAAATCCATCCATCTGCCAACAAATATGGAAAACAAAAAAAATGGCCCCCAGACTGCAAGCACACAAATTATAGTCGAATCCCCATGAAAGGGGACACCAGGATCAGACCATTGCATTAATCTCCAGTCTGAGCAAAGTTATGCTCAAAGACTTTACATCTAAGACTTTTAGTATACATGAAGCAAGAAATGCCAGAGGTCCAATTAAGTTCAGAAAAAGAAGCACTAGAGATCATATTAGTTGGATCTACACCAGTGGCGAAAAACAGTGTTATATCAGCTCCACCCTTCTTAGTGCACACAACACAAGCCCCTTTCAAATGCAAATACACAGTAAATTTCACTTCAGATCAGCATTTTCTGAACCTCTTTTACTGCATATTTTCTGTGAAAGTCCAGTTAATTTCTTTTATTTGCAGTGGAGTGTTTCCTTTTACAGGAATTGATTCATTTTGCAGGCATGCCTATTTTTGCCAATGGCCCTTGCTCATTTTCCACAGGCTTTCCCTTATTTGTTAATCAGTACCTGGGTCCACCTCTGTCCTTCTGCCCTTGTTGCCATTTTATTGTGTCTGCCATTCCCTCTGCATTATTCTGCTTCTTTTCCTCTGTTCCCTTCCATAACCTTCTTTGGGTTGGGCTTGGGTTTTTTTTTCATTCTGATCACATCCACATCTCCACATCTATTGGCAAGGATTGTTTGCAATGTTGGAACCTCAACACAGCACCAAGGTCATAGGCTGTCTGGCATGAGTAGATTCTTTTTTTTAAAAAATAATTTTTATTGGTTTAAAACAATACAAAATTATATCAACCAGAAAAGAGAAAAGATAGCATATCATATTCTTGAGAGTACTCTATATAATTAATAAATCAAAAATTTAAAATCTTGACTGACTTCTGTATAACAAATTTATATTGTAGATATAACTTAAATTCTATTAATGTAAGTGATATTTTCTACTCTTTTTTCCTGTAGAGCCTTTGAATATATCCTAGTTCCAGCGATTGTGTAATTTCTCTCAATTTCCTTTCATATTGTTGGGTTGATTTCCCTGCGATGTACATGGAAAGTCTATCCATGGTTGCCAGTTCATTTAGTTTGGTTTCCCAGTCCTGTAGGCTGGTTTTTCCCCTGATTTCCAATGTCTTGCATATACCATTTGTGCAGCTGTTACCATATATAATATACCGTAACACTTTTTTCATCCTGACTTAACTTTACTCCATTACATTTATTATATTTAATATGAACAGCTCTGGCTACTATTTTACACAGAGTCCTGTGAATTTCCCCCCAGAAAATTTTAATATAATAATAATATTTTTTTTTAACCTTACAACACTGCCACCATATATGGTACATAGTGCCGACTTCTTCCTTGCATTTCCAACATTTGTTGTCATTATGTTTATTCATTCTTGGTAGCCTAGAAGGGGTCATGTACCATCTGTGGAAAATTTTATGAATTTTCTGCCACATCCTCTTGGCCCTCAAGCCCAAAGCTGCACTGTTGCTGCTGTTGTTGTGCTGCTGCTGTTTTTCTCCTCTCCCCGCCGGGCTGGCATGAGTAGATTCTTCAGATATTGCAGATTCAGGTTAGAGTGGAGTCCAGAATAGAACACGAGGCAATTGTAGGAAATGACAATTGGGGATACAGCTACAGGAAGTGGCATTGGATCTGCATCATTCCAGATATATGAATCTGTTGGATCTGCATCCCTCCAGAAAAATGTGCATGCCCCTCAAAGGGGGGAAAGGACATTGATAAGCCTAATACATTCTTCAAGAGGCAAGTGTGTGCTGAGGAAATGGTTCAAGTGATACCATAGCAGAGTAGTCTTTGTCCCCCCCACCCCCAGTTCAATCGCAGCATGGACAAGCAGCTGGTGCATTATTATTATTATTATTATTATTATTATTATTATTATTACATTTTCTTATATCCTGTATTTCTCCCAATATAGGAATAAGGCAGCGAACAACAAGTATAAAACAATACAATTTAAAGACAGTACAGCAATATTAAAATATGTAAATATAAATTTAAAAAACAAACAATTTTAAGAGTTAAAACAGTTATAAATTAAAATATAACATGTTAAAATTCAAACTATTAAATTTTATATTGTACAACATTAAAAACCCAGTCCTTATCAGTTTGCAAATGCCTTTTTCTGCTGCCGGAAGGGCAGCAGGGATGGCACCATCCTGGCCTCTCTAGGAGGGAGTTCCAAAGCTTGGGAGCAGCTGCTGAGAAGGTCCTTTTTCTTGTGCCCACATTTTGTGGGTAGTGGGACAGAGAGAAGGGCCTCTCCTGATGATATCAATACTCTGGGGGGCTTGTACAGGGAAATATGGTCCTTCAAATAGCCTGGACTCAAGCTGCATAGGGCTTTATAGGTCAAAACCTATTTTGACATGTAGTGTCTTAAAGAGTAGGGCTAACTGGATTTTACCAGGTAGTTACTCAATAATGCACTCTCAACATGCTTTTCCTTAGGTGTAGATCTGGCGGTTATAAGCATATTTTGGCTAATGGAACACACACATACACACAATCAGAAGAAAATCAACCTGTGTTTTATAGACTGCACCCTGAAAGCATGAGAAAAGAAATAGGTATGCTGTTTCTGTAGATGCAACAATTTACAATACTGAACAGACGTCACTGTCAGGCAGAATTGATAACAGGTTTAAAGAAGTCATTCCTTAGTGGATTCAGAAGAACTTAAAGAAGGGAATCCTTTTATTCAGAATCAAAAAAAGTGGTGATGACAATTGATGCAATTTCTCAGGTGGGAAAGCTCTTTGTAAAGGAGAAAATGTTCAGGGCAATTAGTTTTCCCAAGATGACGAGCACAGTATAAACTACCTAACATTAAAGCCTTCTTGTACTTCATGGATTTACTCACCATCCAAGAGAAAATGTGCAGATGTGAATAGACAACACCAAACTACATGCATATGTAAGCAAACAGGGAGATTCAAAGTCCAGTTGGTTAATCAAAGAGGCATCCAAACCTGATCTTGACAGAGACAATAATTCAATCCATCTCAGTGATATATATAAAAGGGTCCTTGAACATTCAAACAGATTATCTAAGCAGAAACTAGGTTCTCCCAGGAGAATGAAGTCTCAGTCACAAAATGTCTGTATAACTGGAGGAAATGTTAGATCCTTTCACAGTAGACAGGTTTGCAATAGCTATGAATATGAAGCTAAGATGGCTCTATTCAATAGATGCAAGTGTTTGAGCAGAAGGTCACAATGCTCTCACAACACCAGGGCTGTCTAGATGTATTTCCTCCAATACTGTTGACTGTAAGGGTTCTGAAAAAGATTTCTCTATTTTATCCTATCACTATTGCTGTACTGCCACTAACAGTTGCATACTTATGGCAGAGAGTATGATTTGGAGCCTTACATGGGTAATAGTCAAACCAGTTCTACTCCTTAGGGAAAACATACTGGTACATTTCTTTTTAAAATGTCCAAGTCTGTTATATTTCTTTGCAACTGAATTTTTAAAAAAATACTAATCTCTCTTTTTGACCAAAAATACCCTTGCTGCAAAGTTAACCATTGAAATTGCATTCCTTATGAAATTAATCCTGTCACTTTTTGGTTAGGCCACTTCTTATACCCACCTACTCACCTGTTTCACCGAGTTTCTCTTTAACTGCTTGGTCTCTCGAATGTTCCCACCACATCTTATCTTCTCATCTCACCTCTTTACAAGTCTTCTTATTCTTTTCCCATGTTATCGGAAGCATCCGTGTTCTCATTGCTATCCATTTACAATGTTACATACTTAGATATCTGTCTAGTAGTTTTGCGCGTTGCCGACATCTCTTCTCCTTCAAGTCTGTACATTCTCTTTTTCTTTCCTTCATTAGCCATATTTCTTGTGTAGTCCCTCTGTCCACTCCTTCTCCTATCTCTCCTCTCCTAGCCTCTCCATCCATTCTTCTACTGTGCAGCATCTTTCCCATCAGTGCAACTGCTACAACCTAAGGCAGTGTGCTGTGTGGATTTCTTTGTCCTGCTCCTTCCTGCCCCATAGGATTTCACACCACTTAGCACTGAGTGAAAAATTCCAGAGAGGATAACAGGAAGGTGGTGACACGAGAAACAACATAGCAAGTGAAAATGCTATCCCCCATATAACTCCTTAGAAAATGCTTTTCAATTACACAGAATTTTGTTGAAAGCAAGGAAGGATGCTTTATGTTCTGATGTAAAGTTTTTGGGTTTTAAAAAAATAAAGCCAGTAATATCATTAATAGAAACACATTAATTCTTCTCTGGGCCAGTGGCCACAGTGTGTTGTTTAACTGTTCAAGGGGATCAGAAAGAACAGAGTGTCTGGAATCCTGAACAAGGAGCTGCAACATTTTGTTCCAGGTCCTTTATAAAAGGGACACTTACTAACTTTTCTTATACGTACCATTTTGTCGTATATTCTCTGGTTCCTTTCAGACTTATGTGTTGTTGTTTTGAACAGCTCTTAAAATGGGAGCTCTCAGTAGCTGACACTGAATTCTTGCAAATTCTCTTCAACATTATTGCCTTTGCAGTTATAAACAAGAGCATACACTGCTCAGTTCCACTGTGTTATGTAGGAGAAGGATACTATATATATATATCCAAAAAGCAAACCTGGATTTGGGCATTTTTATAAGGGACATCATTTTACTATGCCATTGAAAATTATGGGACTCGAACATCTGTGGATTTTGGTATCCACGGGGTATACTGGAACCAAACCACAGTGGAAACCAAGGGGCCATTGTATTTAACAGCTTTGTAAATTCGTGTATTTCATTTTGACTGAAGATGTCTCTGCTCTGCCTTTCTGGTCAAGGCCACAGAAGTGGTTTTAGCATTTTTGAGCCACCAAAAATATCATTGTGCATATACACCTATTATGTTCCAGGTATATTACATTATATCTTAGCAAGCACTGACGTTAAGCTTGTTCTTGGAATGTCCACTAGTACTCTGAACATTCTGTGCTGATATGAATAAGTGAATAGAGTACAGGTCACAAATATGAAACAATTTCATTGGCCTTTTACAACTGTGTGCCCAATGCCAAGTCAGTTTATGACGCATCTGTTTCTAAGAAACCTTGAAACTGTAACATCACATTTAAGGTTTAATAAATAAATGGGAAAGGAACTAAACAAAATGGTAAAGACCACTCAAAGCAACTGGAAAGAATAAATTACCAGGAACAGATGACATAGCATTAGAATTGCTACAATCCACAGAAACAGAACCAAGTTTAGTTCTAACTAAAATCTGCCAACAAATATAGAAAACAAAGCAGTGACCCACAGATTGGAAGCAATCAATATATATTCCCATCCACAGAAAAGGAGACACAAAAGATTGCAGTAGTTACAGAGCTATTGCACTAATTTCCCATGCGACCAAGGTCATGGTATGGCTTGCTCTTAGAGGATGGGGAAAGCCACTATATTTGATTGTCCTGATGCATAACTCAGGAAAGGAGGCTGTTGTCAGAACAGAATATGGAGAAAAAAGAATAGTTTCCAATCTATTCAGAATAGTTCCCAATTGGCAAAGGGGACAGGCATGGCTGCATTCTATCACATTATTTATTCAACCTGAATGTGGGAAATATCATATGCAGAGTAGGCTTAGACTCAGAGGAAGGATGAGTGAAGATACGTCAACAACCTAAAATACGCAGATGACACAATACTAGTTGCAGAAAACAACAAAGACCTGGAGCAATTACTGAAGAAGGTCAAGGAGGAAAGTGCTAAGGTAGGCTTAATGTTGAACATTAAAAAACAAAATTACCACAGAAGAGCTACAAAAATTAAATCTTGATGATGAATTGAAATTTGAAATAGTCAAAGAGTTTCCATACCTTGGATTGATCAGAATGGAAACTGCAGTCAAGAAATCAGAAGACTAGGATTGAAAAGGGCAGCTATGAAAGAACTGGATAAGATCCTAAAGTGCAAAAATAAAACTCTGAATACTAAAGTTAGGATCTTTGAAGCCATTGTATTTCTTTTCACAATATATGGATGTTAATGCGGGACAGTGAAGAAAGCTGATAGAAAGAAAATCAACTTGTTTGTGATCTCATGTTGGAGAAGAGTGCTGGTGATACCACGGATGGCCAAGAAGCTTGAACTCTCCCTGGAAGCTAGGATGACTAAATTGAAGTTATTGTACTTTGGGCATATCATGAGAAAGCATGACTCATTAGAAAAGACACTGATGCTGGGAAAAGTAGAAGGCAGTAGAAAGAGAGGAAGACTACATGTCAATCAGGAGGCCACAGGACTGATCCTGCAGGAGCTGAGCAGAGAAGTGGAGGACAGGAGGCCTTGGAGATGTCTCATTCACAGGGTCACCACAAGATGAGGTCAACCCAAGGATAGTTAACAACAACATCATTGAAGGAACCCATGTGGTGTAATGGTTCAATGGTGGAAAGAATCACATCATATGCAAACCTCAACCATACAAAGCAAAATTGTTTTTATATGACGGTGGCAGGTTTCTTTCCTCCTTCTAAAGTTTGATTTAAAGTAACAGCATATCAATTAAAATATTTATTTCTATTATCTAACCAAGATAAATTTGTGACAGTTATAGTAGCCACATAGATACAAATGTTAGTTATACAATCTGATCAATTCAGTCAAAAATAAATATATGAAAGCACTGGAAATCAAACATTTTGGATATAGCACATCACTTTATTAGTCTTAAAATAAAACTGAGCTCTGGTGTATTAACATTTATTTGGGAGAAATGGAAAGAATGTTTAAAAAGTTGTCCTTTCACTCTCTTTGTTTAAGTAAAACGCAAAAATGTCCTACTGAATCTGTGCATTCATTAAAATAAACAAGTGCTACTGAACCAATATCTCATCAAATTTAAAAGTAGAATTTGTCTTATGTGACACCTAACAAAGCCCCTGATATGGAAAGATTTGTCATGCACTGCATATGCCTGAAGAAGAAATGGATTATAACAAAGCATCAATGGTGGAGATGGCTGAGGCAGTAATCTTGGAAAAATTACTTTATAGCCTTATCAGATTAAAATAAGTCCTTTAGAAAAAATAAAGAAAAATAGTGGAGGACTACTGGCCTACATACACATGAATGCCTACCATTTCAAATGTTTAATACAAATTATTCCTTTTTGAACTAAACAAAATGTCCCAACCTTATTCCTAGTACTGGAACTAACATACTCGGCATCTAACTTTTTTACATCTTTCTCTCTCTTTTTGCATCAAAATTGCCCATTCTGCAGCAAGTCCTTTTCTTCTTTATTTCATCTGTCCCAGATATTAAATCTAGAGCCATCAGTAAGGATGAAACAATTATGTCTGCCACTCCAATCCAAATCCTTCTTTATTGTATGCAGAGATACTCTACACTTTTATTGTAAGTTTCTTTCTCAGTTAACCACTATAATTTGTGCAGCATTTAATATTTCATTTAATGTAAACTGTGCCCATCTTTTAATGCAGACATTTTGTTACATTTCATGTAGTTTAACATTTTCTATTGTTATAAAGTTCATTGAAAAGTTCATTTTACAGTAAAAGCAGCTAAATTACTTTCCTGCAGCATCTTGAACAAAGCTCAATGCTGCCTTTGTCTCTTGATTGCCTGGCATTTATAAGAAAAGGTGATGTATACTGCATTCTTAATGTTATTCATCTACACTTGTTACTATGACAGTTCTTGGATTATGTGCTTCTACAATGCATGCAGTGCCAAGGACAATATACTATACACATAAAAACCAGATTCATGATCTGCATCTTAAAAAGAAGTATTGTTTTGCCATTTAAATCTGCACAGTTGCATCATTTTTTAAAAAGCATTGCAACATTTAAAATTTGCCCTGTTGCACTATTTATAATATAGATCCCATTCCATACCATAATATATGCTCTATGATTTGTAAGGTGGCCATAAATCCTACTTAATACAGACCAGTCCACTCCTTGAGATTTTGTCAGAGGACATTTCTTTATATTTTATGCTTATAAAATCCATAACATCTAACAAACTGCAGTCCCTTTTCCTTAGGAATTTAATTGGGAGTTGTTTGCCATAGGTCTGTTTCTGTGCCATGAGTTGAAGGGTTCTCATCCAATGGTTCTCCATTGGTGCATCTGAAGACCACTCTCAGGTTAAGCAAGCTCCAGTAATTCTTCCTCAATGTAGTGCTGCAGAGAACAGGCTGTCACTAAACTAATGTTATTGGAACAGAAATGTGTTTGATAAAAGTCAGAGATATGTGAAACTTGAAAGGACTCAGGAGTTTGGTTGAAGATGATCATGCGGTGTGACCAAATATCAGACAAACCAGAATGGACAGATATTTGTTGCCATCACTAAACAACATCACTAAACACTAAACATCTGTGGAATTTATCTCACCAAATATTAACAACCTAATATTCTGGGGAAAGAACAGGATATATAGAAGAAGAAGAAGAAGAAGAAGAAGAAGAAGAAGAAGAAGAAGAAGAAGAAGAAGAAGAAGACCCCCAATATTCAGAAATAGATGAACAGATATCTCCTGACTTTGAGGAAGAGAATGATTTTAGCCACTTAAACTCTCTTTTTCCAACTGGTAAACACAGAATTCCAGATGAGAAAGTGGAAATACTTAAGGAGCACTGTCTGGTGATCCAAAGCAACTACAAATAATAGCATTACATTGCTGGGAAGCTTGATAGTTTGGTTGATTAGGAAAAATTACAGCCATGCATCCCCACTCCACCCCAGAGACAGAAGTGAGACATTTACAAGAAAAGAGTAACTCGTTGCTTTGTTACTCTACCAAAGTCAGAGAATTTAAATTTTCTGTCCAATGAAATGTTTGGTGCTGAGATCTTGTGATATTATAGTCCATGTACCGGTATATCTTTTTAAGGGGACATTTTCTCAATTGGGACTTTTGGGCCAAACAACAACTGAAGCTATTTCTTTTGGTCCTACCACCATCACAGGCAGGTTTGTTGAGGACATGGGAGAACACCTTTTCAGTGGAAGCTCCCAAAGTGTGGATTTCCCTTTCATGGACAATTCAGTTGGCCCCTTCCTGCTTTCTTTCCACTGGTAAACAAAGACCTTTTTATTTAGGTAGGCTTTTGGTTTGTAACTTGTTGCAGCAGACAAAACTTTTAATAGAATGTGTTATGTAACTATTTTTTTATTATTTTAAAATGTGTTTTAAAAACTGTGTTTAACTTGTGTTTTTCAACATTTGTATTAATAATATTTTTTTAGTTGTACTTTGTTTTGACTTTATAAGCCACATTGAATACTGTGCTGGGAAAAAGATGGGATATAAATTTAATTTACTGATTGATTGATCGATTTCTGGACCTTATTTCAGGTAACTTAGATTTACAATTAGTTAAGAGCATTTCAGATAGTGAACAATTTTAGAGAAATCTCCTAAATGTCAAACTACAGTTATAGAAATGAAATGTCAATTAAAGCAGAAAGGAGGGGTCCCCATTTGAGCATTTTGAATATATAGTAAAATATTCTCTATTTCCTGTACATTTGCAACTTATTTAAATGAAAGTAAAGTTCTTACCCACTGAAGAGAACCAGTTCCAAAATGCTAGGAGTTTATCACACAGGCAAAAGAAATGGGATATTAGCGCTATGCTCATCCAATATTCCATGAATAACATGCACTAACATGATGGTTTTTCACACAATGTCATTATTATTGTGTGATTATCCCATGAATAAAGTGGTGAAATTGTGCCGCTTTTATTCACAGGATTTTCCCCAAAATAAAAAGTGATGCAATTTTGCCACTTTATTCACAAGATAATCGCACAATAATGACATCACTTGACATTGTGTGAAAAGCCTTGTGTTATCGCACAATATTTATGGGATATTAATGGGAGCATAGCACTAATATCCCATTTCTTTTGCTCCTGTGATAAACTCCTAGCATTATGGGACTGGTTCTTTTCTTTTGCCCATGTAATGGACTCCATAGAAAAAGTCCAAATTGTCCACTCAACTACCTATAGATTCAAGCAAGGTAACTTCTAAGAACTTAGCTTTAGATCTGATTGGTCACAACCAGTGGAAGAAAAATTGAGATCTTTTTCTGCTAACCTTCCTGATAATGAACTAGGGGAAATTGTAACAAATTGAACAAACTGAGCCAAAATGAGCAATATTTAGTCATCAGGAAGAATAGGATAAATCAAGCAGACTTTCATATACCATCTTACCAAAAGGAAAACAGCTTTTTGAGGTTGACAGTTAAAGATCAGAGAAGGGCAACATCATTGGAGAGTAAGGGATAATTTTTGCTCCCATGGTGGGCCACACCTGCTGATTTCCCCCTCCAAATAGTCTAGAAGCCACAACCAGTAGTTCCCATCAGGACTGTTAGCATTTTGGCAATATTTTTGCATGTTGGTGGCTTTGTTTGTATTATTATTTTCATTTGGAATGGGGGGGGGGGTTGACTTTAAAATCTTTATGAGGGCTGATGAAGTTGGGGCTTGAGGAACTGGAAGGGGGGAAAGGTTGGAAGAGCCATACAACCCACAGGCTGAACTTTCCCCATCCCTGATGATTCCGCTCCTTTGGAATTGTTGTTTTTGTTATGTGGCATCAAGTCACTTCCCATTTATGGTGACCGTAAGGCAAACCTATCATGGAGTTTTCTTGACAAGGTTTGTTCAGAGGAGGCCTGGCCTGAAAGGTAAGAGGGGTCCTCCCTCCATCCACCATCGTCGAGGGAGAGAAGGCAGGCTGGCTCCATCGGTCCTAGCCTAAATAATAATAATAATAAGGGCCCTCCCGCCATCCAACATCATCTGGAGGGAGAGAAGACAGGCCATCTCCATCAGGCCTAGCCACTGTAAGAAGAAGGGCCCTCCCTCCAGTCCATCTGCCTTGGTCCAGGCTTTAGAGGGAGAGAAGATCTGCTGGACTTATTCCCCTTCCCCACCACCACTACCATTCCCTTCTCCTTTTGTGTCACCTTGTCTTTTTAGATTGTAAGCCTGAGGGCAGGGAAATGTCTAATTAACCATTTGTAAGCTGCTCTGATAGCCTTTTGGCTGAAGAGTGGGGTATAAATACTTCATAATAATATTAATAATTGCCTTCCCCTGAGGCTAAGAGCATGTGATTTGCCCAAGGTCACCCATTGGGTTTCATGGTGAGTGGGGGAATCGAACCGTGGTCTCCAGAGTCACAGTCCAACACTCAAACAATTACATCACACTGGAATATAGCTCAGTAAAAACCTTGACTGACATGAGATGAGATGCAACTAGGAAGTTTCCCACTAACTGAAAAATGAACAAATCAATTAGGAAATGGGATTTTTCCTGCTGTGGATGGCAATCAATATGTGCTGAATAAAAGACACTGATGGAGATCTGTATGGGGGATACACTAACTGCAAAATGGAGTGGCAGTGTAATTCATATATCAATTTTTTATTCTGCATATGTATGGTGTTCATGTTGAAACCTGGAACTAGAAAGTAAATACCTACTTCTGATTCTCATATAGGTATGTTCGGTACACAGCGGTTTTTGTTTTCAGTTGTATTCTACCAAAGATCTAGATGTAACTCTATTAAGGGAATCGTGATCACCAAAAGGGGATATTTTCCTTATCTTTTACTGACTGAAGAATTCATAGCTTCTCATAATACTGTTCTTGCAGCCAGCCCTGTCACTGATTACATTTATTTCACACGTTGACTGATAGATTACATGCCCCTCTAAATGCTAAAATAAAGAACAGTTGTTCAGAAGGATCTCTGCAACAGGTTGATTAAATAGTGAATGCAAACCCTAAATGTCAGCTGAGGAAAAGCCATCACAAGTACATGAACATCAGCACAGAATATTTGCTAAATGACTATGTTGCTTTCAAGCATATATTTAAGTACTTGTTGAGAGAGGGGGGAAAGCAAGAAAAAAAATGTGAGGCAAATTCTGATAATAGCTTCTAGTATTAAGGATTGTGCCTCTTCTGGTGTACAATAATAGATTTAATAGATAATATGTGGTCTGCTCCAGTCATGTATTATTGGTCCTGATAAATGGTTGCTGTACTCTGAATTGCTTTTCTCTGAACCTTACATCAAATTCAGACAAAATACAGAAATTCCACAAAATTTACCTAGATGGATGGCAATTTCAGTAGCTGAGGCTAAGAGTCTTAGGGGGGGTTGCAGACTGCCAGAAATAATGCAAATTGAGTCCACTTTTAGGGTTAGGGTTAGGGTTAGGGAATCATGGGAACTGTATTTTATTGTGGCACCAGAGCTCTCTGACAGAGAAGGATCAATGTCTGAGAAAAAACCCAATTCCCATGATTCCCTAGCACTAACCCTAACCCTAAAAGTGGACTCAATTTGCACTATTTCTGGCAGTCTGCAACCCCCCTTACTCTTTGCTGAAAAATAAAGTACCCTTTAACTGAGAATAGATACATTGGCACTAAAATGCTGAAAAAAATTATCCTTCTCAGCTATAGATAAAAGGCTATATAATAATAGTTGGCTGACAGTGCAGTGTATTATACAGATATACATCTTATGGAACCTTTGTTTTCTGCAAAAGGGGTTAAGCAATCCTATATTCTAGTTCATATATTACTTAATTTTAACATTAATAACACTGTTGAGTATTTTATCTCTCCAGTGTATCATGCCCACAAATTAGCCACAAAACCTGTTTCAATCTATTATATGCAGATGAGGCTCTACTCTTATCTCGGACTTCATGAAGTCTGGCGTTAAGGGTATTTTCTGAATGTTGTCAAAAAGTACACCTAGAGGTGAATTACAATAAGACAAAAATAATGATGTTTTCTGGACAAAAATAACAATGTACTCTGAATGCCACAGAGGCCATAAATGGTCTTTCAATAAACAGCTGACTGAGCAAGTCAGACTTTCCAAGTAATTGGGCAGGATACTTCAACCATTATCAGAACCAGAAGGAATATGCTGTGCAAAAGGTTTTACAAGCTTAATGTATTTCTTTCACACAAATAATCATAATTATATAATCTCAGTGATGAAAATCTATAAGGCCATGGCCTTGGGTCAGTTGTTCTATGGAAGTTAAATAGGGGCTAATGCCAATTTAAAATCATTACAAAAGTGACAGTCAAAATTATTATTAGTTATTTTTGTTGTTACAAGTTGTGTTCTCTTTGCAACTGGAATCTGGTCTTGCTTCTGTTTTCATGAGGAGCTAGTTTAGGGCATTAAATTATTAGCTATAATTAAATATAACCCTTTCTGATTTGCTTCCTTTAGTTTTGCTTGATTCTGACACAGAAGCTGAAGGTAAAGCATTATATTTCAGCTTTACTCTTCTGGATTTTCACCACAACAGTCATTAATTCCAAATCTCAGTAAAAGGAAGGATTCACCACTAAGGGAGCATCTGTATGATAATAACCTGTCTGCCATAAGAAAAGCATATCCTTCATATGATTAAGCCCTATTTTCTGTCTTGCCCTCTACATACACTGGTACACTGGTGTGCTATTTGATGTGGTGATGGTATTGAATTACTTGCTTATGTACCATTGTTCTGCTCCTTTTTACAAAGGTCTGTAATTACCCATTATTGGTTTCTATACGAAGGCATTGATCTGGCTTATATTTATCTTTACTCCTTGCAGAGCAAGATAAACAGGTAACAACAAAGTCTGCCAATAAATTGGTGGCTGCTATTTTAATGACTTCTAATACCGTATCTTGAACCTTACGTTGTTTGTTTAAAATGTTTAGTGCGCTAATTTTATTTATTAATTAGTTCATGAAATTTTTCTGACTTCTACTCTGACAGTTTAATTCTTAAGATTCTGTGTGATGTATTTATTATTAGTGGCTGATGCAAATAAAGAGACTCGAGAACCCAAAGAAAGGACAGCAGGGGCAGCCCAGAGTATTCTGGAAAGTGTAGTTGAGCCCTGAGCAGACACATGTTACTTCTTGTAGTCTTATTCACTAAGGTGAGATTTATTTTATTTCTGTTTAAATTACAGCAATTATTTGTATCCCTATCTAGCTAACTGCATTAGCATATGCAATCACTATGCAGTTCTCTCTTTTCTTCTTTCCTCTTCTTTAGTGATGCATATGCAATCACCTTATTGATAAGAGACAATTCCATATACGCTTTTCCAGAATGGGGTGGATAGGTGTTCATGCATGTCTGCACAGAAAAAGTAAGTTTAGAATGGAGCTCATTTCACATGTTTACCAAGGCTGTCTTATGAACCATCTCCTCTCCATGTTAATCTGCCTATGCCTTGATGGAGATATCCCTTTCTATATCACAAATGTGGTGGAGGAACGGTGGATAAAAATTTTGAAAAAAGCTTGCCTTTAATTTCATTTCACCAAATGGTAAAAATTTCCTTTGCCACTATATCATAAAGATCTCAAGCAGGCATTTGCTTCATGAATTTTTATTAGCAATCAGTTTTTCATTATATTTGTGAAGAAACACTGTGGTTGTTGTTGTTGTGTGCTTTCATTTCTGACTTATGGGGATCCTAAGGTGAACCTATCACAGAGATTTCTTGGCAAAATTTCTTCAGAGGGAGGTTGCTATTGCATTATTCTGAGGCTGAGAGTGTGTGACTTGATAAAGGTCACCCAAGGGGTTTCATAGCCAAGCTGGGATTTGAACCTTGGATTCCAGAGTCATAGTCCAACACCCAAATCACTATGCTACACTGGCTCCCACAAAGGAATTAACCAGCCAGAAATGAAGAAGATATGCCTTTCACCAGAGGATGCGCTCTAAGAAAAGATGCAGAGTTTACATTCCAGATGTTTATGGAGGTGTTTGAGACAGCAATCAGGCCAGCAGGGAGCAGAAAGCTTAGAGCAGGGGTAGGCAACCTTTTTGAGCCGGGGGCCGGGTTGCTGTCCCTCAAACATTTGGGGGGCCGAAGCACCAAAAATGAATGAATAAATAAATAAATAAAAATAAAAATAGAAAATTAAAAAAAAATTAAAAAATTAAAAAATATGCATGCACACTCTCTCAGCCCCAGAAAAGCCATGGCAAAACCCCTGTGGAGATTTTGCCAAGAAAACCCAAAGAACAAGTAATAACAACAATAATCAATATAATCATGGTGGGTGGCGGCGGCGGCAGGACTAGCCTGGGGCCGGTCCAAAGGCCTCAGGGGGCTGCATCTGGCCCCCGGGCCTTAGGTTGCCCACCCCTGGCTTAGAGGAAGGCTGACCACTGGATCTGGAGACTGGATGACAGTCTGCCATTTAAATCCCGGGGGGGTGTTATGAAGAGTAGTTTCAGGTGCTTATGTACTGATAAATTGAATCAAAGTTGTGAACATGTGATTGATGGATTTTAAAGCATTTTTTGGAAGTGATTAGTGTGGAATGTTCAGCTAGATAGACCGGTTGTATACTGGACTTTTTCAATAGGATTGGTTGTGTGTATCTTTGGAGTTTATCACATGGGGGAAATCCCAGGCAGAAACGGGATTTAAAAGGTGGGGGAAACCAGCAAAAGTGGGCAGATTTTCACACACATTGCTGTTAAAATGGGGTTAATCTGAATGGAAAGTAGTCAGAAACTGTTTCTTTTTACTTTGGGGATTTTTCCCATTTTAACAGCGACGTCACCTGAAATTTTTTTCCCCAATTTAAAACCCCATTTCTGCATGGGATTTCCCCCGTGCGATGAAGCAGTTGATGGGTAGCAACAATACCAATGGCCCTTTCACGCTATACAGCTATAGTGCTGTGAATTTTAACATTCATAATTCTATGGGATTTCAAATTTTGACATTATTTCAGGTCAATTCATTGTCCAGCTAGCAGAGACTGGGGAAAATATGGCTCTCCACATATACAGTGGGTCCTTGGTATACGCTGAGGTTTGGTTCCAGCACCACCCATGGATACTAAAATCCGTGGATGCTCAAGTCCCATTAAATACAATGGTGCAGTAAAATGGTGTCCCTTATATAAAATGGCAAATCAGAGTTTGCTTTTTTAAATTTATATACAGTGAGCCCTTGGTATCTGCTAGGGTTTGGTTCCAGGACCCCCTGTGGATCACAAAATCCACAGATGCTCAAGTCCCATTAAATACAGTGGAGGCAAAATGGTGTCCCTTATATAAAATAACAAAATCCAGGTTTGCTGTTTGGAATTTATATAATTTTTGAATATTTTCAAGCCATAGATGGTTGACTCCATGGATTAAAAAAAAACACCTGGCGAATATATTTTAAAACTATTTTCAAACTGTGGATGCTTGAATCCATGGATTAAAAAAAATCCATGGATACAGAGGGCTACTGGGAAATAAAGTCCAAAATATCTAAAAGTCCAAAGGCTGAGAACCACCAAAGTAGAACACTCCTGGAGTCCTTTCACGCTATACAGTTATACAATCAGCCCTCCATATCCAAGGATTTTTTATCCATGGAGTCAAGCATCCATGGCTTGAAAATATTTTAAAAATATATAAATTCCAAAAAGCAAACCTTGATTCTGCCATTTTATCTAAGGGACAGTATTTTACTATTCCATTGTATTCAATGGGACTTGAGTATCCACAGATTTTGGTATCCATGGGGGGTCCTGGAACCAACCCAACAGATACCAAGGGCCCACTTTAATATTTTGATTCCATTTAATTGTCATGGTTATAGAATCTTAGGGCTTGTATATCCCTCCCTAAACTGCAAATCCCAAAACTCCATAAGATGTTGCTGTGACAGTGAAAAAGAAACCATAGTCCTATAACTGAGTAATGAGAAAATGGCCCAGAAAAGTGGCTGATGGATGACAGGTACACTTCGCAGAGTGACTAAAATATTGTATCACTCTAGTCTGCTCTGAACAGAGTACTGCTGGCTGGACCTTCTGTTCTGCTTTGATCAGTGCAGGCCCCCTTTTAAAAAGTTAAATATACAGATCCTTCAACCAACTTGTATAATACTACATATAGCAGTGAAGCAAACACTTCCTCTACTTCCCCAACAGGGAACAAAACTACTATGGTAACGTCATTTCAACCCCATGAAAAGCTAGTGGAAACAAGTCATTTTAGAGGCTTTCAAAAAATAATGAAATTACTTTTAAAAAGTTATGTTCTAAGCTTTGCTGGAGGCTGCAAACTACTAGGGTTCATTGCCCCTGTCAGTCAATCTCCTATGCATAAATGAAGGCCCTTTAAAAGGAGTGTAAAATTCACCTTGCCAGTGAATGACATTTTTATCAAAATTATTTTTCTTGCTTCGGCTATTACCGCCTTCACAATAACAAATTTCCCACTTGAATATTTTCCCCCTGAGGTAAAGCATATAACTGATTTAATATAAATGACCACATCTTCAGCTTTGATACCTGTAAAAGAAGTACATAATTTCCCCTAAATTCAAGCTAATGAAGGAAGGAGAATGTTGGTCCTTATACAATGGGTAGGAGAAATGCAATGCTAAGCCTTTTGATATTCAGGTTTTTAAAAGTCATCTTATTCA
This sequence comes from Phrynosoma platyrhinos, assembly GCA_020142125.1. NCBI lineage: Eukaryota > Metazoa > Chordata > Lepidosauria > Squamata > Phrynosomatidae > Phrynosoma > Phrynosoma platyrhinos. Next base: position 194,037,386 of record CM034706.1, on the reverse strand, counting down.
AGTTCATTCAGAGAAAGAGAAAGGCAAGTACCTGTTTTCCAGATGATCTGATGATCCACGCAAAGAAAAGAAGCAGGAGGACCAAGGCCAGCTACAGAGATGGATGAGAGGCATCAGGCTTACATAACAGGACTTGACCCTGCAGATTTTGAAGCAAAATGCTCCCATTACATTTGATGATGGCAATTACTGAAACCACTAGTTTTTGGGGGCAGGAGTGGAGCAAGCATGCATACAGCTAGAAGTCAGTTGGACTGCCCTAAGGGTGGTCAACATAGATGAAAAGTAGATGAGATGCAGCATTTGGAAATATAAAAATGTGCATTGCAGACAAAGGAAGTCCAACCCAATGAGATCAGTGACTTCTCCCTCCTTACTCTGGGACAAAGTTTCAAATATCAGTTGATTCGTTTAAAGTAAGCAAATGAGTGAAACAAACAAATATTTTACGAACTCTGACTTTCCTATCTTCTTCTATGAGCAATAGTTTAAAACTTTCCTGACAGCTGAGTAGCATTTCCTGGGGGGGGGGGGAATCACCTTTTTCCTACTTTCAAACATTCAAGCAATTTTAAAACTTCTCCCTAAAGGGAGAGAAGCACATGAATTTTATGAAGTGTGGAAGTGATTTGTGTGCAGATTATGTGAACCAAGGAAGCAGAAAAGGAGATGTGCATTGGGAAAGCGATTTTCTACCCACATGTGACATATCCCTTGTCCTTGGTGCCATCAAGAAGGTGTCATCTCTTGTCTGCTTGTTGACATTACATTAGCAGGGTTTTTAAAATAATAATCATAATCATAATAATAGCAAGAGATTTCAAAAGTTGTAGCAGAATAGCTCACATTGACTGCTAAGAGCAATTTAGAATATATAAAATCCATTTTTTAATGACAGTGCTTGAGTCCTACTTCTTTTATAACTTCCTTGCCCCTCCATTCCCTAAAACTTTATTGCCTATTTGTCAGGAAAGAAAGGGGCCTTCTGTCTTAGGATATTTATAAATTTGTGTGCTGATTTACAACTGTAATAAAATTTTGCTTCCTCACACATTTTTCTTTTGTGATTTTTGGGCATTCACCTTTAAGCAGTGGTTCCCTGGGGGCAGGGTTGTAGTCCCCCCCCCCTTTGGCCCTTCAAATTTCCATTAAAAACAAGTCCACTTCACCTTGGTTCCTTCTGATTTTGTTGTTAACTGCCTCACGTCGATCTCGACCCATGGGTAACCCTTTGGATGAGACATCTCCAGGTCCCCCTGTCCTCTACTGCTCTGCCCAACTCCTGCAAACTCTTATTCGTGATCTCTTCAATAAAGTCCATCCATCTAGTATGTGGCCTTTCTCTCTTTCTACTTCCCTCCACCTTTCCTAACATAATTGTCTTTTCCAACGATTCATGCCTTCTCATGATGTGTCCAAAGTACAACAGTCTAAGTTTTGTCATCTTGGCTATTAGGGATATCTCTGGCTTGATCTGCTCTAGGACCCATTTGTTTATCCTTTTGGCTGTCCATGGGATCCTCAGCACTCTTCTCCAGCACCACGTCTCAAAGGAGTTGATTTTCCTCCTAACTTCTTTCTTGCCTGCCCAGCTCTCACATTCATATGTGGTAAAAGGGAATATGATGGCTTGTATAATTCTGACTTTTGTGCTGAGTTGTATGTCTTTGCATTTGAGGATATTGTCTAGTTTTTTCATAGCCACCTCCCCCATTCTTAATCTTCTCCTGATTTCCTGGCTGCAGTTAAGCCTGACAATTTTTAGACAAATAGATGCAAGGGTCTCTGTGCGTCACACCTTTCATTAAAAAAATAACAAAATAATCAACAATTTCAATCTTGGAAGAATTAGAAGAAATTTGCAGCATTTCACATGATTTCATCTGCCATATGCATCACAGTAGGTGTGAGAAAGGGGTATACAAAAGCAGCCTTTCTGCTTGGAGTATATTAATGATAAAAAACGGATGTGTTTAATCTCCAAAGCCAATGTTATTATAAGGCTAAGTGAGGTAAGTGCCTCTGGCAGAGATTGAAAGGAACAGCATAATTAAACCATGCTCTATCCACCATCTTGCTCCATTGCCACCACCTGCCCTCACATAAGAAGTAGTCAGGATGCCAGCCAGTCACACTGAAAGTCTTTCCTCTCTCAATTGGGGATGGCACAAGCACAGTGGGCCAGCAGCAGTTGTTGCACAGCTCAACCTGAAGTACTGGGGGAAAAGGATTTTTAGAATGAAGGGAATGGCAGCAGCTCTTCCCAAATCTTCTGAGAGACTCCTGCTTCACAACAGAGCAAAGTTCCTGGACTTGAGAAGAAGAGGAGTGAGCAAAAATAACAGTGTAATGGGAATGGGTGAACGTGTCCCTACCTTTTTTCCTCTTCTTTGGATTCCAAAAACAAAGGATCTCCTCTGTTTTCACTCCCACTAATACTCATTTCCATATTCCTTCTCTGCTGTGCCCTAACATGTGCATTGTTTTGATACATTTTAAGGAATCCCTGGAATCCTAAAAGAAGAGCTTTCCTTGCTTTCCCCTTTCCTTTTTGCCCTCCTTCTTCCCAAACCAGGCTGATGAGGAGGCAAAGAGTTTGAGAATTATTCACTTTCTTTGCTATACTTTTGTTGCGGTTAAGGTTGTTCCTTTTTGCTTCTGTTGTATTTGCAAATCCTGGGAATCCTCCTAAGGCTAAACATTGATTACTTCAGCTTTTTTTTGTTGTTGTTAACTGCCTTCGAGTCAATTTTGACCCATGGCGACCCTATGGATGAGACATCTCCAGGTCCCCCTGTCCTCCACTGCTTTGCCCAACTCCTGCAAATTCATACTTGTGATCTCTTTAGTAGAGTCAATCCATCTCGCATCCTCTCTTTCTACCTCCCTCCATCTTTCCCAGCATTATTGTTTTTTTCCAGTGAATCCTCTCTTCTCATGATGTGTCTAAAGTATCACAGCCTCAGTTTGGTCACCTTGGCTTCTAGGGATATCTCTGGCTTAATCTGCTCTAGGACCCATTTGTTTGTCCTTTTGGCTGTATATAGAATCCTCGGCACTCTTCTCCAGCACCACATCTCAAATGAATTGATTTCCCTCCTATCTTCTTTCTTAACTGTCCATCTCTCACATCCATACATAGTAATAGGAAATACAATAGCTTGTATAGTTCTAACTTTTGTGCTGAGTTGTACATCTTTGCATTTTAGAATCTTTTCTAGTTCTTTCCTTTTTTAAATTTTCTTCTGATTTCCTGGCTGCTGTCTCGGTTTCTATCAATGTTTGATACCAGGTATAAGAATTCTTTTACTATTTCTATTTCTTCATTGACTAATTCAAATTTGTGTAGGTTCTCTGTGGTCATTATGTTTGTTTTCTTTATCTTCATCAATAGGCCTGCCTTTGCACTCTCTTCCTTGATCTTTCTTAGTAGTTGTTCCAGGTCTTTGAGGTTTTCCTATTTTCACTCCTCCTTCTTCTGTGTCCAAGCTCAATTTTCTTACAATATGTTCTGCATATAAGTTGAACAAGTTGGTTGTTCAAGTTCAAGTATTCAAGAATGTAGGCTGAATAAGTAGTTGAACAAGTTGAACAAGTTCAACTTTTACTCTCCCTTTTCTCCCTTTCTTTCACTTAGCACTCTAGTTGTGCCTTCCTTTCTATAGTGGGTTCCTCTGAAATCAGACACTTCTGGCTTTATTTATACAACACTGTGAGTCAGGGTCATAGAAAGGTAAGTGGATGTGAAAGAATTGTCATTCTATGATAGAGATGCAAACTGGTGAAAATTCTGCAAGAAGTTCAGCCTGCGCAAGGAACTGAAATTCAGGTACTCATCAGAAATTAATGAATGTAATTACCTACAATCTTATGCATAAAATACTATTCTGATTTATTGACTGTTTACCTTACCTCAATTGCTGATCAGAATGGAAATTGCAGTTATGAAATCAGAAGAAGACTAGGATTTGGAAGGGCAGCTATAGAGGAACCAGGCAAGAATCTGAAGTGCAAAGATATATAATTGAATAGTAAAATTAGGATTGTCCATGCTATCGTATTTTCCATCACTATGTATGGCTGTGAGAGAGAGAATGCTGTCTTGCCTGACTCCCTTGCCAATTGTAAACCATTCTGTTTCTCCATATTCTTAATGAATGTCTTCAGGCAGTAATGGGCTGGGTGAGGAAAAACAGATTG
>CM034706.1:194013431-194028874 GCA_020142125.1 Phrynosoma platyrhinos | reverse complement strand
CATGAAAGGCTATGGAATGCCCTTAAAGACATGGGAGGGCCAACACATGTGATGGTCCTGATGAGGAATCTGTACTCTACTTTAGGAATATAGCTAGACAAAATGTAGCTTAAATAAGTATTGCCTTGAGAGAAATCAAGTATGGTGCTGCTCTATTCCCTCCCCCCCCCCAAGTTTCACAAGAAATTTATTTTCTCTGATGGATATAAAAGCAACCTTGCTTCTGAAAGCAGAGATACGAGAGCAGTTGTACATATGGATATATTAGACAAGGCTCCTACACTATGCAGAAGCATCTCTTAAGAAAACCTTAAAATCAATTTGTTTCAGAAATGTTGACTGTATGCAACCTAATCAGTGATGGCAAACCTTTTAGGAACTGTGTGCCCAAACTAAAAGGCCTTCCAGCACAGGGTTTTACCTACTGCCCAGGAGGGGGACTTCTGAGGCGTGGGGAAGTGGCTTCCAAGGTCGAACTTCCATCCTCTCTGGGCAGAACTACCATCCTCCAGGTGAAATCATGAGATTTGGAAAGATTAAACATTTAAGAGTGATTCTTCAAATCTTTAAATAGTTAGTCTTAAAAACATATAGAACCTGAATATGTCTTTGTCTAACATGCAGGGCAGATGGTGACCTGACCTTTGCATTAAAAGAAAGATTATATCCTATCATACACTCAGTTTACAGGAAAAAGTTGGTAGGAATACTGATCTAACTATATTTTATCTTTTTAGTTAATTATTTTAAAAGGCAGCTGGATACCATGTACCCCTTTTCTTAAACTATTTAGGGACAGCTGGAAAGCATGTAGTTTTTGAGATAATTTAATCTCAATAATTTAAGATAATTTAATTTAAAGATAATTAAATTTAAATTTAATTTAATTTAATTTATTTTAAAGATAAAGATAATTTAATTTAAAGATAATTTAAGCTAGCCATAGATGCTGGCGAAACGTCAGAAAGAAACTCTTCTAGAACATGGCCACACAGCCCGAAAAAACCCACAAAAAACCTATGGATGCCAGCCATGAAAGCCTACGACTTCACATAATTTAATCTGCTATGAATGTTCCATTTTCACTATGTATATGTTAAATGGATATGTTAGAGTGGTCATCTGCCATTTGTAACTATTTATGAATATAATTAGCCTTAAGTGGCAGATGTTAGTAGCATGGATGATGTAATGGTGAATTTGCCAAAGGAAAAAAGGTATATAAGCAGAGGCATGTCCTTTGTTTGTTACCAGACTGATTTGAGCTTGCTCTGGTCTGATCAATCTTGCTTTTGGCTTTGCAAATCCAGAATAAAGGTTTGTTGTTGTTGTTGTTCCTGTTGAATTCTCTGCTTCTTGTCCAGTCTTTCTGGCTAACATACTGGGCAGGGAGAAATATCTGCATTTTTGCCATCACAATTTCACAGGGGTGGGATGTCCGGGATGGGACTTCTTTCCCCCTCCCTCCTAGGCCTTCAGCTGCCTCTGCGGAGATAGTTGAATGCCCAAGGTGGGAAGAAGAGGAACAGGCATGCAAAGAAGAGGAACAGACAATTCAAAGTGCTGGTTATGACTTTAAAAGCCCTATATAGCTGAGGGCCAGGCAATCTGGCAGACCATATTTCCCTATATGAACCTGTCCAGTCCCCGAGATCATCAGGAGATGCCCTTCTCTCAGTCCCACCACCATTACAGGGCTAGTATAGATTCAGATGGCTGTGCATATTTGGCAAAGGGAGAGTGAATAGATGTGAATTTGCCCAGGAAAGTGAAGACAACCATCAATGCAAATGTGTGAAAATCCACAGAAATGTACATAATAAATATACATGTAGACTAGTTTGCAAACATGGTTGGAGGGGACACAAAAGAGGTGTTTTTCTTCTATTGGCAGTCAACCCCCTTTTTATTCCAATATGCTATTAATACAGAAAATGTTTGAAGAACATGATGGGTGTATTGTTTTAAACTGAACTGTTTTAATCACTCTTTAATCTTTTAAATTGTGTTTTAGTCTTTTAACTAGAGATCTGAAATATTTTAATATTGTGACTAGTTCAATTCTATTATAATGTTCAATTTTTGTAGTTCAGTTCAGTTCATCTTTATTATGGTCATAGACTAGCATGGTCACCTTTTGTATGTTTTTAACTGTACTGTTCTTTTAAACTGCAAGTCATTTTGTATGTTTTAACTGTACTGTTCTTTTAAACTGCAAGCCACCTTGAGTCCCAGTTCTAGGAGGAAGGTGGGATGATGATGATTGATGATGATGGTGATGATGATGATGATACAGTGGTATCCATTGGGGGTTGCTTCCAGGACTCCCAGTGGATACCAAAATCCATGGATGCATAAGTCCCATTAGAATGGGGTAGTAAAATGGTGTTCCTTATATAAAATGGCAAAATCAAGGCCTAGTTTTTAAATTTTAAAAAATGTTTTCAAACTGTGGATGGTTTAATCTGTGCATGCAGATTCTGTGGATATAGAGGGCCAACTGTAATAATAAGTGAATACATGGACTAATGAAGATTTTTCGCAGGTTGCATCAAATTGGTCAGTGTAAATGGTAGCATGCTGCTGCTCTACTAGGTGATCTGGAAGTTTGCACACAACTCTTTCCTCTTGTCTGGAGCTGAGTTGAGTATTTGCATCCTTGTCTCCTTAAATGACCCATGGAAACTGGAGACATGGGGGCCAGGCTTTAAGATATAGTAATCCTAGCTGCCAGGGCTTGTGCAACAAGAAAGTTCACCAGTTGCAGCGCTGGCATTCCATTCCTTGTCTTACGCTTGTTCCCAAAGACACATTGGCTCATGTACATGTTTCTCCACTCTTCTCCACAGTCCACTCCCTTCTGTTATTGACACTACAGATACAGCCTACACACAAACACCTTCAAGATAAGCCAGTAAACCTTTTTGCTATCTAGGAAAGTGTGAAAATGGATGTCCAGGCTTTAAAGCTATTTAAAAACAAAACTGAACTTTCTCCTCCTCCAGTGCTGCTTGCCCTAAGATTTGTCTTTTCATCTGAAGACTTGGAAAAACACATCAGTTCCCTGAGATTTTATCTGATGCCATGAGACCAAACAGTGCTTGATTGAATAGAGTGTTTGGAACTCTGAATAGTAGTTCACCATCATCATCATCATCATCATCATCATCATCCCACCTTCATCCTAGAACTAGGATTTAAAGCAGCTTAAACATTTTGTTGCCTGTCTTCCTTCATATGTTTGGCTTCACTTTGATTTATTTAATAAGATGGGACATGCTCTATTGAATAGATCAGCTATCCAATGAATCCTGTTTCCAGCCATTGGGTGTTTTCTCAGTAGTAGAACCAGTACAGACTGGTTCAGGACATCAGCACAAACCTGGTGGCACAAGTCACATCAATCACAAATGTGCTAGATTGCCTATGGCAAGCCATTATCTTTGAGTTTCAACCCTGCATTGGTGATGGAAGCATTCTGGGTACAACCTTGTCTTTTGGATTAATGCATTAATAGATATGAAGTGCTCTGACCACTTAAGAAGATGTGCTGTATAAATTGCAAATATTATTTCTGCATTAAAGATATGGAAATATTCATGCTTAAAATTAAACATCTCCATAAGATTTTTGTGTTTGAGAAGTTGCTTATTACAATTTAGCCATAGCAAAAGTAGGGACACTGGTATATGGTTTCTTTCTTTCTTTCTTTCTTTCTTTCTTTCTTTCTTTCTTTCTTTCTTTCTTTCTTTCTCTTTCTTTCTTTCTTTCTTTCAAGATTTTTTATTAAACATAAATACAAACACAAATATATATTTCTATATGACTGACTCAAACACAAGCAATTACAATATAATTAAACTACTAAACTAAAACTAAAAAATATTACTGCCTTCCTCTGCCTAACTATATATTAGCTATACTTCCTTTATATATTTTATTTGAGCTTCCACAATATACAAACTCTGTTTATTTATCAAAACCTATAGTTGATTCATATTTCCAACATATCTGCAAACAGGTAATAATTCCCAACCTTTTGTTAAAGTTATTTAAAGATTTTTGTTTTATCAACATTGTCAATTTGTCCATTTCCACAAGTTCAGTCACCTTCATCTGCCAATCTTCTTACATAGGAATATAAGTGACTTTCCATCTTAGGATAGTATGATTTCAAAAGGAAGCCATCATGACATCATAGCTATATGTTTAGAGCAGGGGCTCCCAGAATCCCAGGAGCTATTGACCAACATGGGACTATTGGCCAACATGGCTGAGGCTTCTGGGAGTTGAAGTCCCTCGGCCCTTAAAGGGGAAAGGTTGCCTACCCCTGGTTTAGAGTCATTATAGGATCTCAACATCACACTTTATGTGCATTCATGAGTTGCCTTCCACTTTTCCAACCAATTGTTTAAACAGGATCTTCCATATGATGGACACAATTCTTTGCTTCACATGGCAGCCTTGTGTTTTCAGTTGTGTCATTTTATATTTAAAAGCTTTTAGGAGCACTCACTGTATTGATTCTGCAGTGTATGGTCAAAGAAGCATTATGGTGAGTGCAACAATGTTGAAAAAAATCTATCATCCAACCACTGCAAAGGCTATCAAAAAGAGAAAGGAGAAAAGATATTTCTTGTCTTCATTAAACTATCGTGCTTTCAGCTGATGCCCATATAATTATCTAATTTCTTTTACTTTCATATCTCTTGGATAAGAGTATAATAGAAGAGATTGGCCTATATGGCTTATTTCTTAGATTGGTGTGATTTTTCAAATACGGATCTGCAAAAACTAATTTCTTTCCTCTCTGTTATCAAGAAACTCTTGTACGAAACACATTAATAAGACTGGACCTCTCTCTTCACGAACACAACTGCTAGTTTTTCCTCACCATTCCATTTTGTGTATTTTATTGTCTAATGCAGACATCCCCAATCTGGCACTTTACAGATATATTGCAGATTCTATCATCCCAAGCCCCATACTTGGTTGAATTTTGGGAGTTGTAGTCCAACATCTATGGAAGGCATCATGCTGGGGAATGATGCTTTAATTTTGAAGTAGCTCACATTTACCAGCTTCTATCATGTCTGATCTTCCATTTCCTCTTATTCCAACCTTCCTCACCCAATACCATCCAGTTTTGTTGGACTACAACTCCTGTTACCGTACAACAGGCTTAGGATTTCATATACAGGTTGTGCCGCCCTTATCCGAAATTCTTGGCAGAGTTTTTTGAATGTTAGATGTTTTTGGATTTTGGAATACCTATATTTACATATATGTACATAATGGAATATCTTGGAGATGGGACCCAAGTCTAAACACAAAATACATTTATGTTTCATATATACATTGTATCCATAGCCCAAAGATAATTTTATACAATATTTTAAATAATTTTGTGCATGAAACAAAGTTTGTGTACATTGAACTACCAGAAAAGAAGGTGTTACTATCTCAGCCACCCATGTGGACAATTTCTGATTTTGGAATATTTTGAATTTTGGAATTTCAGATAAGGGAGACTCAACCTGTATTGTGATTGTATTCTTAACATAGAGCCTTATCACATGGAAGAAAATTGGAAGTTTAAACAGGATCTATCCAGTGAAAATTGCACAGTTACTTTTAAATCGCAATTAAGATTTTCAGACACAGCATGATAAAAAAGCCTTTACCCTGGGAATAACCAGGCAATAAACAGCAAGAAAGTATTTTTGGGATTTTCCCATAAATGATTTGTTGTTGTTTATTGCCTGGTTATTCACCAGTTAATGCCACTTTAATTGCTTTTCAACACGACGTTGTGTGAAAAGCTTTATCGCAATTGTGCAATATTTCCGGGATATTCCCCGGATAGTGGCTGTTTAATTGCAACGTTGTGTTAAAATCTTAATTGTGAATGCATGATTTTCACAGGATAATCCCTGTTTATACTTCCATTGTCCCTGTGTGATAAAGTCCATAGCTACACTCCTTTCTCACTCCTCTGTGTTATGTAGTATTTCTTGCTCCTTAAATTCTCTAATTTCCCCCTTGGTTTGTACATGCCATTTACATTCATCATTGCAAAATGTAGCATTCTGTCTTTGACCTTTTCCCTTTTGTTTATCTCTATAAGGCTCACTGGCACTTTCTTCTTGTTTCAGTTGTGTTTCAAATAAGAACAATGAAGACTGACATCCTAACCTTCACTACCTTCACCATGCTGTTCTTTATCTGTTACTGCTGTGCCTGACAACAGTTCTCCTTAACCACTGAAGACCTAACACGAGGAACCTTTGCTGCCATCTGTTGCTGCAACCTATCAATTTTTTATCTTATTCTTCAGTTTTATATAGCAGCACTCAGATTATCCTTCTGAAAAGCTACAGTGAGAATAATCAGCACAAAATACTAGCACGCAATTCTCATTATTGATTCACAGGAGAATTTGTGTAAATTTATACAAAAGGGGGTGGTGATGAACTCAGTTATTGATCATGTTATCCAATAATGTATATCATACACTCCAACTGTCCCAATTTGACAGGGGTAGTCCATATTAGTCCTCTGTTCTCCCACTTTTTCTGCTGCTTTTAAAATACTCGTTTGTCTCATACTCTTCCCACTTTCCCCTTTTATTCTCAGCTTACTTCAATTGCTGCAAACTGAGTTCAAACTGCAAAAGTAGTTTGCACTGTTAACTCATTAATGAGAAGAGGTGGAGGCACATTTTACCCTTCCCAGTAGGCTCAGGTAAAAGTAAGCGGCTGTAGCATCTACTCATGTGTATCCTTCCTCATTAACAGCTTTTTCCATCTTGGTCATACTCTAGCATTGGGCCTAAGCAGACTGCCAGAAATAGTGCACATTAAATTGAGGCACTGCCCTGTCTCAGTGCTAGGGAATCATGAGAATGGTATTTTTTTCTGAGGCATTGAACCTTCTCTGTCAGAGAGCTCTGGTGCCACAATAAATTACAGTTCCCATGATTCCCTAGCACTGAGCCAGGGCAGTGCCTCAATTTAATGTGCACTATTTCTGACAGTCTGCTTAGGCCCATTGCTTGGCCACATGCCATGGTTTTCATCAGTAAAATATTCTAGAGTATGGATTATCAGTCCTGGTATTCCAAACTTAATTCACAATTTTCAAACAGGCCAGCACTAAATTGACTTTTGCTTTAGAGTGGAGTATGGAAAAATAGATTTTCCTTAATTGGAATTTGAAGAAGTTGTAGATTATATTTATTTTGTTTATTTATTTATAGAAAGAAGCCATATGTCAGAGCCATGACTGAAGACCAAGGTTCAAATTCTCACTGGGCCATGACCTTGGGCATGTCACTCTCTCTCAGCCTCAGATGAATGCAAAAACAAGTCTCTTTTGTACAAATCTTGCCAGGAAAACCCCATGATAAGGTCACCTGAGGATTGCCATAAATCAGAAATTATTTGAGGACACACAACAAAGGAAGAAATAGAAATAAAACCCTAGACTTTTAATCAGAAGGCAATGCCTTGTACTTTAAAGCCCCCAATACAAAGCAAATAGCCTGAACTATAGAGGGAGATCTAATCAGAAAGAGGCAGTGGAGAATTGATCCACAAGCTGTATGTGTATTAATACAGAAGCAAAACTGGGATGAATCTGAAATCAAGGCTGTGGCAAAAACAACAGTTCCACATTTGACTGTTCTGAGGTATGCCTGTAAGCAAGCAACCTATGAAATACATGCCCCGTGAAATACAAAGTTTATTGTTAGTGCTAAAATAAAACAAAAACAAATTTAAAATAAATAGATAAAATATCTTCTAATATAATTTTGAGTTACAAAAAGCTACAACAGGTAGCATAAAGACCATTGTTAAAGGTTTTTTTAAAAAATGTTAGCAAATTCAGTTCCAGCATGATAGCATCCACTATAAGTTGTAAGGCATGGGTAAGTGGTGCAGCTCCATATTAGAATCTCTGGAATTTTCTAGTGTACAATATTTTGTTTCATCTAAATTAGATGCTAGTGGACTAAATCCAGTTCCTAGTCCCAACTGAAGCAGACCCACTAAATCAATAAGTATAATGTAAGTAATGACTCACCATTCAACAAATTTGGAAACATGAAGAGGTAGCTGTGTTGGCCATTTAGCAAATTCAAACAAAAATCCACCAAACAGCGATACCTTTATTGGTATCCAACCAAAATGCACAATATACTTGTTGCAAACTTTTGAAGCTCCACTGGCTTCTTCATCAGGCAAAATGTTACAAACCAAACAGGAGAAAAAATTGGAGAGGTTAGTCAGATGCCTGCACTTTGATGTTTCTGTCCAGGAAATTTAAAGTCCATTTGCATCTCAACAAGGACCCCTCTCTTGCAATCCAATATGTCTCCATTCCTATGAGGTCACAGGCCTCAAGGAGTCTTCATGTTTTTGCATCCGGAACATTTTGGTAAGTGTTGAGGTAAAACATGCCAATCCAGTTCAAATTTAAGAAGAAAAAAATGGTTTTACCTTGGTTGGAGGTACCAATCCATTGGCTCACTCTTCAGGGTTCCCCTGTTGCAGCTACAATGTGGTATCTCACAATCAGGAAACATGCAGGGGTAGCTGTGTTGGCAAATTATTGCCAACAAAAAATATTATGGATTTATTGGCAATAACTAGCCATTGGATTTAGTCTCATGTCTACTTTCCATTGCAGGAGGGGGAAGGCCAGGAAGGACCAAAGCCAGGTTCCCCTTTGAGGTGGTGGCATTTTGGGAAGAAGTAAACAGGAAACCTTTGCAGACTCAATTAGGGAGAGCAGCAAACCAGATCTGGCCAGCAGGCTCTTCTCCCCTATACTGGTGTTTAGAAGCCATATATGTTTGATGTTTCATTGTTTGGTGGAAAGGGCATTATAAACACTGTTATTAAGTGATGCAGGTAATAAATATGTATGGTGATAAACCTGGGTATAAAACTGCTAAAAATGTTATTTGACTCCAAATTCACATATTGTATACTGCCATACCAGTTACATTATGCTGCAAATGGGTCTATTTTCAAATTTCAAGCTAGCATCCTGAAGGGAAATATTTCCCAAGAGCTTCTTATAGAAAACGCAAAAGAATAAAGTACTTAATATGTCAATTTTAAAACTTGAGTGCCTCCTAGTGACAAAAAAAAAAAAAAGGAATAGCCTATTACAAGACTATTCTGAAGGAGCTAATAAAATTACCAGTCACATCTCGATAATACATTGCAGAGTAACTGATTGAGGCTACAAACCTTGACATTCTTACATAAAAAGAATGTCTCTAGCAAATCAATTTAATTTCTTACATGTCACTGCACTGTACTGCAGCTGAGTAGGATCATTTAAGCATGATTCTATGCAAGCCTATTCAGAAATAAGTTCCATGGATTTTGATACAATTTATGGTAGTCCCTATTAAGCATGGAGGGAAAACATGTGGCCTTCTAGATGTTGTTGGACTCTAGCTCCCTATAGTTCTGCATAGCAGGCAATGGTGAAAAACATTGGGAGATACAGTTTAACATCAAGTAGGCAGCATGATTCCCACCTCTGGTGTTAGGTGTGTACAAGATTGAGCCTTCCCCACCGCCCAGCAAGAATACTTTCGCTGCTTGCTGGAACTGAATAGAGGGGTTCACTGAAAAAGAGAACTGCTTTGCCAAGATAATAGATTCTACTTTGTATACATTGCCAGATCTTACACAAGATTTGGTTTTTCAACACATTGAAGTATCAAGTTCTAATAAGCAACAGTTATTTTCAACTTCTAACTTTAAATATGACTTTTACCACATTTCATCTTTTAGGTGAGTTACATTAACCCCCCTGAGTTACATTAACCCACCCTGAGTCAACATCCTAAAAATGTAGGCCTTTATTGTAATATACAAGAACAATTTGTACAGATCATAGAAAAATTTGCATCTTCTGAGTAGATCATTTGACTGGATTTACTCCCCAAATGTTAAAGACCTTGAAGGTATCTGCTGTTCTTTGTGTAAGTCTTTTGCTTTATTCTTTAGAGTTTCTGCCTTAGCATCATTCCTCTCAACTCCATCCCCCAGTTTATACATTCGGCTAGCATTGGCACATGCCCATATGTGGCCTAAATCGCATGCTTTCAGTGAATACTTCAATGCCTGGTTCATATCCTTTGCTATGCCAGGGGCTCCTTGAAGATATATTGTACTAAGGTTAAAACAGCTGGGTGCAAAACCCGCATCACAAGCTTTACTGTAATAGTCCCTGGCAAGGAGTGCATTAGGCTTCTCATCCTCATTTCCTCGTCCATCATGTACCAGCAATCCAGCATTGTGACAAGCATCTGTGGATTTCTTCCCACCTTTCTCACAAGATTTCAAAAAGCAATTGTAGGCAGTTTTCAGGTCTAGAGGGAGGCCGCCTGCAAGGAAAATTGGGAAAGGAAAATAAATACATATGAGGCTATTACCATTTTGGGCAATTTGCAATAGGTTAGCAAGGATCTCTGACTTCCTAAATAATGATGAAATAAGCACTGTTTGAAGAAAACAAGTCTGGATTTGTCTATAGAAAAAGTATAAAGTTCATTCATTTCTGGTACTCATTCTCAATAAATTCCTGGTTTTAGAATTATTAAATTTTAATTGTATATGTATGCACCAGTCCTCAACTGGTGGATCTGGGAGTTGTAAACAGATCCTGATAGTGTGAAGTCTGCCCAACTTTGATTTACACAGAGCTCTTCCTAAATGCTTGAAGTATTTCACCTATGTAAGTAATTCTTATAATGTATCTGTGAATTACCTCATTTTTACTTGTCCATATCACAGTCAAATGACATCTAATGATTTCCTATCTTGGGTAATATATGAACTAAGGATTTTGTGATTTACAGCTTATTATTTCAACTGCTACACTGATCTCTCATTTTTCCACACATATTTTATCCAGCTATATTATCTGAACTGTCGTTTTTCTTATTTTTAGAGTTAATCTGGGTTGTACCTTTTCCAGTCACATAATAAGCTCCAAGTTTGTAGCAGCTTTCACTATGTAAATTATTTTCACAATTCTGCTTTAGCACTTTAGCAGCTGCTTCAAAGTTTTTCTTCACTCCCTCGAGGTATTCAGCCAGACGGTGACAACCTGTGGTTTTATAATGAAACATACATGATAAGAACCATGGTCATGCTTTATTTCATTTTTATGCTGCCTTTCTCCCAGAAAGGCTCCACGATAGCTCACAAATAAAAACATTTTTAAAAAGTATACAATAAAAACAGTTTAAACATCAAATACAAACAATATAAAATTGCAAACATTAAAAACTACAATACACACCCCATATAATAAATACCCCATATAAAAGCCATCTCATGATTATGTATTAAAAGCTTTTGCCTGGATAAAACTGCTTTTGCTTGCCAATGAAAGGCAAGTGGAGAGGGGGGCAGCCTAGGCTCCTGTGGAAGGGCATTCCAGAGGGTGGGAGCAGCTACTAAGAAGGGTCTCTTTAGTATTCTCACCAGGCGAGCCTGCAATGGTGGTGGGACTGAGAGAAAGCTTTCTTCTGAAGATGTTAGGGCTCTGTTAGGTTTGTATGGGGAGATGCAATTTCTCAAACTGTCTGGACCTAGGCTGTATAGGGCTTTATAGGTCATGACCAGAACTTTGAATTGTGCCCGAAAACCAACCAATAGCCAGTAAAGCTGTTTCAATACGGGAATTATATGCTCTCTATAACTGGCCCCAGTCAGCATTCTAGCTGAGACATTTTGAACCTGCTGAAGTTTCCGAACAGTTTCCAAATGCAGTCTCACGTAGAGTGTGTTACAATAGTCTAAATGGGATGTAATCAAGGCATATGTCACCATAGCCAGATCTGACATCTCAAGCAATGGGCAGAGCTGGCACACTAATTTTAGCAGAGCAAATGCACTCCTGGTCAATGCTGAAACCTGGGCATCCAAGCTCAGAGTAGAGTCCAGAAGAACACCCAAGCTGCGAGCCTGAGATTTCAGGCGGAATATAACACCATCTAGCACAGGCAGAGTCTCTGCTCCCTGATCTGCCTTACAGCTGCCCAGGAGCACCTCTGTCTTGTCTGGATTAAGCTTCAATTTGTTTACCCTCATCCAGTACATTACTGATGGCAGACATTGGTTCAGTACTGAGACAACCTCCTTGGAATCAGATGGGAAGGAGAGCTAGAGTTGGGTGTCATCTGCATACTGGTGACACCGCACCTCAAAACTCCAGATGACCTCTCCCAGCGTTTTCATGCAGATGTTAAATAACATTGCGGATAGACCTGAACCCTATGGGAGTTGAACAGGACTCCCCCCAACACTACCTTCTGTGTTCATTCCTCTAAGTAAAACCAGAACCACTGCATAACAGTGCTCCAAAGTCCTGTCCCAGAGAGGCATGGGATCATGGTGGCCAGATGCCATGGTCCCAAGGCTGGCCACCACTGTGGTCCAGAACAGGCCGCTGGCAAGGAGCACTTTTTTGTGCTCCTTTTGCCCATGGCCATGGCATAAGTTCAGCCTGATCTGGGGGCGTGCATCATCTGTACACCACACCCCCAAATCGGCCTGAAGCTGGCACTTCTGGCCCATCTGTTTCAGGCTATAATGTCCTGTCAGAATGGTGTTGGTGTCTATTCTAGCATCTAGAACTTAAATGAAAAGATACTCTTTTATTGACTTTTAGAGCACATCTATATCATTAAACAATTAAAGAGGTGCAAATTTTCTTCTCAGCATATGGACTCCAAGATGAAAATCCTTAGTTTGTTAATTTCTGAGTTTTGATACAGGCTGAGGGCCTTTGCAGACTGCCAGAAATAGTGCATATTGAGTCCACTTTAAATTGAGGCACTGCCTTGGCTCAGTGCTAGGGAATCATGGGAATTGTATTTTTTTCTAAGACATTGAGCCTTCTCTGTCAGAGAGCTCTGGTGCCACAATAAATTACAGTTCCCATGATTCCCTAGCACTGAGCCAGGGCAGTGCCTCAACTTAAAGTGGACTCAATTTGCACTATTTCTGGCAGTCTGCAAAGGCCCTAAGTCTCTCTTTATCCTACATTCTGAAACCTGAAATATTGTCAGCATCGGTGACTGTGAATGTGGCACTTTTGCTTTCTGACAGTTCTGTGTACACAAATTTTATTTACTGTTCAATTTTTTTAAAAATATTGTGTACAAAATTACCTTCAGGCATGTGTATAAGGTATATACAAAATAGAAATGAATTTCAAGTTTTGACATGGGTCCCATCTCCTAGATATCTCATTATGTATATGCAAGTATTCCAAAATCCCCAAAAATCTGAAATCTAAAACACTTCTGCTTCCAAGCATTTCAGATAAGACACCAACCTGTATAAAGTTGTTGTGCAGTGCAAATATTTTAAAATAGCCCTCCCAGATCCAAAAATGTTTATCATACATTAGAAGTACACTTACAACCTGGTCCTAATCCTCCTGAATTAAAACAATTTTCCTTATTTATTTATTATTTTTATTTCAAAGATTTATATCCCACCTTTCTCCCACAATAGGATTCAAAGCTATCTAAGGTTGCATCTGCACTGCAAAAATAACACAGTTTGACACCACTTTAACTATCATAGTTCAATGCCATGGAATTCTTAGATTCCTAGTTTGGTGAGACACCTCTGACAGAGAATGCTAAATATCTCACAAAACTACAAACCCCAAAGCATCGAGACATGGCAGTTAAAGCAATGTCAAAGTGCATTATTTTTGCAGTGCAGATGCAGTCTAAGTAAATGTGTAATTTACTAAGTAAAAAAACTCAATGTGAAATTAATTTTACTGTTTCTAATTGGACTTACTCCCAGTATGGAGAAGATTGCAGCTGCAGCAACAACAAAAAAGTGATATACAGTACCTCCTTGTGTAATGCCTTTGCTCCCTGTGCTCAAGGCGACTCAAAGCTCCTGGATGCAACTCTCCCTCAGTCACTAACTGAACCCCAGGGTATGCCTTTGTGTGGCCCAGGTGCCCTTTTACCTTTGCAGGGAATTAAAACTGCTCTTTCCAGATGCCTAGACTCAATTAGGGAGCTCACAGACATGAGCCTGGTGGACTTGAGCAGAGCAGTGGAGGACAGGAGCTCTTGGAGATGTCTCATCCACAGGGTCGCCATGAGTCAGGGTTGACTCGACGACAGTTAACAACAACAATAATAACAGAAATGGTTTCCACTCCACTGAGGAAGTAGATTTACGAGTCTAGGAAAGCTCATGCTGCCAACTTCTTTATTTCAGTTAGTCTCAAAGGTGCTACAAGATCTCTCAACATACTGATTCTACACAGACTAACATGGCTACTATATCTTTGAACAGAAATAGTGTTTGCTTTCTATGACCCACACCGTTATGTTTCTAATGGGAGGTCCAATCCACACTGCAGAAATAATCCAGTTTGAGAGTGCTTTAACTGTCCTGGCTCAGTGCTAGGGAATCTTAGGAAGTGGTAGTTTATTTTCGCCACAGAGGCTCTCGGTCAGAGAAGGCTAAATGTCTCACAAAACTGCATCCCCAGAATTCCCTAGCATTGAGCTAGGGCAATTAAAGCAGTGTCAAGATGGATTATTTCTGCAGTGTGGATTGAATCATAAGGCGAAATCCCCATATATATATATATATATATATATATATATATATGCATGCTCCCTCCTCACCGTCGGCCTCCTTCTCCTTGTAGCACTGGAAGCTGTACTCGACTCCCAGGTTCTCTAAATAGCCCTTCACCTCCTCCTCATCCTCGAAGTTGATCAGTCCAGCCATTTCCTCGTCTGGAAAGAAAGAAAGAAAGCGGGGAAGAAAGTTAAAGAAATCGCATCTCACGCTCCTGGCTCCTTCCCCTACAAGGTGAAAGTGTCCTAGGAAAACCTTTCCCTCTTGCGGCAGTCGGAAGGGAATCAGTGACGGACCCGGTCCGTCGCCTAAATGAGCCACTTCCGGCGGACTCTTCAGTAGCCGGAAGGGAGGGGGAAAAGGAAGTGGATGGTTTCAGGGCAACAGTTTACGTCAGCTTTCGAGTAAATAGCTGGACGTTTCTTTCTGTGTTGCATCTGTACTGTGGATGTAATGTAGTTTGGCACCGCTTTAAGCGCTGTGGAATCCTGGGAGTTGTAGTTTTCTAGCCTTTTCTGCCAGAGAGTGCTGGTGCCTCACCAAATTTTAAATCCCAGGGTTCTGTAGGATGGAGCCTTGGTGGCTAAAGTGGTGTCAAACTGCATTATTTCTACAGTGTAGATGCGCCCTCCAGGAACAGAGCCCCTCAGCGCCATCCTGTGTACTTTTGCTCACTTCACACTTCTTGGGCACAACTATTAAAGTGGCATCTGTCCATTGGAGTGGGGAATTAAAAAACTAGCTTTCACGTTTCCCATTTTTATTGTGCTTCCAATAATAATA
>CM034706.1:193993461-194009789 GCA_020142125.1 Phrynosoma platyrhinos | reverse complement strand
TCTGTCCAAGAGGATTGTCAAACTGTCCTCCATTTTGAGCATGACTTAAGCATGGATTTACTGTATATAGACATGAGTGGTTTTAGCTTTTATTTGGTCATTCCTATATTTGTTCTGGAAGGTTCCACATTTTTTGTGATGCTTTGTCCTCCTTTGCAGTGAGGACATCTGGTCACCCTGTCTGGGAGTTATAGCTGGAAGGAAGACATTGGAATAGGCAACCAGGGGTAAAAAAAGAGAAAAGAAAGATTTCCTAGTGAAGAAATACCAAAACGGTTGGGACCAGAAATATTTTGGATTTTGGAGTTTTTCAGATTTTGGAATACTTGCATATACATAATCTTGGGTATGGGACCCAAATTTAAACATGGAATTCATTTGTGTTTTGTACACACCTTATACACATAGCCTGAAGGTAATTTTATACACAATGTTTTTAATAATGCTGTGCACGAAACAAAGTTTGGGTACATTGAACCATTAGAAAGCAAATGTGTCCGTGGCTCAGCCAGCCATGTGGACAATTTTGGATTTTGGACTCTTTGCCTATGCATAATGAGATATCTTGGAGATGGGACCCAAGCCCAAACATGAACTATATTAATGTTTTGTACACACCTTATACACATAGCATGAAGGTAATTTTATATACAATGTTTTTAATAATGCTGTGCACGAAACAAAGTTTGTGTATACTGAACCATCAGAAAGCAAAGGTCTCACAATTTCAGCCACCTATGTAGACAATTTTGGATTCTGGAATATTTTGGATTTCAGAATTCCAGATAAGAGAGACTCAACCTGTATTTGCACTAGGAGACATCTAGCCTCCACTCCTATTTTTAGTGTTCGCAATTGCTGATATTAGCAGTGAGCCGCTAAATCACTTCTCTTCTAAGCACGCATTGAACGTCTTCTCACCCTGGTTGTGAGTACAACTGACCAGCTAAATGGCACTATGGGGGCAATTGATCAAAAGTGATTTTTGGCTATATGAGTTGGCTAGGCTTTAGAAGGAGTGCTAAGAATAGTTGTAGTGACCTTGATTGCCAGGCATCTCTGTATGGTGAGAAAATTGCCACTGTGTGTAAGAGAGGGAGACGAAAAAGTAAGGCTAGTTTTGTGCATTAGAACAACTACAAAAAGGGCTCCATGGTGACAGCCATGCTGCAAAGATACATCATGTCTGAAAATGGCTTGCTGCTTAATGTGAACACATTGCATGGAAAATGACCATAACAGCAGTATGTTGATAAAGTGTGTGATATGATTGCTCATTTTTCATGCTCCTACACATGTTGCTTCAAGTCACTGCCATGTCACCTTTCACCGTGGCCTCAGCATAGCTGCATTAACATGCCACTATTCTGTGACAGTATTGTGAGCAGCACTCACATCATAGACTCATATTAAAAGTGTTTCCTCTTAGCTACTTCCAGAAACACATTTTTCGGTATCATGTCACTGAAGGAGAACTTTATGGTTTACAGTGGCTTAATAGGATTGTTTGGTGCCTTCAAGTCAACTCTGATTTATAGCAACCTTATCATAGGGTTTACTTATTCAGAGACAGTTTTCCATTGCCTTCCTTTTAGGCTGAGAACATGTCATTTGCCCAGGGTCATCCAATGGATTTCCATGGCTGAAGAGGGACATGAACTCTTATCTCTTTGAGTCCCAACACCCAACCACTAAGCTGTATTAGCACTTCTTAAATGGATAACTAGATGCAGTTGAAGACAGGGCTGCTCTGTTTTTGATAACTGTATAGAACAGAGAATTTTGGAAGGCCCACTTTTTCCAGAAGAGAGAGAAAGAACTGTACTTTTTGAAATGCCTACTTCTACGTAAGCATAAATCCTAAATGTACATGAGCCTTGTCCTCCTTTACATTTGGTTGCCCTTGTGTGTCAAGCCTGTTGTGATCCTCCACTCCCGTTTGCTAAACATGTGTTATTATGTCCTGATACCTGTTTCCCATCTTACCATTTTTGCAATTCAAGGCAGACAAAAAAAAAGTGAGCAATATTAAGCTATGTGTGACTGGTGATCTTGGGTTGGCTTTTGTGTTACAATCTAAAAAGGGATATACTGTAATCAAGTCACATGAACCTTCCCTAAACTAGTTTGCTTTAAGAATATATTAGTTTTGACAAGTATATCTGTGACAAGCTACTTTATGAGAGAGAATAATTAACAATGTAGTCAAACTGTAGTTTTGACATTACCAATACTTAAACTACTTCTGTTATTCTTTGACATATTTCAGTTGCTCTCTTGCATAAAAGATGGACTTTCCAAAAGATGATTACATGGATAGAGGCTACTCTAGTCCTTGTTAGTGATTGTGAGGAGAAAGCCACAGGTGTTGTACAATACATTTGGAATAAACCATCTAAAGTAAAAGAAAAAATATGGATGTGGACCAATAAATGCCAATAAATTGAGGCAGCTCTGGAATTAAATTATCCGAGAATAGATTATAGGGAGGAAAGACCAAGTGACTGCTTTCTAGGAAGAAGGCAGTGATCACTTCTTGATGCTTCTAACCCTTAGCATTTTTTAAAAAGTTGTACAATAATATTTATAAATTTACTATTTAAGTATTTAAAGAGATGCACTGCAGTATGTAACAAAATTAATTTTTCATTAAACAGACATAGGAAAAGAAATACAAGTTAAAGAAGGCAATGCAGGAAGAAAACCGCTATATTAAAATCTCATCAAACTAGAGGTAGCCAAGGAGAACAGGGACATAATTCAGTTGCTACTTAAAATATGAGAGACCATTATGATATCTGGAGACAGTATGCTTGGTAGAGAAGATGCTGCAAAAACAAAAGAATGAATAGTTAACTTATATAATCTTGGGTCTGACTAAGGGACTGATATTGAAGCTCCATAAGGTGAAATTATATAAGATACTGAAGGATGAAATAAGGAAATGAATAAAGAAATAGATGTCTAAGTGACCTTCATTATGTAGGAGTGCTTGGAAGTACTGTATATATTCATGTATAAGTCTAGAAGTTTATTTTAGGATATGGAGATGGCAAACAAGTGCACGTAAGGGAGAATACTATTTCTACTTTATTTACAAATTTTATAGGAAATATTTTTATAGGGATGAACATGCAGAAATGCAGCGTTTTCTTTCTTTCCATATGTGGATGGTACTATATTAGGTCATCATAATTGTAATTTATTTACTTAAAACCCACCTGTTCCAGAAATCAGGACTCAAAGTGGCTTACAAAAAATAGAAACAAAAGCAGATAAAACCAGAAACAAGGACACAAGTAAAGGCATGTCGGTTTTCTTGTGTGTAAAAAAAATGCAATTAAAATAGTTTAAAATAAATCGGTTTTTAAAAGGAAAAGATAACAATAAGAAGAACATTACATTATTAAAAGGCCTTTAAAATAGTCATTTTCTAAAAGCCTACCTAAATAGAAAGACTAATTTGAATGAACATTTGAGGTAGACATTTTAGCCTTGTGAGAAAGGGAATTCCAAAGCTTGGGAGCAATTACAAAGAAGGCCCTTTCCAGTGTTCCTCCCAAATAGGCCTGGGAAAGTAGTGGAACTCAATGAAGGTCCTTCTGCAGGAATCTTAGATCCCAGAAAGACTTTATAGAAAGATATGGTTGTTCAAATATCCTGTATCTAAGTCACCACAAGATTTTAGATCATAACCAGCACTTAGAATTGTGTTTGGAAACAGAGCACAGTTGCCAGCAAATAGTCACTTGGTTCCTGTCCCAATAAATTATTGGGCTTTAGCTTTTGGGGCCCATTGAAGAGTATGTTACACGTAGAGTGTTGCAGTAATCTATGAAGGATTTATAAGTCTATGCCTTGTATTTATGATGAACCTGCAAAGCAATTCCTAGATTTCAAGCATTTGAGAGAGATACTATAATTCTACTTTTCAGGGTTTTTCTGTGCTGCTAAGAAGACCACGTGCCAGATGGTTACACTCGATCAAGGAAGACATGGGCCTGGGCAGTGAGGTTGAGGACAGGGGGACTTGGAGATATCTCATCCACAGGTTCACCATGAGTAAAGTCAACTTGAGGGCAGCCAACAACAACAATAATCAATTTTATTTCTTTCCTCCTCTCTCCTCAAGCCTTGAGGCAGGGTACAATATATTAAAATACAAAAAGCATAATTAAAAATATAAACCCACAGTTAAAATACAGCACTATACACAGTTAAAATACAACAACAATTATCCTAGAAATGGAACACAGGTATAACTGCACTGCACAGTTAATAGCAATTTGATACCACTTTAACTGCCACAGCTCCATCCTATAAAGTCTTAGGATTTGTGGTTCATGAGATACTCCGAATTCTCTGCCAGAGAGTTCTCACACTTTATTTCCTAGGATTGCGCTAGAGCAGTGATTCCCAAACTCAGGTCTTCCAGATGTTTTGGTCTTCAGCTCCCAAAAGCCTCAGCCATCTTGGCCAAAGGGCTGCGAATCTAGGAATTAAAGTCTACAACATTTGCAAGGCCAGACTTTGGGAATCACTGAACTAAAGAATTTTAGGAACCTGACCAAACTACAAACCCCAAAATTGCATAGGAGGGAGCCATGGCACAGTTCCATAGTTGTGTAGCGTGGGTTCAGCCATAATTAGTTTGGGATTTTTAAAATCTATGGCTGAGGATTTGTTTTAATGTACTCTTGAATTTAAGGTACATTACAGTAATAGAGATGCTGATAGTTATATCTGTCTGGAGGTGTCTATTATTTGTTCACAGGGGAATTGTTTTTGCAAGAATATAATATCAGCCAGATCGATGATGCATTTCTGAGAGCACGAAAGTTTACTTTATCCTTAAAAAGTTGTGAGATTCTGAAGCAAAGTGACTGTTATTAAACTAATACCTTGGGGGATATAATTATAAGTGGTTAGTTGGCACAATGGAGCTACATTTCGAACTATCTTGTGCTTTGCTCCCACCTGAAACTTTTTGGGGAGAAACAATAACAATGTAACTGTATATCCTGAGCACAAATAACATTATTTCTGAAAATTTTCAGCATCCATTAATAACAATTCTTATCAATTTGGAAATGTTCTGGCAGCGTCCATAGGCGCTTACTAAAAATAGTGACATGATGTTGAACTTTTATCCTTTTTTATATCAATTGGTATTGTATATGTAAACAATGATATATATTTAAATAAGTGATCTGATTTGTGCCAAACTTTAATAGAGAAGTGTGCTGGAACAGTTCTGGAAAGATGAAACTGACTTTGTCATTCTGAAACATTCTTGGTTTAGACCAATTTAGGCAGGAAAAACTGTTTGGCTCTACTGCTTGGCTCTTATTTCAAATGAAATATTATGGGAGGATATCATTCTTTTTCTGAGGATGATTCCTGTGCTGTTGGTTTGCTCTTCATCTATTGTGGGCTGATATTGTATGAATGTGCTTTAAACCCTCTTCAAAGAAACCAGCAAGCATATATGCATCGGTATTTATATTAAAAACATAGCCTTCAAACCTTTAAAAATTTGTGTGCAATTGGAAATGTCATCAATGTATTCTTTAAAGCAAGAATAACTACTGAAAACCATTAATAAGCTCATTTTAGAACATGGAGCTTAATGTCTGAGCAAAGCAGGAGTCCTGTACAGAAAATATCTCAATGCTAACAGACTTTGACTTCTGTTATTCTATGCCAGCAAACAGATTCCATAAGAATAATTAATTATACAGTACATGTTTACCCAAGTGTTCCCTCTCAAGTTTTATTTTAATGCACAATGAGTAGGTAGGGATTCTTTTCAACTTATATCAAATCTAAAAATCAAGATGGAAATAAATTAAGTTGAAACTTTAAATCTCTTTTGTAGCAAAAGTATGTTAGTGACCCCTGTTTCTTTGTACTGTAAAGTTACTGTAAATGGATATGCCTTAGCCCTAAAATAGCTTGTCAATAGTTCAACAGAAGCTGTTAAGTATTTCTTTTCTAACTATTTTTATTACATCCCATTTCACAGCAAAATTATAATAAGAATGAATGAATGAATGAATGAATTGCTCTAGGCTTGAAGCTTGTGAGTCTGTTCTTTCATCCTATGGATGTGTGTGTGTTGTGTGCCTTCAGGTTGTTTCTGGCTTATGGCAACTCTAGGGCGACTGACTTTCCCCTGAGGCTGAGAGTATGTGACTTGCCCAAGGTTACCCAGTGGATTTCGTGTCTGAGTTGGGAATTGAACCCTAGTCTCTGAGTCATAGATTCAAAACACACTGCAGAAATAATCCAGTTTGAGACTGCTTTAACTGCCCTGGCTTAATGCTAGGGAATTCTGGGAACTGTAGTTTTGTGAGACATTTAGCTTTCTCTATCAGAGAGCTCTGGTGCCACAACAAACTACAATTCCCAAGATTTCCTAGCACTGAGCCAGGTCTCGAACTAGATTATTACTGCTGTGTGTTTTGGACCATAGTCCAACACTCAAACCGCTATGCCACACTGGCTCCCCATCCTATGTATACATTTATTCAAATATAATGCTAACTGGAAAATGTATTTTCTGACCAAAATGATGTTTAGTCTGCTTCCAAATTATTATTAAGAAATGGGCTGGGAATATTTGAGGGGCAGGATAGGTACTCATGGTTGTCAAATTGTTGAAGCAGCAATCTGCCATCATTGCTGCTATTGCATGAGCAAGGCATACTTCTTCCAACAGAATGAAGTTTTCTGACTGATCCACCTTCACTACAAACTTTGACCCACCTTGCTAACTCATGGTTGCTGTTTAATTAACTAGGGTGACATTACTGGCACTAGTAGTCAACCACAAAGCGTTTTATTGCTGACAGCTATGTGACCTGCGGGACAGTCTCCAGACCACAGGCTGCTTTAGAGCAGTCTGTGAGTCGCTCATTGACTACAGCAAGAAGATTGATAATATTAAGTAAGCCTTTACTGTTCAGTGCTTATTGTAGCTATAAGAGATCCTTCTTTCTCCATTTCATAAATTCAACCTATTATTTTTTTTATAAAAAATAATTTTATAAAAACCCTTTCCTGGAGAAACAAGAGCTGCATCCGCACTGCAGAAATAATCCAGTTTAACACCACTTTAACTGGCATGGCTCAGTGCTATGGAATTCTGGCATTAGAAGGCTAAATATCTTGTAAAACTACCATTCCATAGCAATGAGCCATGGCAGTTAAAGTGGTGTCGAACTGGATTATTTCTGCAGTGCAGATGCAGCCGAGGAAGCTCTAAATTGTGAAGTGCATTGAGTTACATTCTCTTGCTTGTTGCTTAGAGAGCTTTCATTTTACAATTAATGGGAGCACTATATGGCATGCCAGACATTTATTTTTTGGTAAAGATGGAATGTATTTTTACGTTTGAGCTCATCTGAGTTTATTAAGAAGCTTTTGTGAGTCACCTGAAGGATGCAAAAAGGACACAAAACACTTAAAGGTAAAATAAAATAAAAGGTTGCTAAGCTGAATTGGTGCGTTGGCTTGAAATTATTTCTCTTAGTTTATGGAGTGGTTGGCACAACTATTTTTAAAATTGGCTGGGGGAGTATGTACTAGTCCATTGAGCCTGCTTTTTCTGAGGGTGAGTCACGAAGTTTGCATTATTCCCTTAAACTAGTGAAAGCTAAATAATTGCAAATGTCAGATATGAGAAGAAAAAACCTGGATAATCTTTCATATTAAAAAGAAGATAGTCTGGTTTTAGCTCATGATTATCTTGATGGTTATATGTGGTGCATATTTTCTGCGGCACATTGCCATAAGAGCATGGAGCAATGGTTTCTCTTGACATTGATTTGTCATTACAAATCTTCAAGTAGGCTTAAACATTTGCTCTTGGCCTGTGCTTGAGTTGGTTTATTCTTCTCAGCCTTGTATAAGAGGTACTAGTTGCTTTTAATGATTAAATTGGTAAAGTTATTCTTATTGTTCTATTATTGTGTTCCTGTACTTATCAGAAGGGTTTCTACTATGTATTTAAATACTGAATAAGTAAAATTTTTAAAAAGACTAAAGGAATAATGGAACTATATTTAAACAGGGAAGTAGAATCATTTTTCCACTTCTCAATATGTTCTAGCATGCTACTTACGCAACTTTATGAGACTTTCAGAAACTTGCTTAAGTGCTGTTTGTCAATTTGACATCAAATGTCAAACTTCTCAGGGTTTACATAGTCATCTGCATCTATGGCCTCATCTGCATTGCAGAAATAATGCAGTTTGACAACTGCTTTAACTGCCATGGCTCCATGCTATGGAATTTGGGGTTTTGTAGAGTTATGAGACATTTAGCCTTCTCTGTCAGAGAGCTCTGGTGCTGCAAAAAGCTACAAATCCCAGGAGTGCATAGACTGGAGCCATGGCAGTTAAAACGGTGTCAAATTGAATATCCATTTTTATAATTGTAATATTTTGTGAGGGGTTTGTCATCTTTTAATATTTTATTTATTGTATTATCTTAATATATATATTTAAAAAAAGCAGTGTCAAACTGCATTATTTCTGCAGTGCAGTGCAGATGAAGCCTATATTGAAATGCATAATCAGTGCTGAACATCCTCTATTGTCATACTCTAAAATGCTCTGGGCAACTTTGTGAAACAGATTATTTCTGCATAGCAAAATCAGGATTGTAGTTTACTGCTCAGATTTTTACGATTTCTTTACACTCCATTTTAACTCCATTTTATACACTGTTCTTCAGTAGCCTTGTAAAACTATTGTTTTTTAAAACTTTCTTAGCCATGAATGCTTGTGTTATTTCTCTACATTACCATATGAAATACCACTATCCAGATATTAGACAGAAGCAGGGATAGCAGGTATTAATTTTGGTAATCTTGTCCTCTATGGTATTACCAGTAATTGTTTTATAACTATTTATTTCTATCAGTGCATTGCTGTTGTATAATATGGATTTATGATTTTTATTGTCTTATTTTATTCATTCTTACTAAACTGCTTCAAAAGCTTGCTGAGAAATAGTCTAGAAATGGAAGAAGTAAATAGATAGTGTGACCATAGTTGGTATGAGATGTATCTTAACGCTTACTTTTGGAAGTATACTTTGGTATTTGCTATGGTCTAATCTGCACTGCACAAATAATGCAGTTTTACACCACTTTAACTGTCATAGCTCAGTGCTATGAAATTCTGGGATTTGTAGTTTGTGGCACCAGACCTCTCTGACAGAGAAGGCTAAATATCTTACAAAACTATTTACCCCAGAATTCCATAGCATTGAGCCATGGTAGTTAAAGCAATGTCAAATTGGATTATTTCTGCAGTGCAGATTAGACTCAAGTCTCCCCTTGGGCATTTCTAATCAAAAAGGTTTGATACTGTCCATATATATATATATATATATATATATATAGGCCTGAAAGTCATTATGTATTGTGGGAAAGAACCTTTGTTGAAGGAGGAAAACTGGCAT
Organism: Phrynosoma platyrhinos; assembly: GCA_020142125.1. Lineage (NCBI taxonomy): Eukaryota > Metazoa > Chordata > Lepidosauria > Squamata > Phrynosomatidae > Phrynosoma > Phrynosoma platyrhinos. Next base: position 194,000,318 of record CM034706.1, on the reverse strand, counting down.
CAGATGATAGTAACCTTTAATAACCTTGATAGTTCTGACCAGAGGATAGGAAATTTGCTTGTAAAAAATAATTAATTACAGTTTCAAGCCCTTCCCCTAGTAATTTTGCTAGTCCTATCGTTGAAAATATTGAAATGTAACTGTACTTTATTCAGAACTAATTTAATTTTTTTTGCAGTGTACCTTAAGTATGTGTTGTATCACAGGCCAGCAGCTTATAGTATTCTGATTTTCAAAAAAATAATGAAAAGTTTTAGTTAGATCTAGAAAATAAGAAGGAGAGAGTTAATTTACATAATTGTAACTATAACTATAACAGGCCCTTATAAAGTATCATATGTGTATATGCCATGTAACTAGCTGCACCTCTTTATTTTTCTAAAAGTAATGTATAGGACAAATGGGTACATAAAGACATCTTGTAGCACTTTTGAGATTAACTGAAAGAAAGAAGTTGGCAGCTTGCGCTTTTGTAGACTTAAGCCTACTTCCTCAGATGCATTTCTTTCAGTTAGTCTGAAAGGTGCTGCAAGATCTCTTTACATATTGATTTTATAGACTAACACAGCTATATCTTTGAATTCTACCACATATAGGACAAATGTAGTTTTTTCTTCCCTCACATCCTTGTGACAACAATGGGAGTTTGCCCTCTACTGTAAAGAAGTTTCAGGAATTAATCATTTGATATGTGGCAGGCAATTTCCTTAAAAAACACACAACATCACCAAACTTATTTAATAACATATACTTCTCTGCTCTTTGACAGGAAGAGGCTTCACCATATTCCTTGCTTGACATCTGTTTGAATTACCTAACTTCTGACCTAGAGAAGTTCTGTACAGAGAGACAGGATGGGACATTGTGTTTGCAGGAACCTGGGATATTTCCACAAGAAGTGGCTGATCGACTTCTGCGGACGATGGCGTTTCACGGTAAATCAATTCTGGGCTTGGTGACTGGGGATTCCATAATCAGTAAAGTGGAATGTTAGGAAAAGTAACTGTTTGAACTATTTATTGATTAACTTGCATAAGGCATTTTATTACTCTGATTTGTCATCTAGTCCTGTGGTGCCAACAACTGTTCTGGTGCAAGCAAAATGTATGTCCTTAAAAGCTAATTGGTAGTAGGAAAGGGGGACAAAACCACAGAGTGTTGCTTTGTCCCACTTTCTGTGCTGTTTGAAGTCTGGAGGCAGACCTATATAGACACCTACTTCAGGACAGTGGCATCACTAGGGTTGGTGTCACCCAGTGCAGGAATGCTTGGTGTCACTCCCCCCATTGGCCTCCATCCATACCATACCATACAGAATACTTAGTAATGTTTTTTGTACTAATGTTACTCATAAATCATAATTCCCCTATATCACTGAATGTAATGGTAATAGTTGCGACATAAACAACTAGCAAAATTAAAATTATAGCTTTAAATCACAATAACATATACACAGAATAAATGTGTTTACATATACATAGTTTTATGTGGTTAAAGTGAAAGTTTGGTAAAATTTGAATCTTTTTTTAAAAAATCCTGGGGCCTCACTTTTCTCCTCCCATTGAGCTTCACCCCACTCCCCCTCATCTCTTCAGCATTTTAAAGAGATATAGGCAAATGCCACAGCCCATTTCTGCCAAAATGCAGATGTCTGAGGAGCAGTTGTGTCACCTGGTGTGGTCCACACCCCCTGCACCCCCTGGTGACACCACAAGGATCTTACCTTGCCCTATTTTCTGCTCACAAGCATTCTTCCATGCAGGAAGTGGGCTTGGTGGAAACTATGCTAGCACTATGACAAAGTGGCAAGACAAAGTGGCAAGCCTCAGTTGTCTTTTATTCTAGTCCTGGTACCCTACTAAGTCCTTTATGCCACAGCTTCAGCACAGCACAAGATGGTACATTCTGGGGCTTTTCTAGTACCTCATACCAGAGTTTGGAAAAGTTAATTCATTGGACTATAACTTCCAGAAACCTCCAGCCAGCACCACCGCTGGGATATTTTGGAACTGTACTCCAGGAATGTGAATTGTCCAAGCTTTGGTGCATGCCCCTTGACACCACTCAAGGGAGAAAAAGCAGGTCAAAGCCTCAGAGTTATTTATTAATGTAACTATTGAACTTATACCATACCATTATCCCACAATTGGGGTGTCAAGGCAATTTATGGTAATATTGAACAAAAAGTACAATAAAAATGCAAAACACGATCAGCCATGAAAACAGTTAAATTAAGGTACTGGAAAAGGGATAACTTCAAATCCTTTTAAAGGAAAATTAGGAGTGTAACTGACTCCTTTCTCTTGTGGAGACCTACCTCCTTCATTCTACTGTAACCTCAGTCCTAAACCTGGTTGGACTTCCTTAGCTGTGGCATCTCCCCAGAACTTGGGGGAAATTTTGGCTTTCCCAGAAACCCTCAGCTAGCAAGACTGTTTCTCAAGCTTGGCATCTTTTCCATTTTTGAAAGAAAATCTGTAATTAGTTTGTCACTTGTTCCCTCCCCCCCCCCCATTTCTCATCTTGACCACTTCCTCCCCCATCTTGGTACAGGACTGCTAAATGAAGCAACCGTGGGCATTTTTCGAGGCAACCAAATGCGCTTGAAAAGGGCTTGCATCCGGAAAGCCAAAATTTCTGCAGTGGCTTTTCGGAAAGCCTTCTGCCACCATAAGCTGGTGGAGCTTGATGCTACTGGGGTGAATGCAGACATTACCATCACAGATATCATCAGTGGACTTGGCAGCAATAAATGGATCCAGCAAAACCTTCAATGCCTTGTGCTGAACTCATTAACTCTTTCATTGGAAGATCCTTATGAACGGTGCTTTAGTCAGCTGACTGGTCTTCGCGCTTTGAGCATTACCAATGTTCTTTTTTACAATGAAGATCTAGCTGACGTGGCTTCCCTTCCAAGGTTAGAGAGCTTGGATATATCCAACACCTCAGTCACTGACATAACTGCACTTCTTGCCTGCAAGGATCGCCTCAAGTCTCTTACCATGCACCACCTGAAATGCTTGAAAATGACCACTACTCAGATTTTGGATGTCATCAGAGAGTTAAAGTTCCTGAATCATCTTGACATTTCAGATGACAAGCAGTTCACATCTGATATTGCACTTCGTTTGTTAGAACAGAAAGACATATTGCCCAATCTTATATCTTTGGACATCTCGGGGAGGAAACACGTTACTGATGAGGCTGTAGAAGCATTTGTTAAACAACGACCCTCAATGCAGTTTGTAGGACTTTTAGCCACTGATGCTGGCTACTCTTTATTTCTTACTGGAGAAGGAAACTTGAAGGTTGGTATTGCTTCTAATGTAATGAAATCAGTTTGATTTTGTGTTTGTGTAAAGCTTCACAAATTTCTTATTAGTGGGTCAGTTCTGATTACTTGGATGAGGATACATGCTTGTTCCAGAGGAACTTTCCAGCAAAGATGTCACCCTGCCCTTGCCCTGTGGACCCATGTCACTTTGCCTAGGAAGGGGATAGGGAGCATGAAAGAACTTGAGCTTCCTTGTCTTAAGCCCCCTACCATCAATCCTGAATTTTGTAATGGGATTGTAATAGGTTGCCAGATGGCAAAGTGGAGATGGCTGTTGAACCTTGACTCGTCGCTCCTGATGACGAATCAGGTGAATGCGACAGTCAGGAGCGCCTGTTATCAGCTTCAGCTGATATGCCAGCTGTGCCCTTTTCTGGAAGTAAGGGACCTTGAGACTGTTGTGCATGCGCCTCACGTCTAGATTTCTGCAATGCACTCTACATGGGGCTACCCTCGTGCCTGGTTCAGAAACTGAAGTTAGTTCAGAATATGGCGGCCAGAATAGTGTCAGGAACATCTAAGAGGGACCATATTACTCCAGTACTAGGGTCCCTCCACTGGCTGCCTATTAGTTTCCGGGCCCAGTACAAGCCCTATCACCTTTAAAGCCCTAAATGGCTTGGGTCCAAACTATCTCAGGGACCGCCTTCTCCCTTGTAATCCTCGCTCTCTGATCCTCTGGGAGGAATCTGCTGCAGCCTCAAAGAACTAGGCTTTCGGCTACCTCCCTTTCTCTGCTGTTGCCCCCAGATTATAGAACGGCCTGCCGGATGAGATCCGTCAATTGACATCTTTAGACAGCTTTAAAAAGGCTGTCAAGACGGATCTCTTCTGGCAGGCCTTTCCAGAATAATTAATCCCAGCCTCAGGAACCCCCCCCCCCCAGAGAAGTTCTCAAGTCCTCCCTTGGAAACCTAATGAGAGCTACAGCTGCCATTTTATATTGTTGTACATTTATTGATGTGTTTTAATTGTTAATTAAAAAAATAATTTGTAATTGGTTTAATAACTTTTTAAGGGGGGGAGGGAATTTAATTGTGTTGTATTTTATATTGTATTTTTTATTGTTGTTAGCTGCCCCGATTGATCTCAAAGGGGCGGGATATAAATAAATTTTATTATTATTATTATTATTTAAATGTTGCTTAGAAGAGGAAATTTCAGCAATCAGGTAGCAAGCAATACCTGCCACAGTTCCTTTTTACACAACCATGGGGAGTTGCAGACTGCCAGAAATAGTGCAAATTGAGTCCACTTTTAGGGTTAGGGTTAGTGCTAGGGAATCATGGGAATTGTTTTTTTCTGAGACATTGAGCCTTCTCTGTCAGAGAGCTCTGGTGCCACAATAAAATACTGTTTCCATGATTCCCTAACCCTAACCCTAACCCTAAAAGTGGACTCAATTTGCACTATTTCTGACAGTCTGCAACCCCCCCATGAAAGGTGCAGGAGCCCTCTCCAGTTTTCAAACTCCAATTTACTCCAAAAAAAAAACATCTCTCAGACTGCTCTTCAAACTTTCCTCTGTATTTGGTGGGGCAGGGGAGGAAAGAACACCTTGAGAAATAGAGTAAAATCTTAGGCACCGGTGGATGTGTACTATTTTTCTCTGCTTATTTTTGTTTTTAAAAATTCTTGTTGTGAAGCTTTAGTGTGATGTGTTGTGCTTTAAAGATTTTTGTTTTATTTTTTGAGCTTGGAAGTTCTTTGAATACTTTATAGATTCTCTGAGGTACCTTTTTAAAGGGAAAATTGCCTGAAAAACAGGTGTTCAGAAATTATATGCTGTGTTTGCCCCTGTGTATACAGCTGGTGATAGGTCAGTCCAAAACACAGTGCTTTTATCTTCTTTTGAAGTCCCATCTGTCACTTTCTTTTTCAGGGCATAAGTTTCTTACTCTTCAAAGACTACAACACTGTAGCAATGACAGTATGTTCAGCTTGTTTTTACAGATTTCTAGAAGACTCTTGCTCAGTGATTCCCATTACTCCTGACAAAGTGCACATATGTCGGTGCTGCTGTATGTCTTTCACCTGAAGAGATTAATGGTCTGCTTAGAAATTGCACATCTGTACTTTTTAGTACATTGTCCTTTGGCAATCTGGTCACCTGGTAGTTTATTTTATATATATTACACTTGCACTGCATTTGAATAGGCTCTAAAATGTTTGAAAAATACTCCATAGTTGGGTTGCTAAGCTTATGTAAAAACCCGAGACACGAATTTGTGAGCAAAGGTTATTTAATAGAAATGTCTCTGTAGAGCAAAAAGCACTATAAAGAAATGGCTGATAAAGAGCAAAGATTGTTACATTTCTATTTGATTGTCCTATTAAAGTTTCAAGCGAGGTGGAAAGCAGGAACAATACAAAGTGCTTATTGCGCCAGTTCCAGTGTAACTGTAGCTGCTTTTTAAAATATTACTACATGTAGATATATGTATATTCCCACAGAGTGCTTTAAGTGTACTCACAGATCTTACGTACTTATTTTGAATCCCCAAATATGAGATGCAAGGCGCTTCACAACCTAGATTACAGTGAAATACAGCTAAAGTAAAATAATATAAAAACAGTTATAAAATAATAAACTATCCTGTTGAAAACAACATCAATCTAAGATGTTCAAAGCATTTAAAATAGAATGATGAAAATAAAAGTACAGCCTCATTAAAAAACCCTTCTCTAATTCAGTCATCCTTAAATAAGAAGACTCTTACAAGCACAAAGTGTACTTATAAGTCCTCTTTATGTGTTCATTGTAGTTTATTAATAAGGTTTTTTAAAAAAATAATAATAAATACTCATTTTATTGAATTTTTGGGATGGTTAACAATAATTATTTTTACATAAAGTGTGTGTGTGTTTATACACACACACACACACAATTGATATACTCAAAAATTAATACAAAACTGTTAGTACAATATTAACATTTATTCCCAAGTAAGTGCACACAGGATAGGTTGCATAGAGATTTTGTTTTTAATGAGAGGGCTTGACTGCGATAGCTATCTTAATATTTTTGTGTGTGTGATTGATCATTTAGTACACTTCTGTGTAAAGATTCTTGAGGGGACTCATCTACATAGGGATATTGGTGGTCCAATTTGCCTCATTGTTTCAGGCATATATATTCTTTAGTTGGGCCGGGGGTTGAACACCCCAGATCCCCATTCTGGGATCCATGTGCCTATGGCAGTAGTGGAACCAAAAGAAATATAGATGATAAATCATACTCTTCATGTCTGCTAAAAAGAATATTGCACTGATTTCATTGAGGCTTACTTCCAGGTGAGTGTGTGTATGACTGAAATCTTACCTGTTGAACTAGAAGTACTTTGGAACTGTGTAGAAACTCTGCTGTAAGGTGGGATGATCTGAAACAAATGTATTGATTTATGGTGTAAGAGCTAGAACAGCATACCTCAATCTTTTTACCTACAGGAACCTATGAAATAATGTTCAGGTCTCAGGAACCCCTGAATAGCAATTACTATTGCTACAGTTTGAATTGTGCCCC
>CM034706.1:193967093-193977628 GCA_020142125.1 Phrynosoma platyrhinos | reverse complement strand
AATAATAATAATAATAATAATAATAATAATAATAAATAAAAGTACAATTGAACTCTTAGACGCCTGACCAGCATATTCTTAATGCTGAAATTGCTTGAGTGCAGTGCCATCAAGGGACCATTTGTAGGATGCAGAACATGGCAAGTCCTTTGTGCATTTCATAGGCTTATTTTTCTTTGGCAGCATCTGGAGTAATGCTAGAATGTTTACAGATGAAAGCAGACAAATCCTTGTTCAGTCTGGAACAAGGACCTTTTCTGACACAACAAATTAGACACTCATCATCTTAAATACAGAACAAACTTAGTTTTATGCTACTGGTTGCTCATAATAAAATCCTTTCCTCTTGTCTTTATACAGAACAACATAGCGGAGGTGAAAGAGCTCCATTCAGAGCTCATGTGGAAAGACTTCATAGACCATATCAGCAAACTGTTGCACAGTGTTGAGGTGGAGGTCAGTTACTTTGCAGCTGGGATTATTGCACACTTGATATCACGAGGAGAACAAGCTTGGACATTGAGCCGCAGCCAGAGAACCTCACTCCTAGAAGAGCTGGTACAGTTGGGATTGAAAATAACTGATTATGTTTATTCCAAAGCACCATTGTTAACTTTCACAGTAAAGCCATTTCCTCCTTGTCTTACAGCACTCTGCCATTTTGAACTGGCCTACACCAGAATGTGAAATGGTGGCATACAGGTAACTACAGCTTGAAAACTACTAAGTTCTGGCTAATTTGCTATAAATGATACTATTTCTGCTGTTCACAGTCTGTCAGTCCAAATCTTGTGGTTTATGTGATTTATGACAAAGCCACATCTCCTGGTTTTAAAGATCTCTTGAATCATTTAGGTGCAATTCTGTGCAATGTGATCAGAAAGTTAAATCCATTTAAATGAGTGAGCCTTACTTCTAAGCAGACATATCATTGATGATAATCTTACAGTGCCATCCCATGCATGCTTACTCAGAAGTTTAATGTCATTTGCTCTCAGGTAAGTGCAGATCTACCAAATTCAGTACTTCTGTGATGAGATAAGACTGATAAATAATGTTATTAATTTCATTGCACCCCAATATTTTGCATTGTTACATGAAATCCTACTCAAAACTTCTCATTTTCATATATATTTAAGATTAGGCTACTGCTATTTGGAAGTTAGAGCAGATTCAGTATTTTATGTGACCACATGACCACATTTTTTTCATCAATAAAAGTGCAGTTTTTTTCTTACATACAGCATCTAGTCTACATGTAATCCCATGAGGCCATGCTTCTGCTGTAAAATAAACCATCCTCCCAATGCACAAAATAACTGGAAAATTAGGTTTCCTCACCATCCAGAGAACAGATCCATAGCTCTTTTAACTGTGCAAGTATCGAGGTCTCCTTTTGGATGTTGTGTAGCTCAGTGGTACTCAAAATTTTTACCCTTGGGACCTCCCTTACATCTATATGCAGATGCCGCACACACCCCAACTCGATATAGTATATGACTAAAAATATTTTGTTTATTTGGTGTGTGTATTTTCATTTACACATTTATCTATATTAATATTTTAAAAATTTATAAAGAAATAGCATCATTCAAATTATAACAGTTTTATTTAAATAAATTCAATATTTAACTCAATCCATACGTACATTTTACACATAAAAAGTTTGAGAGGAGGATGAGGGATCAAGGCCTTTGAGTCTTTCCCCCTACACACACTATTTGAGAACCACTGCCATAGCTCAGGGAGGAGAAGTTTTTAAAACTCTGCAAGTGTAAGAGATGGAGAAGTGACGGTGGGTGGCTAATATTAACAACAGTAGTTACTGTATATCTCCACAGCAATATTTTATTAGCAGTTAGCAGAGTTTGGAGCTAAAGGAACCCTGAAGTTAATGTTTAGTCAGCTTCCCCTTGTGTGAAAAAGTAAACTGGCAAAGTATTAATTGAGATAAACTGCCATGCATACAGACTTAAAAAGAAAGGAGCTTTCCTTTAAAACAAAAAATGTTGTGCAGAGGGTTTGCATTGAGAATTATCTTTCCTTAAGACTTTTTCACTGGCAGTTTGTGTGTTCAGAATTACCCTCCCTAGCTCTAGGCATTTTCCTACTGCACAAAAAGCTAGAGAGATGGTACCAAGGAGACACATCTCCTCAATCTACTGGGACAGTATGTTATTTTGTATGACCATACTATGCATCATGGAAAATGACAGGCATCACATTACATGTGTGTTTAAGAGAGAGAGAGAGAGTTGACATATTCTGTCCGCAGCTTAAGATGTGATTTCCTCATGTACTCTGGCTCAAAATAAATAATTGTATTAGTAGCAAACAAAAGCAGTTGAGATCTCTTTTTGCTTAAAAAAGTTCTCTAGAAATCTTTTGGCTTTATGTACACAGTAGGTTTCTACTGTGATCATGGTGTAAAGGCACTAGTGTGACATTGCTTCTGTTATTTTTTCTTCTCATTGCCAGGTCTTTCAATCCCTTTTTCCCCTTGCTTGGCTGCTTCACGACTCCTGGGGTACAGCTTTGGGCAGTGTGGGCCATGCAACACGTTTGCAGCAAAAACCGTATGTACTGAGACCAAACTCTACATTTTATGTTACGTCTTCACTATGGAGCTAGATTAACTGACCGACTCCTGAGAATTCTTGTCATGTTTAGCCATATTTCTGATAAAATCATTTTCTGTAAAGAAAATAAGAAATTACAACAGTAGTACAACAAATAGTATTATATCTTAACAATTTCACCTCAGATAAGCTCTGACACTTTATATACCATGGTTAAAGTGCAAAATAAGTAACTGGATTGGGCAGGGGGTTGTTTCACATACTTTGGATTCTAGTATCCATTTTGGTGCATTGGCATCTCAGACCTGTTGTATTGAGTTCCCCTGGAAGAAAAACAAAGTATAGGGTGAGAAATAAACGTATAAACAATATAATTTGAGGCAAACCTGTTGCTTACTTGGGTCACTCCCAGGACAGAAAGTAAAATAAAAATATGTGTCAACTAGTTTTTCTAGAGAAGTACTACAGAGATTCATGTGAAAGAGGTATAAGAACAACAGAAAGATTGGTACTTGGGTTGTTGAGGCAGAACTAGGAGCTATTATGGCTCTGGTGGTAGGTAGGTAGTGGATTAAAAATATGTTGAGATACACACTGAAGACTGGGAGTGAAAAGAGTTCATGTGGTAGGAAGGAAAGAATTGGTTGTAGGGGCAAAGTTAACATTTGTTGAGCACCTCTCCCCACCCACCCCATCTCAGGATGTTTCCAAACAAGATTTTTATGGTATCACCACCCTGCCTTAAATGTGGAATTTTACAGTGTTATTTCCTATTTCCAATCCTGCCATGTTTTCCATTGCTACAGAAAATCCATTAAAAAGAGAAAGACCTAATAACTACACGGTGCCTTTTTGTGACCAGGAGCTGCTTCTCTGGAAGCATGTCCAATCCCAGACAAGATCTGGGAGGAGGGTGTAGCCATTATGTAAACATGCTTGTCTTTCATGTCTTTATACATTGGATGCTCAATCCTACTTCTGTCTCTTCTTCAACAGTCTTCTGACTATATACTGGAAGAGACTGTTTCCACTCTTTTCTTGAAGTAGACATTTAGTGTCTGCAGATGGCAAGTGAGAACACAGTTAATGGCTTTGCATCTGCATTCTCTTCAGTTAGAGAATAGCATGGAAGAAAATGAGAGGTGACTTGCTACAATTAATGTGGAAAATAAATTTGCAAGGTCTTTCTGTGATTTAAGTGCAGACTTTGAATTGTAAACACAGTGTGAAAGACTCGAACTCATTCAATGTTTCTCTTGTTTCAGCTGCCAGGTACTGCAGCATGTTAATTGAAGAAGGTGGTTTACATCATTTGTTCAACATCAAACAAAACAACCAAAGTGATCCAGATGTTCAACGAATTGCTATCTCAATCCTAGATAGTTTAGAAAAACATATTTTGCGGCATGGACGGCCTCCTCCTTGTTAAAAACCCTACAGAACTAGGCTAGTTGAAACTGAAAGAAAAATATAACAGGGAATAGGTATCTCAGTTATTCTCTAGTAATCCCTTACAAAGTGTCTCTAACTGGAATAACTTCAGTTATAGTTATCACCATTAAAACTTTTTTGCCAGCTGTTGTGGAAGTAGTTTCATCTTATGGCTGGTAAATGTTGTGTTTAATGGTCTCTATCATTAAGGGTTTTCATGAGGATCTAGGATAAATTCCTAAACTAGTCATGTCTATTGGATCACCTCTGGCTAGGGGGGTGGGGGGAGCGGAGGCAAATGGAGATTGTACAATTCAAATGCACATCCAAAATGAAACTTCTAGAAATTTGTGAGTCTAAGTGCAGAAAATATTTTCTGCATGCTTCATCCCTTCAGAATAGTTGTGTTTAAATAGATCTGTTCACCAACTCAGTATTTGAATAAGTACTATTTGTGCTTGTGATGTCAGCACTATGCAGCCAAAAGCATCACACATCCACATATTAAAGAACGAGTTATGGGTAAGGTGACCAGGGGTGTGTTGTTTCTCCAGGAATTTTTAAATATCTGTATGGAGATACCAGAGTCATCTCATGTTCCACATACTGCCTCAAGCAATGGCATATGAGTTCTGGATCAACAGTTTAACTTCCCTAATGTCCTTTGGTGAGAAACTGTTGTTAGGAATAAACCTGAGTTCTCTTCCAGGGAGCCAAAACCATAGGAAATGTATACATTAATTGCATTTTTTTTAAAAGGAGAAGAAAAAGAACAAACTGTGCTACACTTGTTATATAATAGCAAACTGTGCTATTACATGTGTTATAACACTTTGTTATAACTAAGTGTATGTTTAACAAACAAGTAGAATACTGTGGTTCTGTCCACCACAAGGATTGCTAAGGTGGAAAGAAGATGTTGAGCTTATGGGAATGTACAAGAACAAAAATATCTGATCACCTTATTTATGACAGACTATTAATTGCTTTGCTCTTTCTCGTAAATACTTTGTCAGTATTTATTTGTGCAGTGAACTTTATGTGCAAGGCAGCACCATCCAAAATCTCATCCAACATTCTGTGTAAAGTCTGGTGTAAATTACATCATTATGTGGAGTATTACAGTTTTACATAAAACTTCCCATGATTAAAAATGCTTAAAATGCCTCTGACGTGTATCTGTGAATGTTTTGTGGGACACACTAGAGATCACAATAGTACACAAAGGCTCATTTAAAGTAGAGCTGATGTAAAGCACACAATGCCATCAGGTAAGCTGCTTATTTACAAAGAGTTGCTTTATAGCAGGGGTAGGAATCGTGTAGCTCTCCAGACATTGCTGACCTACAACTCCTAGCAACCCCTTGCTACCATAGTCAATGAGGGAGAATGCCACACCTGTTCTATAGTTTGCTTCATAATGTAGCATGTGGTTGTTTAAATAAGACTGATTCAGAGTGTCTGTGTTGGGCTTCTGCAGCTGGAAAATACTTGTTGACAAAGAATATTAACGTATCCTAAAATAGTGCAGTAGCACATATTGGAAAAGATGGCCTTGCTATTTTGTTACTTAAATGAGCATTAGCAGGCAGTGAATATTAGTTATTTCAGCCATAGGCCATCATCATATATACCAATAACTATAGCCACCATGAGCAAAACAACAAAACCAATTTTCTTATAAATTTCTCTGTGTATGAATGAATGTGCATCTGAATTTAGTGGCTGTTTTTCAAATAAAGCAGCCTTATGCTTACCGTAATTGTCAGATCCCTACCACTTGCCTCTGGGTTTGCTGCCTGGCAGAGTAACAAATCAGATCCCCACAACCCTGCAAGTAAAGGTGCATTGAAAGTGTAAAGCCAGGCATATTATTTAGAAAGGGTAGCAAATAAATACCTTTCTGCATTCCATAGAATTAAGTTATTTACTTTGTTATTTGCTTTATTTAAGGAATTTGCTGCCCTTTCATGATACCCAAAATCAGCTAGCTGAGGCAACTGTCTCACTATCTAGTGATAAGACAAGTGCTCCTCTGCCTGGGGGCCTAATTTTTAAACTGTGGCTCGAGTGAGAATTTCAAAGAGAGGTCAGTGACAATGGTACCTGTACACAGAGTGGAAAGAATAAGAAAGGAAAATTCTCTGTCAGGGAGCAGTTTTAACTCAGCGGTTGTGCAAATGCAGAAGGCATGCACCTGCATGTTGAGTCCTTGGCTTCTCTAGGTTGGAAAGGATCCCATCTGAAATCTAGAGCGCTATGGCCAGTCAACAGCAATAGTGCTGAGTTAGAGGGATCAATGGCTCTCTGACTTGGTACAAGGCCGCTTCCAATATTCCTAGGCTTCAGTGCCACAATACAAAGTTTAGTTTCATATACAGGGCACTTTCCAGATACATCATTATAGCACTATGATTCCACTTTGACTACCATGACTGTATATCCTATGGAATTGTGGAGTTTGAAGTTTACTGTGGGACCTAAGCTCTCTGGCTGAGAATTTTAAATACCGTCCCTGAACTCCAAATCACAGGAGTTAAAGTAGAAATGTGGTGCTATAACTGTGTATTGTGAAAAGGCTGCTAATTTCTACACCTTTCTAAACCCACACAGGATCATTGTTGAAAATATAATGAAAGCCATCTATCAGCTAGAAACTAGTCAAGCTGAATGGAATTTACTCTCTTGTAAGTGTCTTATAGGACCACAATCTAAGGTTATAATCATAAATCTATTTAACAGGGTGTAAAAGCACCACTGAATTCAGTTGGACAACTGAAGAAAGACAAATACTGTGTTATACATTGTTTAACATGATTGTTGTTTTTGTCAGAAATAATTATGGCTTGAAACAAACTATAGACGCATGGGATGTTTCTGTTCAGAGCAGTTGTCCTTTTATTGTTTTATGTATATACACAATCCAAACAGTCCCTCCTTTACCAGTCCTATTTCTGAAAACCTATAATAAATAATAATATAATAATAAAATTTATTTATATCCCGCCCCTCTGCTGACGCAATCAGGGTTGCTTACAACATTAAAACACCATAAATATACAAATCCCAAAACCCACCCAAGATCAGAATGTGGTAACAATAGCAATAGCAAGTACATTTGTTATTAAATTTTATTAATTATTAACTTATTAATTTATACAATATAAATTATTAATTTTATAAATTATCAATTTGTTAATAATTTGTAAGAACACACACTAGCAGAGGCTGCATCAGTTAGCTTTTGACCAAGTCTACAGGGAAGCGCAAGGAGGAAAGTGGGAAGAGGAGAGACAAAATTGAATATTTTTAAAAGGTGGGGTGACAACAGATTAATCCAGACTGCCCCTGTCAAATTGGGACAATTGGAGGGTATGAACTCTGGCACCAATGAGGGAGCCACTAGCAAGGTAAGGCCTACAAGACCTGTGCTCTGTGATGCTCTCTACTTTCTCTCTTCCTCCAAACTTGCCAACAGCAGTGGCAGGGGAAATGAGAAAATATGCTGGGGAAACCAACATGGACTACACTCCTGGGCAAAGATGTGCTGCTCTAAAGATTGTTTTAAAAAATAAAAATGGATGTTGATGACTGATATGATGATGCACAGAGACCCCTCACATTTGCCCTACCATCCTGAGCCTGAAGGTACTAAGAACACAGCAGCCGATGCGTAAAGCCTTGCTGAAAATACCCTGCAGAATTTCACACAATCTCTCCATACATATTTTGATACCACTGGGCGGAGTATAAATAAATATTTATTATTATTATTATTATTATTATTATTATTATTATTATTATTATTATTATTATTATTAAAGGGTCAGATGTCCAGTCACAGCACAGCTTATGTGTTGACATTTGCCTCTGATGCGTGCAAGTGTTGCTATAAATGCTGCAATCGCTTTGATTTCTTGGGCTTGAAATCCTAAACATATTTACTAGGGAAGAGATCCCACTGACCCACCATGGTCCTGCCTTTCTGTGGCGGTGGGACTGCATGCTGCTGTGAACCAAGAGGCTATGCTGACAGTAGCATTGCTGCTAGTATAATCTGCCATGCCAGACAGGCTTTTGCTGAGGAGCCAAACTAAATGTGCCAAACAGTTCCTGAATGGCAGAAGTAGTGGGGGTGACACTGGTGCAAGATTTTTCAGAAACGATGGCAGTAGTGCCAGAGCAAACACTTGTTAGTAATGAAAAAGAGGAGGCATGGTAAACCCCTTCTGACTGTCTTTTACCATGAAGACCCTATGATGAGACAATCCAAATTGAAATGAAATAGTTCAAGAAGATGATGCCCCTAAGTCAGAAGGCACTCAACAAGCGACTGGAGCACATCAGAGGAGACTGCAGTCAAGAAATCAGAAGAAGACTAGGACTTCGAAAGGCAGCCATGAAGGAACTAGACAATATCATGAAGTGTAAAGATATCTCATTTAATACTAAAGGTAGTATTGTCCTTTTTCCAATCTTTTTACGTCATATTTCCAAACTTTATGGTTGTAAAAGCTTGACAGTGAAGAAAGCTGCTAGGAAGAAAATCAACTCATTTGAAACGTGCTGGTGAAGTTCTACAATTACCGTGCTAAAAAGACAAATAAAGGGGTCTTGGAGCAAATCAAGCTTGAATTCTTCCTAGAAGCCAAGATGACTAAACTATTGTACTTTGGACGTATCCTAAGAAGGCATGACTTGCTAAAATAGTCAATAATGCTTGGTAAGGCAGAAGGAAAAGAGGAAGACCACATCCCAGATGGATAGACAGAAATAGCCATGGCCCTGAGTCTGCAAGATGTGCGCAGAACTGTTGAGGGCAGGATAACTTGGAGGTCTCTCTTTCATAGGGTCGCCATAAGGTGAAGTCAAGCAGCTAACAAGATATAACTGAATACATAGCAGAGTACCACTCCACCAAATGCATCTGAGGAAGTAGACTGTAGTCTAGGAAAGCTCATGCTGCCAACTTCTTTCTTTCAGTTAGTCTCAAAGGTGCTACAGGATCTCTCTACATAACTGATTCTACAGACTGACATGGCTCTATCTTTAAATACAGTGGGATTCAATTGAGCAAGCATTGGAGTTAATCACATGGGAGGCTAAGTGGCCAAATCCTGTGCATAACCTGGATTAAAATTCCAGGAATATCCTGCAAAAGCGGGATTGTTTTCAGACACATCGGGGGCAATGAGCATTAATCCGACATTAACCCGCACAGAAAGTGGACAAAATTGGCCGCTTTTTACTTTTGGGAAAATCTTGAAAATAAAAAGCAGCCAATTTTGTCCACTTTCTGTACGGGTTAATGTTGGATTAATGCTCAATGCCCCTGATGTGTCTGAAAATGATCCCACTTTTGCGAGATTTGTCCACTTTCTGTGTGGGTTAATTTCAGATTAATGCTCAATGCATCTGAAAATTATCCTGCTTTTGCAGGATTTGTCCATTTTCTTTGCAGGTTAATTTCAGATTAATGTTCAATGCGTCTGAAAACGATCCCACTTTTGTGGATTTCAATCCCACTTCTGGACGGGATTTGGCTGATTCCCTCCCGTGTGATAAACTCCATAGATGGGATGACACCTTTCAAGAGTGATTCCTTTTCTGATGAAGTGTCAGAGGATACGGTTGCAATTGTGTCATTAGGTAACATTACAGTCAAGTGGCAGTTCTAGTAACTTCTGATGCTTGGAACAAATATTTTAGATTGTGTTAAATATAAAGTTCCTCGTGAACAAATAAAGACGGCTTTACACTTTGCCAGCAGTGATGTTGTTATCTGGAGGCAGATAGATTATTTCATTTCATTTCTCTGCTGCCTTGCTCCCATAAAGAGACCCAAGGCATCTCACAAATAAAACTATGCAAAAACTTTACAATATATTTTTTTTAAAAAATAGTTTCTTTGGATATAAATCTTTTGTGACAAGAGGAGGACAAAAGGTGCGGATATGAATAATCTTTTTTGCAGAGTGGTGTCTTTGAGTCATTCCGCCAGGCACAAGCCTTGTATATTTTTATGTAATTTTATAATGTTCACAGATAATTTTAATTGTTTTGAATTTTACTGAAATTTAAAAATGTTTTCTATCTGTGAGCTGCCTTGGGTCCCTCCTGGGAGAACGGTGGCATACAAATGAATGAATGAATAAATGTAATCACTGAGCAAGGTCTAGTCAGGAAAGCCGCTGCATGTGGGAATTTAAAAAGGGGTTCCAGGAGGGGAGCCATAATAATAATAATTAATAATAATAATAATAATAATAATAATTTATATCCCACCTCTCTGCAAAGCAATTGGGGCGGTGCCCAGCATTAAAATCACCATACAAATAAATACAATATAAGCACAGCCCAACAATCCCGAAGCCCACTGTATTATCAATATTATACTGTATTATCAATATTAAATATTGAATTTTAGATGTGGAGTATTTTAATATGTGTACCTCTTGTTTACCCTTTTAAATTGGTGTGTGTTTTGACTGATGTTGTTTGTTTGTTGTTGTTCCTCCACCTCCC
>CM034706.1:193945851-193964879 GCA_020142125.1 Phrynosoma platyrhinos | reverse complement strand
CCAGAGTCATAGTCCAACACTCAAACCACTACACCATGCTGGCTTCTTTTTAGAAGCCTTCAAAGGGCATTTAGACAGGAATTGTTCACATTTTAAGCCAGTTTCTTACCAGCGCTTTAAAAAAAAAAGGAGTTAGGGAAAAAACAAGTGGAAAAGTAACAAGTAATACAGGGAATCAATGTTATCATTGAATTGTGCAACAACAAAAAATTACAGTCGTCGACCCTCCGTTCTCGCAGGGGATCCATTCAGGACCCACCCACCCGCCACAAGAACGGAAACTTGCGTGTATTCAAGCCCCATAGGCTTGACTGGAGGCGCGCACCCATTTTGTGCCCCATTGTTTGCCACCTGTGGAGATGCGAGGAACGCAGATCTTAAGTCTGCGAAAACGGAGGGGCAACTGTACTTACTAAATACTACAAATAAATGGAATGAATTGCTTTGAAGAAGTAACATTCCAGGCTTTGAAATCCTTCTTCCAATACAAACTTGCCATACTCTCAGTATGTCATTTGGGGGGGTTAGGAAACTTATCAGATGAGAGTTTGGGGTAGTTTAGAGGTGGTGGGGAGGGAATCCAGTTCACGGTGAGTTGGGGCTGTGTAGGAAGGGAAATTGCCTCCTCCTGGATCAGCAGACAGACACTGTTGAGTTCTGCTCTATGAAAGCATTTCCAGATTAAGGTTAAGATAAATTATTATATTCATAATGCTGACATAGGTTTACGTCACATCTCATGGAGATTTATCAATGGGATAATTTTACTTTTGAGGCAAATCTTGCACAGTGAGGTTTAGACAATGCAAATAATTTCATGTTCATTTTGGGAGATTTTGCCTTGTTAGGCAAATGAGAACATGCTCTGGCAGCATATCCAATGGGAAGATTTTATAATGTAAAGTTATTGGTTAGGGGCATCCAGAATAATTTTTCATTTTCTGTATGCATAATCTTAATTTAATTATGGCTATTAAATGTTGGCACTTCGGTTTATTGTGAATAGGTTTGTTTTTTGTTTGTTTTTAGCAATGTGTCTCAATAACTTGTAAAGTGTTCTAAACATTGTCTCTGTGGACTGTATGGTGGTGTTTTGTTTTTTTACTAACCGGCTGCTGTTTTGTTTAGGCTGAAGCATCACCATATTCTTTAGTTGACATCTGCTTGAATGTCTTAGTTGCTGATTTAGAAAAATTCTGTATAGAAAGGCCAGATGGGTCATTGTGCCTCAAAGAATCTGAACGGCTTCCTCAAGAAGTGGCTGACCGATTGCTGCAGACAATGGCCTATCGAGGTAAGCATTATTTCTATGCCAGCAGTGTTAGCATGTTTGGCACCTGTTTTCTGACAGGGGAGTCACTAAACAAATCTTGTTCTGTATATACCATACTTCTGTGTTTGGAAGACTTGGGGAATGATTTCCTTCATGTGTGTATACGTCTAGAGCAGGGGTAGGCAACCTTTTTGAGCTGGGAGCCGGTCCCGCGAAGTCCTCTCCGCCGCTGGGCCAAGGAGGGGAATGGTGGCACGCACGCGCGCACCCCCCACTGTGCGCGACCCCCCACGCACGTGCTGCTGTCACACAGCCACCTCCGCACATGTCGTGGCCGCCATTTTGATTTCCAAAATGGCGGCCATGACGCGTTTGCGCATGTGCAGAAGTACTTTGCATGCGCAAACGCGTTACGGCTGCCATTTTGATTTTCAAAATGGTGGCTGCGGCGCACGCATGCGTGCGGCCATATAGAAGCCAAAACGCGCGGCGGCAGCGACCTTCCGCCTGGGCCGGTAAGTACAGGGACCTGGGCCTTAACTGGCCCATGGGCCGTAGGTTGCCAGTCCCTGGTCTAGAGTGTTGAACAATGATTTGTCATGAAGGCTTTGAAGAGAGAACGAACTAGATAAAGAGAGAAATTAAACATGTCTTAGCTATAAAAACTTAGGCATCATATTAGTTTTACCATGATGTTTAGATTAAAATTTGCTTGTTTTCAATGATCAGATTGTGCTCTTAATTATGCTCATAGAACTACCCTCTTCCTTACACCATTATGACAAGCAGAAGAGGAATCAATGATCCAAAATATGTTTCATGATTCAGGGTGGTGGCAGCAGGTTAGACATGTAATACTGTTTTTTCAAATGTCTGTGCACCACTGTGCAAACTGCACAGATGAGAAACAGTTGACCAGATTTCATTACATTTGTTAATTCTGATACTAATTGATTTTCCTTTCTTAATAGAGCTGCTTAATGACGGCACAGTGGGCATCTTCCGGGGGAACCAAATGCGTTTGAAGCAAGCTTGTATCCGGAAAGCTAAAATCTCAGCCCAGTCATTTAAAAAAGCCTTTTGTCATCATAAACTAGTTGAACTTGATGCTGCAGGAATGAATGATGCGGTAACTGTTACAGATGTGGTGCATGGGCTGGGTAGCAGTACCTGGATTCAGAACAACCTTCAGTGCCTTGTTTTAGACTCATTAACTATTTCCCCTACAAATCCGTATGAAAGGTGTTTCAGTCAGTTATCTGGTCTTCGTTCTCTGAGCATTACCAATGTGCTTTTCCGCAATGAAGATCTAGCTGAGGTTGCTTCCCTGCCAAAATTAGAAAGCTTGGACATATCCAACACTTCTGTCTCTGACATAACTGCACTCCATGCCTGCAAAAATCAACTGAAGTCTTTAACTATGCATAGTCTAAAATGTTTGAAAATGTCTACACCAAAGTTCTTAGATGTAATAAGGGGACTGAAGCATCTGATCCACCTTGATATCTCAGATGAGCAGCATTCCACATCAGACATTCCCTGTCGTTTGCTGGAGCAAAAAGACATTCTGCCTAATCTTGTGTCTCTGGATATTTCTGGAAGTAAATCTATTACAGATGAGGCTGTAGAAGCATTTGTAAGACAGCATCCAAGAATGCGTTTTGTGGGGTTGCTTGGAACTGAAGCTGGATACACAGAATTCCTTTCAGGAGAAGGAACCTTGAAGGTTTGAATTTTAAAAATATTCTAGTTACAGTGACATTGCAGTTGATGATCTAATTTCCATTTGTTGACTTGCTTATAGTCCTAGACCTGTAACACAAACATGAATCAGGTAAGATAATTAATAATTCTTTTCTGAAACATAGACAGAACACTGTCACTCATTTGAATAAAAAAAGCAAGGACTCACTTAAACGTACGTGCAAGGTTTTCATACATAGCTTTTACCCATTGTCCACATGCCATGCAATGTGCCAAACCCCCTGATGGGCAAGAAAATATATTCTCTTCCTCTTCTTCAGGGAAAACTAATCCTCCTTCAGAAGTAACTCAGGAGTCCATGTCCCTCGCCCATTCTTGCCTATTGCTTTGAGGGGGAGGGATGCACAATGCCTGAACTTCCTGCCTTTTTGAACATGTTGATCCAGGCTCACTTTGTTGTAAAAGCAATGTGTTTAGCAACTAAATACAACTTATTTCATAGAGCAGTGAGAACTTGTTTGGCAGGAAAGTCTGCACAAGGGAAAATGGATCTTCCTGTCTCTGTGTACTGTGTAGGTGCAGTAATTGAGGAAGGAAAACAAGTGGAGAAGAATTGCAAGAAGCTCTGGGGAGGAAAAGTGCATGTTACAAAACATTCAGTTTGGTTTCTGTCTGAGGCCTTTGGCGAGGTCCAGGGCAGTCTCATTACAGTCATCCCTCCTGATTTGTGGTCTTGCCATCCGCGGTCTTGATCCTTCGCAGACAGCAAGCCGGGAGGGACATAATGGTGCACGTGCTGTGTGCAGGAGCACACCCCTATTGTAATCAATGGGGCTCCAATATTGGCGATTTTCCTGATTCGCAGGTGGGGGGTCTGGAACTGAACACAGTTTGAAAGGCATTAAGCTATTAGAGATATGAGGGAGTGATAAAATGACTGCCCTTTAGGTTATTCAATATACGAATAGTACTCATCTGGTTGCTTCAAAGGGGATGGAAGTATTCCAGTTGTGCATTCTTACCTGATTTCAGGAATAGTATTTGAGACACACAAAGCCTAAATCCTGTTGTTAGTTCTTGCCAGAGTAGATCCTCTTAATCTTTGGGATTTATTTATGTGTTGACTCACCATTCAACAATGGATTGAGTGGGTTTGGTCTAGTTGGCAGTAACTAACAGGGTATCAGCCAAATACTGGTAAACATTGGGTACTTTCTGTATTCTCAGACCTCTAGGTGATATTGCTGCAGGAACATCATTTAAAATCAAGACCACATTTAACAACTAAATTTATCAGACATGGAATGAATATTCTGAGCCTCAGAAACTGAAAAAAGACTTTTTTGAATTCTTTATATGTGAAAAGGTATCGGGAGGAGAAAATGAAATGCAGATTTCAGAAGCTTTGAAACGTTACAGCGAAAGAGCATGTTTTGTGAAGGAAGCCTTCTTTCATCTTTTTACTCAGACATGTTTTATGAGAATTACAAAACCTGAAATTCTAAAGGTAAGAGAAATTATAGCATGAAAGAAATAAAGTCGCCCCTCCGTTTTTGTGGACTTGGCGTCCATGTCCCTCGCCCGTTTACAGGCAGCAAACGGTGGGGGACAAAATGGGGTACATGTGCTATTATTTTCAATGGGGCTTGAATATTTACGAGCTGCCATTTTCACAGGGGGTGGGTGGGGTCCACAATGGATCCCCTGGGAATTGGGAGGGGCTACTATAGTTGATTATTAAATTGTAACCAGTTTTGATATCACTTACTTGGAATTTTTTTCTTGCCATTTAAAGGCATTGGTTTCTATTTGTATCTATCAATCCCATATACCCAGTCTTATTTTTATAGTAATGTAGTTGTCTTCTACTATATGCTGTGTATCTTCATTTCTTTTCATATTGCAGCTTGTGATAATTGGAATGAGAAATCACCCTTTGGATTTGGCAGTACAGTTGACTGCTAGTGCCTGTGCCCTCAACTTAACTAGGCAAGGCTTAGCAGCAGGCATGCCTGTTCGCCTCCTTTCCAGTGTAATCCAGTTGCTCCTAAAAGCTATGGAAACTTTTCCTGAACAACAGCAGGTAAGAATGTGAGTAACTCAAGGATTACTCAACCATTCTAATAAGAGTATTTTATAAAATCTATTTGACCAGTGCTAAATGCTGAGTGAACTAAATATTGGAACAGTGTACCTTAAGTTGATACAGATTCTCCCCATCCAGATTTTGCTAGTTTTTGTTGAAAGATTTTTGCATTCTCTTTCCCCCTCCTTAGACAGATAGGGATTTCCTGCATGGAAACTCCTCCCTCTCTCTCACATTCAAACTAATCATTGACTTAGGTCACTTCCCCTTTGGGACTAACAGACATTTTTCAACCCAGCTGTTTCCATCTTCCTGCTCTCTCAACTTTCTTTTTAAAGATGGTGAGATAAATACAGTGGGCCTTTGTTATTCACCAGGGTTTGGTTCCAGGACCCCCCATGGATAACAAAATCCGTGGATGCTCGAGTCCCATTAAATATAATCGCATAGTAAAATGGTGTCCCTTATATGAAATGGAAAATCAAGGTTTGCTATTTGGAAATTATACTTTTTTGCAATATTTTCAAGCTGTGAATGCTTGAATCCGTGGATAAAAAATTTGTGGATAAGGAGGACCAACTGTATTTCTTCTACTTGAACTATTCACTAGCTAGATTAGGATATAGTTTGTATGTAAATATAGATTAAAGCCATTAGTAAACTTTTGTATTAAACTATAAACTATGTGTTTGTTTTTGAATCAGTCTCAGTTCTTAGGGATGCATAATTAGACAAGAGCTCATTTCTGCTACTCTGCTATTTTAAACCTAGACCCTAATAGGTTTTGATATTTTGATATTTAAATATTTCAGTTTCCATACCAAAGGCTGAAGCCTTAGGAAACTTAAATTACCTCACAGATTTAAATTTATCGCCCACTTTACAACTTGTGCAGATTGCAAAGGTATTAATGGTGTAAAACAAATTAAAATTGTTATCAGATTCTTGGAATTCTAACAAAATGCCTTGTTTTACTATAAGGGGAAAACACAAACTCATCCTTCATGTAAGTAAGTAAAGTAAGTAAGGTGTAAGTAAATGGTGCATACCATTAAATCACCAAACACACTAGGCAAATTCCACGATTACCATAGAGAAGGCCCCTTCATGTAACTCTTCCATATAGATATCTTAGGGGGGGGGTGTCAATGACATAGCCTTTTCTGCTGATCTTAATGCTGATTAAGAGATACTGTTTCAGATTCTTGAGACTCAAGGTATTTAGGATTTGTGTCTTCTAGAGTCTGTAGTGGGAAATGTTCTCTTTGAAAATCTTGACAGGCTTCCTTGTAAAATGTTTTGTTTTGTTTTTGTTTGTTTGTTTGTTTGTTTTTCTCCTCTGCACATACAGTGCAGGGTGTGACACTGGTAGAAGAATTCTCCCTTTCAGTTTCCATTCATGCTCTTCTTCCACTTAGTACTCAGTTTCTGATTGCAAAGCTTTAGTAAGATTCTGTTTGTCCAAAGTGCATCTCAGACAATTCCTTATATCTAGTTCCATAATGCTGAATATTTTTTTCTGTAGATGGCATAGATAATGAACTGTTCAGTATATGTTGTTCTGTTTACTCTTTTGGCATGCAGATGATGACTTTCTTTAAGAAATCATTTTAGAGAAAAAGGGTTAAACAAAACCCAGGCTTCTGTTTGTTTGTTCCTGTACACTGTTGATCACTATTGAGATATTTGAAATACTAGGGCTTCAGCATGAATAACATATAATTTACAGTGACCACAAATTACATAGAAAACTGAGCTAATACAAGAAATGTAGAGGTTCCAGTTTCACTTTTTGATCTTCAACAGAGAAGAATTGGCACTT
The DNA here is from genome assembly GCA_020142125.1 of Phrynosoma platyrhinos. NCBI lineage: Eukaryota > Metazoa > Chordata > Lepidosauria > Squamata > Phrynosomatidae > Phrynosoma > Phrynosoma platyrhinos. The sequence goes on along the minus strand of CM034706.1, from coordinate 193,957,994 downwards.
TTAATTATAACCCGAACAATGAATGCAATATTTCTGCACATTAACAGAAGGATATAAGAAGTTGTCATATAAATCTTCCCCTAATGCCATTTTTGCAGCCTTCTGGTCATTCACTGGTTCAGAAGTAGAAATTAGTGTTTGCCCTACGGAGGTTGCTTTCCCTATTATAGAGTTATTTTTTGTAAAATAGCTTTCCCTTGTCAAATATTGAAAGATAGTACTTAAGGAACACACATTGGACAAGTCATTCAGTATACTGAATATTACTCTTGCTCCAAAGCCAAATGCTTCCCTGTAAAATACAAAGCATGTATTCTTGAATTGCCTTTTTCCTTGAAATAATTATTGATTTTTGTATTGTTGAATATTCTGTCTCTATCTCCCTCCAGCTCCAGAAGAATTGTCTTCTTTCATTATCCAGTGTCCGGATTCTGCAAGATGTTCCATTTAATAGGCAAGTGACACTTTAGACCAGTTGCTCAGACTGACCCATAGACCTATCCTTTTTATGACCCAGCATAGTCTATGTCCACCTCTAACCCTTAAATGTAAAAAAATGGTGTGCATGTGCATTGTGAGATACTAGTACTCAAACATTTCCTAGCCTTCTCTTCTTTCCCATGACTTTGGTAGACTTCTTACCTCAGGCGCTCATTCCAAAGCTAATTTCATTGCAGTGCCAGCTAGAAAAAAAGCTACTTATCCAAGTAGCATTCCACATGATTGGCTCATCCAATTAAAACTAGGTATTTGAAAGCCCATGAGGCCCAGTAGATGGCATACCAATGATGGAAGCATAAGGCCTTTGCAGACTGCCAGAAATAGTGCACTTTAAATTGAGGCACTGCCCTGGCTCAAAGCTAAGGAATCATGGGAACTGTAGTTTATTGTGGCACCAGAGCTCTCTGACAGAGAAGGCTCAATGTCTCAGAAAAAAAAAAAATACAATTCTCATGATTCCCTAGCACTGAGCAAAGGCAGTGACTCAATTTAAAGTGCACTATTTCTGGCAGTCTGCAAAGGCCCATAGTTTAAACAGAAAGTTGGCTATGTGGAATGATGCATGGTTATGCAATAGTCAGTCACCCAGCACTGCATTTAAAACTGGGGCAGTACATTAGCTAAGACATAGGTAAATGAGAATAGGTGGCTAAGGTGCATCACTGAAACAATTTCTGTTGCTGTTCAAAGTTAAAGTCAAACATAGTCTGAGAAAAGGCACTAGACAGGTGATAGTCTTCTATAAAAAGATTTGGTTACTACCATCTTTAATTAAACAGATCTTATGCAATAGAGCTTGGAAACTCTGAGGCCAGGGGGAGCATCTACCAGTAAGCAGTGCTGACCTAGAGAGATGACTTGGTCTTCACATCTGATTTAGCGTAAGGCAGTCTTGAGATGCTTGACTTGGCCACTGGCAAGGCTGCTACTGCTCATTCTGATTATGCAGTTAGACCTGGGCCCGAAACAGATGGGCATAAAAAAGCAGCTTCCAGCCCCTTTGGGGGCGGGGGGTGCAGATGACGCATGTCCGCAGACCAGCTGGAAGCCGCATGAAGAGTGCGACCAGGTGGGAAAAGCCGGGCACAGAAGGACCAGCAAAAAGCTGCTTCTTGCTGACTGTCCATTCAGGGCTGTAGCAGTAGCTGGCTTCGGGACCATGGCATCAAATTATGCATCCTCTTTCTTTCTCCTTTTAGGAGGAGGCCTACCAAAGCTGTACAACTAGTACAGCTGGACTGCATATATCTCTAAATTCAGAACACTTGAATTTTTAATTCTTGGAATAGTCAGCTTTGTTATCCTCTTGCATATCTTTAGGAAGAATAATTTGTTTTGGGTTGTAAGTAGGAATGTGCTTTCTCAGTTGCTGTTTCCATGAGGATGGCACTAATTTACTTCAAAAATAGTGGTGGTGACAAAGGAGAATGTGTCTTGTCTTCCATGTGACTTGATTAAGCATTACAAAACAATTACTGTGCCATTGCTTCCAAATTGTAGGTTTGCAGCTGCCAAATTTGTTGTTCAGTGGTTATGTAACCAGGAAAATCAACATATACAAAGAATTGCAGTTAATATCATCTCTATCCTGGCACTTAAGGTATGTTGTTGTTGTTGTCTTCATTTCAACTGGTGTAGTTTCATTTTGAGCTCTTCTAAGGATTATTTTAAAATACCGTATCTTCTTTGTTTTCAGCTTTCAGATGAACAAGCAGCACAACTTACTTCAGAGTTCTACATTGTTGTTGGGGTGAGTTATGTGTTTTCCATGTGTAACAGTATGGCAGACATGTTACAGAAAGTCATTCTGGAAATGGCATATCCCATCTTTTTACACTATCCCATTATAATTGTGTTTTCCCCCTTCCTTGTAGAAACTTCTTGAAATAATTGAACAGAAAACAAATCAGAATGAATTGGATACAACTTTCCATTTTACACTGAGTGCGCTTTGGAATCTCACAGATGAAGCTCCAACTACCTGCCGACATTTCATTGATAACAAAGGATTAGAACTTTTCCTGAGAGTTTTAGAGGTAAACGTGAGTGTGAGCTATCTTTCTAACCTGTTGATAAATGGGATTGTACTTAACCTTCTATTTATCTCTCTTCACAGACATTTTCTTCTGATTCTTCTATACAGCACAAAGTTCTTGGCCTTCTAGTAAGTTCATAATCAAGTGCAGAATATTGGAATTTTTGTAAAAGGTATATGTATGTGTGCCATTTTGTGATCAAAGTAATCCCTCTTGCCCTTTTTGTCTCCAATCTTCCTGCAACAGTGGGGGAAACAAACTAGTAGTAGTACTACAATAAGGACTCAGCAAGCATAAATGAGTTTTGTTTTAAGGAGAAATTTTCACTGTGTTGATTGTTAAATCACTGAAATACATACCATGAATTCCTCACTGGTTTGAAAGATATGGCATTTGTCAAAATAGTTACAGCTAATGTGTTGGCCCATCATCCTCTTGAACAGTGCTATTCAAGTGGTAGTTCATGAACTGGTGTGGTCCACAAGCTATTGGCTGCCAGTCCCTGGTGAGTTTCCAGGAAAGAATGGAGCAGTTGTTGGCAATGGACGCAAATATAGTACTGGCCCATGATGCATGGAGGGAGGTGGGTGGAATACCAGCAGCCCTCCACATCAGATAGTATGAGAGGCACTGCTCTAGAAGGAATTATTCACTTTAACAACAGTCAGTGAAGTGTCTACAGTCTTAACAATTGTATTTCCTTTCCTGTCATAATCAGAACAATGTAGCAGAAGTGAGAGAGTTACATCCCAAGTTAATGCAAAAGGATTTCATAGATCATGTCAGTGAATTGCTGAGCAGTGCTGAAATGGAAGTTGGTTACTTCTCAGCTGGGATCATTGCCAATTTACTATCTAGAGGTGAACAAGCCTGGACGTTGAGTCAGACGCAAAGAAGATCCCTAATTGAAAAACTGGTATGCTAAACTTGATTGCTTAATTCCTTTGAGTATTTTTGAGAGCTGATTGAGAAACTGACACATGGATTTCCTTTTTGCAGCATTCAGCCCTCCTGAAGTGGCCAACACCAGAATGCAAGATGGTAGCACTTCCAGCTTATAGGTATAACATTGTTTAAAATGTATATTGAAAAATAGCTGTATACTTTATTCTGTCAAGGAGAGACCTTTTAGAAAGTGTTAAAAAGGTTAAAGGTAAGGTTTTCCCCTTTGATGTGATTGTCAAGTCATATCTGATTATAGGGGGCAGTGCTCCATTTCCGTTACTAAGCCATAGAGCCAGAGGTGTTAAAGATGACTCCTGTGGTCATGTGACCAGCATGACTGCATGGAACACTGTTACCTTCCCACTGAAGTGGTACATATTTGTACTTTTATGTGCTTTCGAACTACTAGGTTGGCAGAAGCTGGTACTAGTGACAGGAACTCATTCTGTCATGCACTTGGGCCTTGAAATGCCAACCTGCCAATCTTGTAATTGTGAGAGTCAGCATCTTAACCACTGATCCACTGCATCCTTCATTAGAAACTCTTGCTGAGAAAGAAAAAGCTATTAATGTGCAAAGCAGTTTATACTGAGTGGAGCAAGAAGCATCATGTTGACCTCTAATGAAGTTATATGCTTATCAAAACAATACTTCACACATTTTAAACAAATAGCAAGACTTTTATCAATTCTGTTGTCTCAAAATCAACAAGTTTTTTTTTACTTAGTCTTGGTTGTAAGGATAAGTGCAGAGATAGTATTGGTGATCTCCTAACATGGTCAAGTTACCAAGATCAGTTCATGTATGCTAATGTTTTCAATGCATGATCTTCCCATCATCCCCCCACCCAGCCTGAACACAAATAGGGGTTCCCCTCTAGGATTTTGAAGCTGACTTACAAACACCAAATTGGCACTAATGCTTGCTAACTTTGAAAGCAGTAATTAACTACAGAGAAGGAGGGGGATGTAATAGGTGGGGTTTGTGCCTGAGATGTGTGGAAGGTGCTGGTTGAATATGATCTATTGCCTGAGCTATGGTAAACTCAGCCACTGTGTCATGTGATAAAATAAGCACCATATGTTTTTATGAACCAGTCAGTCTTCAGTAACTGAAAAGGGTATTCTTAGCTTCAGATGTTGTTTCTGGCTATACCACAAATGAAATGGATACTGTTGAACCTTTTGCTGTTTCTCCCCATTAATATGGTAAATTAGCTCTAGAATTTTATGTTCCTTGTTCTACATTCTTCAATGATTTAAAGCAATTTATAAGATTTCTGATCCACTGTGTATTGTCAGTTGGGATCTCAACAATTCATTCTGTTCTCACCAAATATTTGTATGTTGGACTGTGGTTCTTATAGAAGTAGATGGTGATAGAACCTTATGATCCTTAAGTGAATTTTATTTTTTATTTTTCCCTACAGTAATTCTGTTCACAGTGACATCACCCAAAAACATCCTACAATTAATAAATACCAGATTTGAAAGTTTTAATTGAACATTATGTGGCATTGCTGTCATTTTTAATGAACGAAAACCTACATGTGTTTGTAGAAATTTTACATGATCTGATATTTACTCTGAAATGATAAATATGTTGTAACTCTTCTTCAATCCATAGATCCCTTCGGCCTTTCTACCCATTGCTAGACTGTTTTGCATTACCTGGTGTTCAGATATGGGCAGCATGGGCTATCCTGCACATCTGTTGCAAAACTCGTACGTACTTGGTTTGTGATAAATATTTCATTTTCGTATTTATTCTTTAAAGCTTATTGGTACAAATTTCTAAGCTTGCTTTGATTAAAAATGAAAATGCATGCTATTTCAATTCAGACAGAACATTAATTAGTGTGGAAATACACTTCCCTTCTTGTTATTTTTAAGATTCCACCTCCACTCCTGCCTTTGCTAATTGTGGCTTGCTGGAAGATCCAAACTTGCAAAATGTGGTTAGTGCCTTCTTGCCTCTACCGAGTTTCTGAAACTCTAGTTCATAACAGGTTTGCAAATCATGATTTGAGGTTACTGCTAGCCACAGTTTTGCCAGATCACATAACATGGGAAATTATAGCTATTGGAAATGAGAAGGATGGAACTTGTATGCAAGAGATATGCAGCATTTTAGAGAGAATGGCAAGAGACCTCTCAGCCCAAGAAACTCCAGGTAGGTCCCTTCCCCAGCAAGAAGATAGGAGAACAACTGTGCCATGACTTCAAGGAGTACTCAGGGCTGTGACTTAATAGGTTTTGCTCCTCCCTTGCCTTCCCTGCGTCCACAGCAAGCATCTGGGGGAGCTCCTTTTCCCAGGTGCTGGCAAGAGTCCTTTTGGTTGGACGAGACAAGACTCTGTGCTGTTCCATTATTTCAGTCTTAGGTAAGATAGTCCTTTGACATGAATTTCTAGTCATAAGCAACCATAGGGCGCGGTGCTCATCTCTGTTATTAAGCTGAAGAGCCAGCATTGTCCGAGGACTGCTCTAGTGGTCATGTGGCCTGCAGGGCTGCACCAAACGCTGTTACCTTCCCACTGAGAAGCGGTACCTGTTTATCTACTAGGATTTGCGTGCTTTCCAATTGCTAGGTTGGCAGAAGCTGGGACCAGTGACGAGCTCACTCCATCATGCAGTACACAGGCCTCAAACTACCAACCTTCTGATCTTCCGATCGTCAGAATTGGCGTCTTAACCACTAAGCCACTGCATCCCATATTATTACTGTATTATTATTGTATTAATGCTGAGACACTACAGTGAAGTATGTTTGGATTCCTTATGACAAATGCAACTATCTTTGGACGCAAATATGTAGTATAGTATATTTAGCTGGCTTTGCATGTTTTTGTTTTTTAAAAAGATATTGTACAGTCATCTTTTAATCAGTTATTATAACACATTACACTGCCATTTTGGTTACACTGCTCAGTATAATGAGAGGTAGTGTGGTGTAGTGGCTTGAGGGTTGGGTTAGGAATCCAAGAGACCAAGATTGGAATTCCCACTGAGCAGTGGAAACCCATTGGGTAGCCTTGGACATATCACACTCAGCTTTAAGAGGAAGGCTAGGGCAAACCCCTTCTAAAGAATTCCTGCCAAGGAAAAGAAAATGTCATAGTGTCATATTAGGATTGCCATAAATAAGCTGGAAATGACTTGAAGTCAGACAGCAACAACAAACTACTGCGTAATGGTTTTTTATTAGAGTTGGATGCCTAGAGATTCCTATATTGCTGCAGCAAATAATTCCTTTAGAATGCTACTACTCTCCAGTTCTTTGATTAAAAGTGCAGTGATTAAAAACTTCAAATTGAGTATTTCTGCAGTAAAGAACTGCACATTCTGTCTTGCTGTGGTTTTAATTAATACGTTAGCAATAAAATATGTCAAGCTTCACTTGAGAAGATTTAAGTCAGTGTGGTTAGAAGAAGATATCAGGGTTTGTTTTAACATTGTTGTAATTCATATAGGATCTTCTAGTGAACAAACTCTTTATTTCTCTTCAGCTGCAAGATATTGTGCCATGCTAATAGAAGAGAATGGGATGCAGCATTTGTATAACATTAAAGAAAATGATCAAAGTGATCCAGATGTCCAGTATCTAACAACCGAGATATTAACTTACGTGGACACTCACATGAAATATTACGGGAAGCCTAAACACCTAAAGGAGCTACAAGCCAAATCAAATGGATAATTCAGGACACCACTAAACATTCATCCTTTCACAAGGAATGCTGGTGATTTCTATCCTTTCAGTAATTTCTGATCCAGATGGCCCTTCCTGTAAGATCTGAAGATACTTGTAATTGTGTCTATACCTGGAAGTCTAAAAAGTTGCTTGAATTTGCAACTTCATTTTGACAAGGGAAATGGAGCCCTATTCCTAGACAAAACTGCTCCATAGTTTTGTAGGGCTTGAACAGAGTCTGAAATTTACAAACAATCAGTTTTCATAGTGGCAGTCAAGAAGTCAAGGACATAACAAACAAAACTTTAGAACTGTTTCTTCTGCAAGTAGTCCCCAAAATGGTCATTGCCTATTCTACCTAAAGTAGAATCAGTATTGTTATGACTGCTAAACAAAAATAAGATTGACTTAGCCTTACTGGTTCAAGATATAATTCCTTTTCAATAAAATTCCAAGCATTTTGGGAAGAATTCTGAAAATACTAGGCACAGAAAAACTAGTTCCAGTTAATATGTTGGCTGAGTCTGTGGCAGATTGTTAAGCTAGTCACAAGTTTTCATGAACTGCTTATGCAACACTTCTAAGTGTGCATGTTCTAGAAGGGAGAATTTTGTCTGCTATTCAATTTTACATTATATTGCCAAGTCTAACATAAGGCATGGTAATTGCATTGTTTTGAGAGTGTATATACTATTTTTGTATAAGGTGGAAGGAGGGATCACTTAAGGTGCTTTCTAAGTTTTCTTATAAAAAATAAAAGGCATGTCCACTGATGACACTTAGAAATAGCTGCATGTGTTTATCTTCATCAAACTGGCTAGTACTAAGGATGGAATGAAGCCTCACAAGGGTCACAGTAGTATTATCAATAGAATCCTAAGCTTATAAGAAAACAAGTTTGTTTCAGTATAGCTGTCAGTTTTCACAGATAATGTAGGTGAAGTTTAAAAACAATGACAGGATATTGAGATGGGTGGAAAGGGTCCTGGACCCACCTCAGAGAAACTGCTATTCCAGAGGAGGTTCTGAGATCAGAAGGACCCTCTCCACATGTTACTTTGTTTTTTGCTTACTGTATTGAAATTGTTTTGGAGAAGAAAGCATAGGCAACTGAGGAAGAGGCTCTGCATCCTTGTGAGATGCTTTAATTTGTGCCCAGTGTCACTTCATAAAATATCAGAATGGTTTGCCCTGAAGCAGATAGGTTGTGCTGTCGTAACATCTAGTTTGCTCTTCACTCATTAATAGAAAGGGAAATGCTTAGCTCAAGCAAGTAATTTGCTTCTTTCTTTGCTACAGACTGTTAGTACTATAGCCTACATATTTGCCTCCTTATAAATTGACCAGTATCGGCAAATATGCCATCTTTTGTTTGAAATAAATAATGTGTAATAAATTTGTGTAATGTATTTTTGCCATAATTTCTGTAGTTTTTTTTTTAGGCTGTTCATGTACAAGTCACAAAGACATGTACAAAATTCTAAATGTCCCTGTTCCCTTGTTTTTGCAGGAGCCTTTCTGGCTTCAGATCCCAAAGAAGTTCTTCTAATTTGATCCACATCTTCAAAGTCTGTTTGTACAATACCTTTCTGGATCTGCAATGCATCTTTAATTCTATAAGAAGCAATTAATCACAAGTTAAATTACAAAACAATACAATACTGCTAATTTTAGAATTTGAGCTACCAGTTTTTTTGTCTAACATTATTCTGTTACTTTGTTATGAGGATGAAAATAAGGGCTGTACTGAATTGCAAAAAGGAAATGGTAATCTTGATTTCACATCACTGATATTGTTATATACAATGGCTGACATGGCTGTTGAAAGCTTTAGGAAATTTAAGTAACAGTACAGCTCTGTATTATGATAGAAAATCTTAATAACAGGCTTATTTAGCATACCGATACTTATAAAATCAGTGTGTTAGAGATGTTTATGAACTCAGTAGCTGGAAGGATGATATGCAGGGTCCTAATCATGTATACATTCTTTGGAGTTGCTGAGGGTTTAAAGTCTTTCCTGTCTTAAAAGACTTCTCTTTAAAACTGTGAGGGGCTTTTGAGTTGGGACATTAAAATGTTTTAGATCTAGAATCTGTTGAAAGACAGGTTCTCAACTTTTGGTACACTGTAGGGCATGCCTTACTCCACAACCTGACCTAGGTGTGCTAACAAGCATGAGTTCAGAATTCTTCAAAAAGGAGCACATTACACAACAGCTTAGCAAAGGCCTCTGACAATCTGGATAAACATTTAAAAAAATCCCATGACTAAAATATGGTGTTCCTAGAGTGATGAAAGAAAGAAGGGGGAAGCATATGAAAGGAAGTAAAGATACTTTCCTGGTTGCTTCATTTCTACTCCAATACATACAAAATAGAACTTTTCCATGCAAGAAAGGACAGAGTACAGGCTTAACCTTGTTTATCTAGGACTTTGGTCAATAGTAAGCAGGTATCTAGTATTTGGGTAAGGTCTTCTCTGTATCTTTCTGTATTATTGTTTAGCTTTTATGCTTCAGAGGAGTATACAAGTGAAATTAACAATTTCCTGAATACAAAATTTTATGTAGAAAAGTATTTTTTTAAGGCACAACCTTCTTTGAGTTGTCTTCAGCCATAAGGAAAATATTTTATCGCATCACTTCCCAATGAATTTGGGTTGCCGTTTCTCTATGAAAGCAGCCATCCCTTCCTGACGGTCTTTGGTAGGAATATTCTGTATTAAAAATACAACAATCAGCAGTTAATACTTCTGTTTTTATTCTCCACTATGCCTGACACAGGAGATTATCTCACTATACTCTTATAGTGCAGCTATTCTACTTTTACTGCTTTGGCTGCCTCCTGTGACATTCTGGGATTTGCAGTTTAGGGAAAGGCATTTAGAATTCTCAGCCAGAAAACTCTTAGGCACTGAACTACAAATCCCAGAATTTTTCAGGAGGCAGTAGCAGATCTATAAGAGTGTAGTGCGGTAATCTGGATAGTCCAGTAAAATGTTCCTTACCTTTTTATTTTGTAAAAGACACTTGGCGGGTACACAGTTCCACTGACAGTAAAATACACACCTCTTTGTATTACTTACTCATGGCTCAAGAAGTGAAGAAAAAAAGGAAGCACTCCACTAAATTTCTGAGGTGTGTGCAAAGCTTTGGTAGAGCCAGACTGTAAAAGCCTGCTCTTCATGAATGACTACACAGCTACAATTCTTTGAATTTAGGCAGTGTGCCTAAATATAAGTTCTTTTTTTAAAAAAAAATGCTATCTTACCTGCGCATAACACATTCGTTCAATAGCCATCCCAGAGGCAATATCGACCTGTAAAAGAGGAAATAAGATCCTATCTGTATGCTAGCAATTTTGTGTATAATAGTATTGAAACAACTAGTGATAAAAAGTGTCATAGCAAACTTGATGAGATTCTAAAAAAACGTCTTTAATGTTGTGCACAAGGTCTTGTGATACTATAAGACTGTTGTGTTCATTGAAAGAGAAGCCTTTATGAAGTAGACTCCTTTCCACCACATTTATGCGTCTGACAGAGGTAGACTTATCCAAGAATTAGACATTTCCTCCTGCGGCTAGAATCCATCATGGGAAATCAGGAGGCTGGATGGATCCAGCCATCCAGCTCATCCCTTTTCTTCCTTTGCCTCATTTTTTTCTCCCTGGCCACCTCCCTCAATACAGAACATAGACTTCTAAAAAGTCTAGTAACAGTAAAAAGTCTCCACTGTCGCCAACAGATGCTTTTTAAAACACCTAACTGCTGCACAGGGAGAGTCACAGCTAATTACACAAGGAGGGACAATTTTTCCATCTCTAGTTTCATCCCTATTATCTATCACATATGCCTTGTGCAGCAGTTAGGCTTTTAAAAAGCATCTGTTAGCACCAATGGAGCCTTAGTTTAACTGGTGTGAAGGGAAAGATTTTGGAGATGCCCATAAAAACCATTCTAAGGCATCTGTCAGTCTTTACAGTGCCCCAAGACTTTTATTAGCTACTGCATTTTAATACAGCCTTCTCTCAGAAACCTAGGGAGGTGACAAAAGACAACTTGTTTGAAGAGACAGAATTGCAGGACAAGAAAACAAAAGAGTTAAGCATCAACGTAACTTTCTATCTGTGCATCAAGCTGTCCAGTGCAGCTTTTGCACAGCAGATGATCTTGGGGTTTTGTGTGTAGTAGGGTATCCCTGCTTTATTACAACATTTAAAAATATCCATAATAAATCATTACCTCAGTCCCTTTGTTTATAGCCACTTTACCCATTCTCACAGCGATTGGTGCCTTTAAAAAAAAAGGAAGAAGAGATGTGAGTAATTACACCTATTCAGGAGCCTAGCATCTTCAGGCATACTTTGCAGAAATATATCTTGTGGTAATAGAAAAAAGATGAGTGGGTTGCAGTTCATAAATACTTAAGATGGAAATAAATACTTCATCAATGGAAGAAGTAAACATGAACTCCTATGAGGCTCTATTCCCAGCAAGGAATGTTGCTGAATATCCATCATAGCTCATAAGTGACCTGGCTGCTTGGGGCTAATGGGAATGGATCCAACAAAAACTAGAAGACCACAAACATCCCAATCATGAATTAAAAGTTTTATACAAACTATAGTTCTTAAACAAATTGCAGGCTAGCTTAATCTTTTGTAATGGATTCCACCTACAAAAATCTAAAAAATTTTTTGCTTGAGTAGAGAAACTTTGACCTAATTACTTTCAGTAAATCTGTCTGGACAAAACTTTAGTTTAACCTTTACGCTACCTGGAAAGGAACAACATAACACCAAGAATTGTGGTGCTTTTTTAAAAAACATGTATGCACACATATCAAGAATATGACAACCAGAAGTACAAATACTATCCCAAAAAGGGATATTGTACACATGAGGGTAAGTAACTTATTTGCAAATGTAGTAACTGGCAAATGTAATATCGGAACCATTGGCAATA
>CM034706.1:193920872-193934194 GCA_020142125.1 Phrynosoma platyrhinos | reverse complement strand
CAGAAATAGTGTAAATTGAGTCCACTTTAAGGGTTAGTGTTAGTACTAAGGAATCATGGGAATTGTTTTTTTTTTCTCAGACATTGAGTCTTCTCTGTCAGAGTTTGGTGCCACAATAAACTACAGTTCCCATGATTCCCTAACCATTAAAGTGGACTCCATTTGCACTATTTCTAGCAGTCTGCAAAGGCCCTCTGACACCACTTTGAGTGCTGTAGCACCATCCTATGGAATCCTATGAACAGTAGTTTTTACAAGGGCCTTCTCTGCTAGAGGGCTGGTGCCTCAACAAACTACAAATCCCAGGATTCTGTAGGATGGAGCCACAGACAATTACAGTGATGTCAATCTGCATCATTTCTACAGTGTAGATCCACCCTTAATTCCCTTGGCATGCTTCCTTCAGGCACCGGATTAACCAGAACGTGTGGATTTTACTTTTAATAGAAATGAATTTACTTTTTATTTACTTTTAATAGAAATGAATAACAACTTTTACTTGAGATGAATAAATGAATAATGGCACGCTGAAGCCGCTTGACCAGGGAAGGATGACAACTCAGTAATGGACATGATGGCTTCTGATGTCACTTAGGTCCAAAATTCACTGCAGAAATCTAGTTTGAGACCACTTTACTGCCCTGGCTCAGTGCTAGGGAATCCTGGAAATTGTAGTTTATTGTGGCACCAGAACTCTCTGACAGAAAAGGCTCAATGTCTCACAAAACCTAGAATTCCCAAGCATTGAACCAGGACAGTTAAAGCGGTCTCAAACTGGATTATTTTTGCAGTGCATTTTGGACCTTATATTCATTCTTTTGAAAGTAGTCTTTTCCCAAGATTCGGTTAAACAACAAACCTGTTCTCAAACCCAAACACTTTTAATGGCTAGCTAGCTTTTGACCTACTGTGACTATTATGTCTACAAGACTATTTTTCTACAAGATTGTTATTCTTGTTTACTCGGGCTCCATTTTTGGTGCATGATGGCATTATTACAAATACTGGTTAAGTTTCACTTACCAGACTACCAAAATACTCCAAAACCCAAACCTTTTTCCACTGATGTCTTTGACAGTGATACTATTGCTTTCAGAGGGTTCAATGTCCACAAACTTTGTTTCATGCACAAACTTATTATTGTATTAGAGCCAGTGTGGCTTAGTGGTTTGAGCTTTGGACTACAACTCTGGAGACCGGGATTCGATTCCCAGCTTGGCCATGCAACCCACTGAGGGACCTTGGGCAAGTCACACTCTCTCAGCCTCAGGGGAAGGCAATGGCAAACCTACTCTGAACAAATTCCTTCTTTGGAGGTCTTTAAACAGAGGCTGGATGGCCATCTGTTGGGGTTGCTTTGAGTTCCTGCATGGCAGGGGGTTGGACTGGATGGCCCTTGGGTTCTCTTCCAACTCTATGATTCTATGAAATCATGCCAAGAAAACCTCATAATGGTTCACCTTAGTGTTGCTGAAGGTATAATTTTAATTTTTACAGGTTGTTTAGATTCATAGAGTTGGGAGAGACCACTAGGGGCATCCAGTCCAACCCCCCTGCCATGCAGGAACTCCCAATCAAAGCATCCCCGACAGATGGCCATCCAGCCTCTGCTTAAAGACCTCCAAGGAAGGAGGTTTATGTCACAAGTATTACTGTGACATCCAGTGATATATGGGAATTATGATTTATGAGTAATATGAGTACAAAAAAAAAACATGACTAAGGATTCTGTACGGTTTGATACAGGAAGAGGTTAATGGAGGGGGCTGACACCATGAGTTACTAAATCGGGTGACAACAATCCTAGTGCCACCATGGGCCTGAGGAGCACCTTGTGAAGCCCGCACCCCCCAGTAGACTACAGCACTACACTCTTATAGTGCTGCTACTCCACTTTTACTGCTCTGGTTGCCTCCTGTTGCACTCTGAGGATTGTAGTTTAGGGCCTAAGCAGACTGCCAGAAATAGTGCACTTTAAATTGAGGCACTGCCCTGGCTCAGTGTTAAGGAATCATGGGAACTGTAATTTATTGTGGCACCAGAGCTCTCTGACAGAGAAGGCTCAATGTCTCAGGGGGAAAAAACAATTCCCATGATTCCCTAGCACTGAGCCAGGGCAGTGCCTCAGTTTAATGTGCACTATTGGAAATCTCTGGCTGAGAATCCTAAAGGCCCCTCCCTCAACTGCAAATCCCACAGGAGGCAGCCATAAAACGGAATAATAGCACTAGAACAGTGTGATATTCCACATTAATGAGGCTTGTAGTTCAGTGAGGCCTTAGAGCTCTCTGGCTGAGAATCCTAAATGCCCCCTCCTTAAACTGCAAATCCCAGAATGCAACAGGAGGCAGCCAGAGCACTAATAGTGGAATAACAGCACTATAAGAGCGTAGCGTGGAAATGCAGATTGTCCTAAGACAGGGGTAGGCAACCTTTCCCCTTTAAGGGCCGAGAGACTTCAGCTCCCAGAAGCCTCAGCCATGTTGGCCAATAGCTCCTGGGATTCTGGGAGCTGAAGTCCCTCAGCCCTTAAAGGGGAAAGGTTGCCTGCTCCTGCCCTAAGATTACCCCACTACGCTTGTCCCTCCACATTTGCGACTTTGAATTTTGCGGCTTTGATTATTCACAGATTTTATTAATATATTCTCTCTAGGAATATCTAGGTCCTCCTGCACAACTCTACGGTCAAACTGAACCAAAAGTCTCACTGAAGGACCTAGATTCCTAGAGAGAATGCTCCACTAGGCATTTATAGCTCTTCTAGCGCAATTCTATGGTCAATGTCTGACAGATGTTGACCACAGAGTTGCACTGGAGGACCTAGAGATTCCTAGAGAGGTGTTCTCAGGTAAAAACATAGTGTTTTTGTTATTTGCGATTTTTCCACATTCACAGGGGTCCTGTGCCCCTAACCCCAGCAAAATGTGGAGGGATGAGTGTCCAGTACACCTTTATAGTGCTGCTCTTCCACTTGCATTCTGGGGCCTGTAGTTCAGTGAGGCCTAAGCGCTCTCTGGCTGAGAATTCGAAAGGCCCCCTCCTTAAACTGCAAGTCCCAGAATGCAACAGGAGGTAGCCAGAGCACTCATAGTGGAATAACAGCACTATATAAGAGTGTAGCGACTGAGGGGGAGGCGTTTGGTTTTGAAGGCCGGCGCGGTTGAGCTGAGACTAGTCACCGCCTCCCTCCGACCTTTGCCTGACAGAAGGAGGAGAAGGAGGAGAAGCCCTTGTGGCGCTGGCAGTGGAGCAACCACCTCAGCCTCTGTTGCACCACCAGCTCCAACCCCAGCAGCCTCACACACGGCCGCCATGCCTCCATCCCAGTTAAGGAGGGTCTTCGTGGTGGGAGTCGGCATGACTAAGGTAAGAGGACGGGGACGGGGGGGGGGGGGGGTTAAGGCTCGGGGGTCTCCGACTCCTTCCCAAATGCCCCTTCCCCTGAGGCTGAGAGAGTGTGACTTGCTCAGGGTCCTTCAGTGGGTTGCATGGTGAAGCTGGGCAGAAAAGAGGAAAAGAAAGGTGCCTCCTTTTGGTGCCCCCCCCTCCTGCCAATCGCATTTTCCTCAGGAGTGCGTCTTGTTGTCAGGGTTTCCTTGGCAAGTTTCTTCAGAGGGGGTTTGCCATTGAGGCTGAGAGAGTGTGATGGGTTTGGAACTCTGGACTCTAGGGCCGTAGTCCAACGCTCAAGCCATTCCCCGACAGTGGCTCTACACTGTAGAAATAATGCAGATTGACCCCGCTTTAACTGCCAGGGCTCCATCATCCTACGATATCCTGGGGTTTGTAGTTTGGTGAGGCACCGCCAGCCCTCCTTGGCAGAGAAGGGTAAATAAACTGTGAAACTACAAATCCCAGGATTCCATACCACCTAAAGTAGTATCAGGGTGACCAGAGGTCCTCCTTTTCCAGGACGTGTCCTCCATTTCCACCTTCTGTCCAGGAGGAATTCCAGAATGTCCTCCATTTGGAGCATGACTAAAAAGCATGGATTTCTCTTATTTATATGAGTGTTTTGAGCCATTTTTCTTGAAGGTCCTCCTTTGTGGTGAGGACTTCTGGTGAAACTGCATTATTTCCACAGTGTAAATGCACCCTAATATTACCAGCCACCCCATCTTACAGAGCAGTCCTATATAGGTTTACTCAGAAGTAAGTCCCCCTTCAGTGTGTATAGGATTCCAGTCTGAACCCCACAACCACCCTGTGGGGCAGGTTTAATTTCACAGCGGCTGCTGCCACACTGCAGAATTAATGCAGTTTGACACCGCTTTAATGGAATCCTGGGATTTGTAGTTTGTTGCAGCACCAGACCTCTCTGACAGAGAAGGCAAAATATATCACAAAACTACTGATCCCAGGATTCTATAGCATTGAGCCGTGGCAATCAAAATGGTGTCAAACTGCATTATTTCTGCAGTGCGGATATAGCCAAGCGAGTGACTTGCCCAACATTTTCCTACAAGAATCTCAACAAGCATTGAGGGAAGTGTTTAAGCCACAATAGCACCAAGAAATAAAGCTAGACCTTTCTGCCTAGTTGTTGTGTGTCTTCAAGTCATTTCCAACTTATGGTGGCCCTATCAGGGGTTTTTCTGAAGCTGAGAGTGTGTGACTTGCCCTAGGTTACCCAGTGGGTTTCCATGGCCAGATGGGAATTGAACCTTGATCTCTATAGTTGTAGTCAGTGTAACACTTAAAAGAACTACGCAACACTGTCTCTCTACCTCTTTGCCTACTGCTTACTTTATCCAGTAGTTTTTGGGTTATGACTGTGCTTAGCATATTCTTCCTATAGGTTAAAAGGCGATAGGAATATTCTTTCCTCTTTCTCCTTGGATCACAAGAGGGGAATGTGTGGTCCTCCATATGTTTTTGACTCCAGCTCATGCTATTCCTCACCATTCATTATGCTGATAAGGGCTGATGGGAGTTGCAGTGCAACTGCTTCTGGTATACCACACAAATTTTTTTGCTTTCCAAAGTGTGTATGTGTGTTGCGTGCCTTGAAGTCGTTTCCAACTTACGGCAACCATAAGGTGAACCTATCATTTGAGTTTTCTTAGCAAGATTTGTTCAGAGGAGGTTTGCCATTGCCTTCCCCTGAGGCTGAGAGCATGGGATTTGCCCAAAGTCACCCAGTGGGTTTCATGGCTGAGCGGCAATCGAACTCTGGTCTCCAGAGCCATAGTCCAATGCTTAAACCACGCGTAGGTTAGTGTTATTGCAGAATGGTGAGTTAGGCTATATTTTGATTAGATGACATAGATGACCCATTGGAAATTATATTAATGCTCAATATCTGAGCACATCTTGCCAAGAAAACTCCATGATAGGTTTGCCTTAGGCTCACCATGTCAGAAATGAAGGCACACAACAACAACAACAAAGTTGAGGACAGCATGCAAACGATTGCATTATAGGTGGATAGACTTGTTTTAAAAAGCCAGAGCCCTGAGTCTTCAGACATGAGCAAGGCTCTTTAAAGCAGGGGTAGGCAACCTTTTTGAGCCAGGTGCTGGGTTGCTGTCTCTGACAATTGGGGGGCCAAAGCACCAAAAATAAATAAATTAAATTAAAATTAAAATTAAAATTAATTATTTTTTTAAAAAAAATATGCATGCACACTCTCTCAGCCCCAGAAAAGCCATGACAAAACCCCTGTGGAGATTTTGCCAAGAAAACCCCAAGAACAAGTAACAACAATAATCAATATCATCATGGTGGGGGGCGGTGGCGGTGGCAGGACCGGCCTGGGGCCGGTCCAAAGGCCTTGGGAGGGCCGCATCTGGCCCCCGGGCCTTAGATTGCCTACCCCTGCTTTAAAGTCTCATATGTCAAAGCCAACTTGATGGTAGTTAACAACAATAACAATAGTTTGCCACCTCTTTGTTACAACAAAGTTTCTCAGCGTTGTTAGTATAATATAAGGGAATACTGTAAGGGAAAACTCTTGTTTTGAAGAAAGCTCTGGCAGGAATTGTGCAACATAAAACCTTTGTACTTTGTTATCGTGTGCCTTCAGGTCATTTCCAACTTATGATGATCCTATCACAGGG
Source organism: Phrynosoma platyrhinos (assembly GCA_020142125.1). NCBI lineage: Eukaryota > Metazoa > Chordata > Lepidosauria > Squamata > Phrynosomatidae > Phrynosoma > Phrynosoma platyrhinos. The sequence goes on along the minus strand of CM034706.1, from coordinate 193,928,135 downwards.
TTTTCTTGGCAAGATTTATGCAGAGGGTTTTTGCCTTTACCTTCCTCTGAGATTGATTGTTCCGCAGAGGGGCGGGATATTGATAAAATAATAATAATAATAATAATAATAATAATAATAATAATAATAATAATAATAATAATAATTAGAGTGTGACTTGCCCAAGATCACAGATTTGAACCGTTATGTTCAGAGTTGTAGTCCAGTGCTCAAACCATTATATCCCACTGGCTCTCACCTTTGTACTACCCATTAATATAGATCAAGAAACACTTCTAAACTCAATGCATCTGAGGAACTAGACAGATTCAAGTCTACAAAAGCTCATTTTACTAGCTTCTTTCTTTTAGTCTCAAGGGTGCTGCAAGATCTCTTTGCATACTGATTTTGCACACTAACATGGTTATGTCTTTGAATTCTACATTCTGTTCTATCCTAGCTATTGAGGTTCAGGAGAATCGCTCACAGAGACTCTTTTTTGCCTTTTCTTCTAACAGTTTGAAAAGCCTGGGACCCGTGACAATTTTGATTATCCTGATATGGCTAAAGAAGCAGGTAATTTGGTTGTTTCTCTTTAAAATATTAGGATCTCATCAACAGCTTGGCTGTTTTTCCCTTATAACACTCTGTGGTGTTAGTGTGTGTGTGTGTGTGTGTGTACTTCTAGCAACCTCTCAACCCCAAAAACTAAAGGAAGGTGGAAGACATGTAAGGAAGTTCAACTTCTTTACAAGAGTGGTAGTGCTGCTGTGGCTGACAGCAATTGCAACAGCCCAGAACTGTGGAGTAATATAATCTTGGCTAGTTGCTGCAAACAGCTGCACCAGAACTACATCTCCCAAACTCAGGGGTGCATGGGCATTTTTGCCTGCGATGGCATCAAGGAAGAAGGGAAGGTTGCCCTGGCAAAGTGAATGACTTTTGTTTGGTTGTCTAATGCCTAAGTGTTTAATTGCCTACAGAAGAATGGGGTGTGAACTGGAACTGTTGCTGCATATGTCATGTTTAACTAAATTAGCCCCATCATTATCGATTTTAGTCACATTACAATGTCAGTCCCCTAATTTGGGGCACTTTTTTTAGCCCTACAGTTGTTTTGAACTTTAACATGAATGATATGTGTTTAACTTTGTTTTATTTTTTTCTGTTTGTTTAATTGTGTTTTAACTTTTCTATCTTGTGGATTTTTAACAATTTTTTTAATCATTGTAAGACACTTTGAGTCCCAATCTGGGGAAAAGGCAGGATAAAAATAAATGTAATAATAACAACACCCAGGTGTCCTAACTATCATGGCCAATGATAAGGAATTATGGGAGTCTCAGTCCTTAATCTGGAGGGACAGATTTTTCCCATCTGTGCAATAGGTGGTTGGTAGAGTTTTATAACATTGATTTATGTCAGAATGACAGATATTTTGTTTATTTATTACAGTATTTTTTAATTGCTTTCAGCCTGTTAAGGCCTCTGAGGTGATACAGTGCACTCACAAGAATTCATTTTTAATGTTCTGGTCTCCTGAAGAATGACTATAATTCCTTAGATCATGGGAGGAGAACTTTAGTCATCCTATGTGGCAATTATTGTTCCCCGCCCCGATTGCTCTGCAGAGGGGCGGGTTATAAATAAAAATTATTATTAATTATATTATTATTTATTTATTTATTTATTTATTTTCCTTCAAACCCATCATAGGCTGGATGAGGTTAGAAAATAGCCAAATAAATAAATGCATAAAATCAAATTGGTTAGTGATTGACTTGTACTTCCAGGTTTTACTGTAGGAGATTTAAGGAGCAGATTGGGCGGCCTATATTCTCATGTAAAAACAGCAATTCCTGGAGTCATCCCAAATTTTTTGGTAGAAGGGTTTTTGCATGTGAGGCCTTGGATGCCACAAAATCACTGGGAGGCCACATGGAAAATCCCGTGCAAGGAGCGAGACATGCCAGCTTTGTAACATGTAATCATACAGATATATTACTAGCACCCATTTTATGACTGCAGCAGCTGTAAAAGTACTGCTACTGTTGCATTGCTTATTCGAAAATACTTCATACTTGATATTGGTGATGATGGTATATATGCTGCATCTATTTATCCCTAATTAAATATTATAGCAGCAGGCATCTTGTCTGAACTGTTTTAAGAAATAATAATCTAATCTTTTTAAGAGTACATGCATGTATTTGTACTCCATTTGCTTTTAAAATGTAGTCCCCCCCTCCCCACAAAGAATTCCTCATTCTGTTGTTTTTTTAAAATCATTGAATTTTTTAAATAAGGATTTCTTAATGTTTTAAACACATTCAGGTCAAAAGGCTCTTGCTGATGCAGGCATCCCCTATTCTGCTGTGGAGCAAGCATGTGTGGGCTATGTTAATGGTAAGTATGGTAATGTTCCTGTTAAAGCTTTGAGCTTTGCCCTAGGCTTAATTCTTTATGCCTTCATGTTGATCTATATCACTGGGGCAAAGTGAATGCAACTCCCTAGGCAGTCTTACACAGTTCTCCAAAATGGAGATGTTCAGTGCTCAGTTGTAGTGGTAACTGCTTGCCTTGCCAAGTAAACCATGCTTTGAAACTGGATATATGGAGGAAAGTGACAAGTTCTCATAAACCTATCTACATTCCTGAGTGTTTTGTGACTTACATGTTTGCCAGACTGGCTTTCGATCTACAGGTTATAGGGCAAGCTCTGTGTAACTTTAGGATTGTTAGCACACTGTAACCATTTCAGCCATGGTTCTTGATATAAAACAGGCAATGTTTGAGACAATGTGTTTTGTTATGAGTTCTTTTATTTAAACTATCCAGGGTTAGCCGTGCTGGCCATATACTTTAATCAAGTATACTTTACCTAAGTTGGTCAGTACTTTACTTAAAATAATACAGGGAAATTGATTTAACTCCACACACTTGATTCATACAGATGTGTGCAATGGTTGATTAAGAATTTACCTAAGAAAATTTGGATAAGATGCAGGAACATTGATGCTGTGTCATTAAGTGAGTCTTGAATTTTAGCAAATAGGAGGGATATAAATAAGGTTACTATATTTGAAAAACAACAGTAGATATATATTCTGTTTTTGACTGAGAATAGGGGTGGCTCTCCATGGTCATAGACACTCAAATTAGAAATGCCAGGTATTGCCTTTACCATCGTTGCGTTAACAAATTTTATATAACTTCCCCATTTTGGTAGGAGAATAAAGAATATGATATTACTTTGTCTGTTATGTGACTCTGCACCTCGCCTTCTTCACATACAGGTGATTCAACCTGTGGCCAGAGAGCTATTTATCACAGTTTGGGGCTAACAGGTATTCCTATCATAAATGTTAATAACAACTGCTCAACTGGATCTACTGCATTATTCATGGCTAGACAAATAATCCAGGGAGGTAAGTTGTGTTCTTTGCTTTTAACAAATATTTCTAGATTTGATGTTATCCCTTCTGCTTTAAGGAAGAATGAAAGAGCTTTCCTACAGGACTGTTTTTTTAGGAAAAGGATGGGGAACCTCCAGCCAGCCGCATCCCTAGGGTTAGTGTCACCCGGTGCGGTAACTGATTTTGTCACACACAACATAAACGTATTTACATATACATAGTGAATATTTGGTTAAATGTGTTTTTAAATAAAAATGTAAAAGAATTTTAAAAAATCAAAATTTTAATTTTTTTAAAAAATGAATTTTGAAATTTTAATTGTACAATTTTGAGTGGCGTCTCCTTTCTCCTCCCACTGAGCTTCACCCCACTCCCACCATCTCTTAAAGCATTTTAAAGGGAAGCAGATGAATGTCACAGCACATCTCTGCCAAAAGGTAGGTGTTTGAGGAGCAGTGGTGTCACCTACCACTAAATTCAGACCTATAGGCCTCTGTCCAGACCTCCAGATTCTCTCCAAGCCAGTTTTTTTTTTTGCCTTCCTCCTCAATAATACTATTCCAGATTATTGATTTATTCTGTCACACACTTTCCTCTAGCTATAAATTGCTGAAGTTTGTGCTTGAATGCAAAATACCTTCATTTAGGTCCAAACCACACTGGAGAAATAATCCGGTTTGAGACCGCTTTAACTGCCCTGGCTCAGTGCTAGGGAATTCTGGGAACTGTAGTGTTTTTGAGACATTTAGCCTTCTCTGTCAGAGAGTTCTGGTGTCATAACAAACTACAGTTCCCAGGATTCCCTAGCACTGAGCCAGGACAGTTAAAGCAGTCTCAAACTGGATTGTTTCTCCAGTGTGTTTTGGACATTATCCTCTTTCAATCTCTCTCATTCTCTCTCTCTATCTATCTATATAAAAGGGGGGAGAAGGCCATGACTACACTCATTGTTCAAATTCCGATCTCAACAGAAAGACTCTTCCTCACCCCACTACTGGCATGTAAACATTTTAACAAAAGTCAGTTGGATTTTCCAACTATCATTTTCTGAATATTGAGTTTTTTCCTTTTATCTTCTACTGATAAAAGTGTGGTTAATCAAGGAAGAAAATCAGTATTGATTTTAAAATGTAAGACAAATCCCTTAGGGACTCTATTCATAATTCTGATGTTGGTGTTGTTCACATTGCATAGCGCTAACATGGAGAAATTCTTATCAGCATAATTCTGTGTTTTATAATTAAGTTGTGTACATATATGTATATGTGTGTGTGTGTGTGTGTGTGTGTGTGTATACATACACACACACACACAAATACATTGCTAATGGTAAATTAAAATGACATCTGTCTTTTCTTTCTTTCCTCCTCTTCCCAAACACAACAATTCTGAATTTAACCACTGTTTATGGAAACAAGCTGCTGGGCCATTTTTACACTTGTGTAGGAATTGTGCCACTTCATAAAAATGTGCAATCTCATAACATATTGTTAAAGCCATAGAAAATTTTTAAAACAAGTTCTAGCTGTGTTCTTGCCTGCATTAAAGTCTATAATGTATATCAGGTTTAAAACATTGATTAAAGTGTACATTTTAAGAATTCAAAAAAATTATATTTAAGGCTTGGCTGACTGTGTCCTGGCTCTTGGTTTTGAGCAAATGGCAAAAGGACCCCTTTCAGGAACAGGAGTAAGTATCTGAACATGTTTTTTGTAAGGAAATAAAACTGAGTTTATCCTTTTATGCTGGAAAAGTGCATGACAGCATTTCTTTACTTTATTTAGGAGAAATTATGGCAGTCACATCCCTAATGATATACAATATTTGCAATGTGCTTGAGACATTTGAAATGTTTTTTTTTAAACAGAAAACAACAAGGTTTTTCAAACTTGCCTTCATTTTTATAAGGGATAGTAGTCCATAACTGAACTGTAGCAGAGGGAAATCAGGCATCTCCTCATTCCATCAGTGTGTTTCTTGCCATGGTATCTAAAGATCTTTCTCTCAGGTATCACATCAGTCAGAACTGCATTTCTTCAACAGTAAAAATCATAATTACTATTTCTGGAACGATGTGGCTTTCCCAACCACATACTCTTAGTTCTCTCCGGTCCACTTATTCCAGCCCTGCAGAGAACGAGGTGGTTGGTGACACATTGGTGCCTGTCCATTATGAAGAGGAAATGTTATGCATCCTTTCAACTGAAGCATCATACTACTTTACCCCCGCTATCTGGTAGCTCACAAAAGTCTGTGATCATTGATATGTTCATCCCCACATCTGTCATCTTCTTGCATAGCAGTGTTATTATACTACTGAGAATCAAACAAACTCAAGAATTCCTGAATGACTCTTCTATATGCGAAATGCCCAGCCAAATATTCCTGACAACTTCCATCCTCCCTCAGGACATGCCTTTTGTAATGAAATCAAAACTATATTCTCTAATCCTGATGTCTTTCTCTGCTCTTCCAAACTTGGATTTCTCCTCTTTCCTTTAAAAATGTCCTCTTGATGTATATATGTTGATTGATAATGTCATTGTCTACCCTGCAAAGGGATCTTGTACTACTTTTCAGAGTGAGAGAAAGAATTAAGTTGGTAGCAGAAACCTTTGTAGACATAAGTCTGCTTCCTCAGATCAACACCATGCTTATTGATTAGTGCTATAGCATAAGGTTATATTTAATATATATTTAGCTGCAATTCTATTCCTGTTTATCTGGGAGTGAGCACCATTAAGTTCAACAGAGTTTATTTTTTAATAGGTATAAATACTATTGGGCTGCAAAACAGCTTTATAAATAAAATAACAAATTTGTTTACTTGCTGAAAGTCCAGTAGCTCCTAACTGCAAGATGGGAATAGTAATTGTGCCAACTATTTTAATATACTAGTCTTCAGATTGCCCCATCTTGGAAGCTTCTTATTGCTCCAATATGTTCAGTGATCTCCCTCTTCTTGTTATTGAACTCTGTGTGTCCTTCTAATCTGCAATTTTTTTATCTATTTATTTTCATTTTACAGCAGTGAAGTCTTCTAGTTCTGCATATATACAGTATATTGCACTTAACATCTGTGCAGTTTCCATGCTTAAAACACAGCATTTTATGGCCAATGGACCCAAATGACATCATCTTTATTTATAACCATTCTATATTTTCCTACTGCTTCTTCCTTCTTTATTATCAGGGGGGAAAATCTTGTAAGGAAAAAAAGACAGAATAAGGAGTCTAATGATTGTGGATTTATAATGCTAGGTGTCCTCTACTTGGAAGCACCCTGAGATTAAATACTGCTTAAAAAGAGGAAAAGGTAGAATTATAAGTGTAATCCACTACATCAGTGCCTAGCACTTGAATTTAGAGAAGATCTGGAAAATTAAAGGTTTTGAGTAGCCTCACATGCTTTGCATAGTCTCACTATTTAACAAATGGCTGCCTACATTGATTCTTGGGGAGAGGCGAGCGAGAAATAATAATAATAAGCACAAAGTTATTGAAATGACCTCAAGTATTGAAATTATACCTTGAAAATATCTGTTTGCTAGCCGATGAGAACATACTTGAAATATTTCTTCTGTTTTGTATTGAATTGTTTCAGTTCACTGACAGGGTGAATCCACTTGACAAGCATGTGGAACTGATGGTAAACAAGTTTGGCCTAGCAAAAGCACCACTTGCTCCACAGATGTTTGGAAATGCTGGCAAAGAACATATGGAGAAATACGGTACAGTGCTAATGTTGGTCAAACTTATTATAAATGCAAAGAACATGATTCTGGTAAGAACGTAACAGTGTTCTGGTGGACCCCATTGCTTCTACTAGACCAGGGGTAGGCAACCTTTCCCCTTTAAGGGCCAAGGG
>CM034706.1:193886382-193920803 GCA_020142125.1 Phrynosoma platyrhinos | reverse complement strand
TGAAGTCCCTTGGCCCTTAAAGGGAAAAGGTTGCCTACCCCTGTACTAGACTCAATGATTTTCTCATCACTGCTAATATCTATATGCTAAAATATACTCTAGAAGGCTAGGAAACTCTCTGAAGCAGATTTGTGTCATGCAGTGCATGAGAGGGACAGGACATAAAGTTTCCATTTTTTCCAGTGCTGTGAATAAGGACACATTATTGGATCTTGACCTTTGTTTTATAAATAAAAATAAAGAGTTGATCGAATGGTGTGATTAATGATGTACCAGATGACTCTCCAAACATCCATGTCCAAAGCAAAGCAAAGCAGCTTCATTTATATACCGCTTCATATTGTGCTATGGGATGTCTAAGTGGTTTACAACTGTAAGCTCATTACCTCCCAACAGTTGGGTAATCATTTTAGCGACCTCGGAAGGATGCAGGCCTGAGTCTAGCCTGAGCCCTGGCTAGTATTGAACTCGCAACCTTGGTCTATGAGTGAGTGGCTGCAGTACAGGCATTTAACCACTGCACCACCAGGGCAGTATCCAACAATATTAACTCCTGAAGAGGCATAATTTCAGTTGCAATGCATGAATTTTTGAAGTTCTGAATTTGTTTCATTGTTGTAACTGCAAAAAACAAACAAACATGAAAATGGCTGCTCTTGCACATGATTCTACTATTAGCACAAAGTAGTAGACTTGGAATGACTGCTGAAGAAAGTCAAGGAAGAAAGTGCAAAAGCAATTTATAGTTGAATATTAATAAAATAAATTGATAAGGGATCATTTACCTAACTTTAAAATATACAATGAAGGCATTCAGATTTCAAAAGATTTCCTCTACCTTGGCCCAGTCTTAATCAGAATGGGGATGGCAGTCAAGAAATATGAAGACTAAGGTTGGAAAAGCAGCTACAAAAGTTAGGATTATCCATACCATGTTGATGCTGGAAATGTGGTGCTGGAGGGGAGTTCTACAGATGCTGTGGGCTGCTAAAATGGCAAATAAATAAGTCCTTGGGCAAATCAAGTATGAACTGTCCCTAGAAATCAAGATGACTGAACTGAGATTGTCGTACTTTGGCCATATCATGAGTAGACATGATGCTTGGCAAGGTGGAAGAAAGTAGGAAAAGAGGAAGGTAGCATTCCAGATTAATAGACTCAATCAAGGAAGCCACAGCCCTGAGTATGCAAGACTTGAGCAGGGCTTTTGAGGATAGGGTGACTTGGAGGTCTTTCATTCATGAGGTCACCATAAGTCAAAGTTGACTTGATGGCAGTTAACAACAACTTGCATCTAATGCAGAACAGATTCTTGAGCACATGTCAGTGATCTGTAAATTATGTACTTTATTTGCTTGGATTGGGAAAAAGCTGGTTTATGAAGAAATCATAGGCATCCTTTATATTAATTTTATAGGGATCTTGAAAATATAAGCCTTCTAATTAATCCTGTCTAAGATTACATTTTTATCCTTCTTCAATCAAGATTTGTTTGTTTTTTTTAGGAACAAAACCAGAACAATTTGCAAAAATTGCATGGAAGAATCATAAACATTCGATTAATAACCCGTAAGTATGCTAATTTTCATTATATAAATTAAATGAACTTTTGCATTATAGAAAAATGATTTAAGATTCTATTTAAAACAATGTTGCACTTATTATTTATTACTCTGTTCTTTACAAAAATTAGGTAGCTGTTAACATAATGCAAATTCTCATGTTCAGAGGCAGCACAGGTTGAGTAACTATTATCTGAAATGCTTGGGACCAAAAATGTTCCACATTTCAGATGTTTAGATTTTATTTTGGAATACCTGTATTTGCGTATCCATAATGAGACATAATGATGTTGGACAGAGCTTACTGATCTGTGAAATGGAAGAAGGATGTGTATTCCCACCAATTCACAGATCCTTGTCTCTGTCTCCAGCCACAGCTCTCTTCAGCCTCACAAATACACAAGTACAGGTACATACTTCACTGCTTGTGTTGTAGCTCAAAAAGTTTTGAATTTTGGAGTACAGTTCATGGATGGCAAATGGAGGAGGACAAAATGGGGCAGTTCAAGCCTATGAGGCTTGAATATTTGTTATTTGCGATTTTCCATTTTTGTGGGGGGTGGGTGGGTTCCAGAATGTATCCCTCACGAAAACGGAGGGGCAACTGTACTTCAGATTTTGGAATTCCAGATAAAGAATACTTGACCTGTATTGCTCAAAATCAAGAAGGCAACTTTGGAAAATCCAGAGGCCAAATTTTAGCCTTCAAAACTTCTACACACTCAGCTTTCACAGACTAAAACATAAGGATAAACTGGAAGTGACCACGTGTCTACTTTGTTTTTTCTAAATCTTGGAGTGTGATTTAAAAAACTGTTGCTTGTGGAAGCAAACTTTTCAAGCAATTTTCATTTGAGAGGTTTCCAAAGTTGTTCCAAAAAATGCCTCTTTGCCCATTCACCTCTGAATACAAAACACAAGATGGTAACAAAAAAGAGCCATAGAAATATCCACAGATTTTTAGCCTTGTGCTTATGGAAACACAATACTGGGGCATGTGGGCCTTAATTTGATCTAGCATATATACAAATGAGAATGGCTTGTAAAAAAATGAAGACAATGATACATTGGTTCTGTTTATCATAGAATATTTTGTACTAATTAAGATGTTTTTCCCTTTTGCTCTTGATAGAAATTCTCAGTTTCAAAAGGAGTACAATTTAGATGAAGTCTTACAGTCACGCAAGATTTATGATTTCTTGACAATCTTACAGTGCTGGTAAGACTGACGTGTTAGTTTTGATCTACCCTTTTCTTATACACATATTTTTTTTAATCTATTACCTTGAACTTTTAGTTTGTGATTTTTTTAAAAAAAATATTATTCTATCTAGTCATTGTATCTTGCTGAAAATAGTTAGATGGATGATGTGAGATTATTACAGTATTGGAATGAAAGGTCTGTTAGAGCCTTTATTCTGTTCATAGCAGAGGTACCCATCTTAGGATGTTGAGTTAGAACTAAATTGCAGGCAGAAAGAAGAACATTTATTAAGGAAATAGACCAATTTAAAAGAGAAAAGGATGGTGAGGGAGATGTGTTGTGGCATGTCCTCACTCATCAAAGAGCAGCCTGGAAGGAAGTGGAGGGGTTCAATCTGGACTAGTTCTTTTTCTTTTAAAACAAAGGGCAGTCACTTAATGACCGAAGCAGAAAATACTAGCTGCCCAAAAGCTTATGGGGATAGGTGGTTGAAGGAGGAAAGAAAAGCAAGCAGGAAAGGAAGACAATAATTCCCAATCACTCTCTGTCTAAGCCAGGGGTAGGCAACCTTTCTCCTTTAAAGGCCGAGGGACTTCAGCTCCCAGAAGCTTCAGCCATGTTGGCCAATAGTCCCATGTTGGCCAACAGCTCCTGGGATTCTGGGAGCCGAAGTCCCTCGGCCCTTAAAGGGGAAAGGTTGCCTACCCCTGGTCTAAGCCATTTCATCCCTAATAAACAAGAGCAGCACAAACAAGAGCAGACACTGCTGTTTCTTCCAACAAATATATCAGTTGGATCTTCGTAAGGAACTATAGCTGTTGACTAGGGTAGTTGTCGAGTCCTCGTACAATGCCTTTTGTCCTTGTGGAGTTTTTCTCTTTTCTAATGGTGCCAAGAATTAAAGCTATCTTTTGTATGCAAAGCCTGACTTTTACATCTGATCTAGAAACCCTGCCAGTATGCCTTAGCTTATGGCAGCTTTTAATGCTGCTGAAATTAATGGTTATGTGGCTGATGTGTACGTACTGTACATACCTGCAGTGTTCCCCTTATTCTGAAAAACCACTCTGTCCTTTTGCAGGGATTTGATGTTGGTGAACTTAATTGCAAGAAGGACCTGTAACTGCTCAGGGTCACTGCTTTTATATTCAAATAGGACATGATATAGACATAACTAGGCACATCTGAATCACATTATTTCAGTAGTGTAGATCCATAAAAGTTACTTCTTAAAAGTAAAGTCTTATTACAGTGCTCCCTCTGTGGTAGGTTATTACTGTTGCCACTGAAAATCAATTTAATAGCTCTTAGTTTTTACTTCCATCTAAAGGGGTATGAAAATGGCCAAAAATATGGAAAATCCCCTTACAATGCCCAAGAAAATACATTTTAGCCTCCAAGAATTAGCAAGAAAAGATTGTGAGCAACCAAATTGCTTAGAGAAAATAATAACATTAGTTTTTAGTTTCTTTAATTAAAGAGTTGACACTATGTCATCATTATCCTGTATAGTACTGTATAGATAATGTTGTTCTTTGTAAGGTGTTGCTTCCTTGCTCTGGGTTCTCCCATTGAAAATAACAAGATTTAATAGTGTGGAGTTTGCCTGGATTGTACTCATTTTGCCCAAGATGAGTGAGAGAAAGGGGCATGTATTATAGGGAACCTTTGATACTATTTGAGCTGTCTGCCTGAATCTTGTTTTATGAACACTGTGGAAGGCCAATTTGCTTTTCTTTGCTTTAGGAGTCCTCACTTCACATAAATGTTCTTGCTCCAAATGTTTGCCTCTCCCAGGAAAAACACACTTTTAAGGAGTTCATATTGTGTGTAAGATGACAAAATCTTTGTCCTGATGGTCTCATCATGTTCAGTTTTACTGTTAGTTTGGTGTACAGTGGGAGGTGCCATTAGTCTCCTTTGGGTCAGTTGTTGATTTCTAGTTTGCTTTTAATGAGTAACTAATTTGTATTCTGGTTTGTTTGTTTTTGCCCCACTCCCTTTTGTTCTTTGAATAAAAGACAAATGTGATCAGTGTGGGTTTCTGTATTTCACTTAGTCCAACATCTGATGGTGCAGCAGCTGCAGTACTGGCTAGTGAAGAGTTTGTGAGGAAGAACAGCTTAGAGCCGAGAGCTGTTGAAATTGTTGCTCAAGAAATGATGACTGATCTTCCAAGCACGTTTGAAAAGAATAGCGTCATAAAAATGGTAGGAGCCATCTCTTAAAATTATGCAGTGGTAAACACCTTTCATAAATGAGACTGTAAGTTGTAATATTAACTTCCACTTTTAAAAAAAATGTTAGTACAGTAGCCCTTCCTAATTCATGGGGGATCCGTTCTAGACCCCCTCATGAAAATGGCAACTTACACATATTTGAGTCCCATCAGAAATAATGGGGTGTGCGCCTGTGGTGGGTGGGTGTGATGGCACGCAGGCATAGGCATTTGTCCCTCCCATGAAAAGCAAGACCATGGATTCCAAGTCCACAAAAAGGGAGGGGCAGCTGTAGTACAAAAGATAAAGATAAAACTGTCCTTGTCCAGTGGTTCAGAGGCTAATGGGCAGTATACAAATGAGAAAAGGGATGGGGAGAAAGAAGGAAATCAAGAACAGAAGCAATAGTTTCATCTCTAGCTGTCAAATGGGGTCTCATTGACTCTCTTCCACCCACCCACCCCTAGATATGAAATAAAGGAGACTTCTAAGAAAAAGTGTACTTGTAACTGACACCTACCACCTTATGTCATTGGTAATTGCTCATAGAACACTTGTGAATAATGTCTGTGGAATAAAAAAAAAATATTTTATGATATGTGAAATAGTTCCTGATTATAAAACCTGACTACAGAGTGCAATGATTGCTAAGAGAACACCTGTTAAGGGAAATTGAAATATCCTATCTTTCTTGAAAAATTAACCTGGAATTTCTTGCTTTGCCTTTAGTCAGGGGATGGATGCCCTCTAAATGCAGAACTTGAAGTGGAGTGGGACTCCAAAGAAGCCATCCCAATTTTTTTCAGACATACTTAACTGTTCCTTTTATTTTCATGGGTATAGTAAAGTGTAGCTTAATCCAAAACAAAACAATCCCACTTCATCCCCCTCGCCTCGAATTAACATAGCAGATAGTGGGATGCTTATTTTTAGTTTATACATTTTTGTTCTAAAGTGTATTTATATATATGTTTTATTTTCAATTAAGCTGAATGCAGAATGTTCATATGCACATGAAGGCACAGAGAATGTGTTCAAACTGATATGTAGAACTCATTATTATGTACAGCTGTTAGTGTGTATCCCTTTGTCATAACACAAAATTGCTTGGACAGATTCCTGTTTTGCAGCATCATGTGAAGATTAAGTATTTTGACTAGGGCTCCATCTGCACTGCAGAAATAATGCAGTTTGACACCACTTTAACTAACATGACTGAATGCTGTGGTATTCTGGGTTTTGTAGTTTTGTATTTAGCCTTCTCCATCAGGAAGCTCTGGTGCCACAACAAACTACAAATCTTAGCATTCCATAGGATGGAGCCAGGGCAGTTATCAAACTGCATTATTTCTGAAGAGCAGATGCTGCTAGGATACTTGAAGTCCTTGTTTTCTACAGAAAATTCATTTACTGTCAATGTGTGGTTCTTCTAATTTGCTTAGTCCTTAACAACTGTTGCATGTGTGTATTTTTTCCAATTTACATTGTAAAATAAAATATTATGTTCAGCAAGTTGTTTGGAGTCAGGACAACAGGAAAGAATTATCTATTCAAATGTCTTTTGCTTATATCTTATTAATAGATTGGCTATGATATGTCTAAGGAGGCTGCAAAAAGATGTTTTTCCAAAGCTGGGCTGAAGCCTGAAGATGTGGATGTGATTGAACTGCATGACTGTTTCTCTGTTAATGAATTAATTACTTATGAAGCTTTGGGACTTTGCCCTGAAGGTATTCTTTTAACATCAGAAACATTAAACATCTGGGGAAAAGTGAGTTAACAAAACAATGTAGGGTGTCCTACCCAGTGCCTGTTGATGTCTGATTCATTCTACCCCTGCCCCCCCCCCCAAAGATAAAAGCAGCATATTTGAATTACATAGAGTTCCTGTTCTGGAACACTGTAAGAACATTTAATTAAGACAGTTAAGGCACTGTAAAGATTTTTGGCCTGGTTCCAGAAGAATTGCCCAAAATGTGGACAAAATTTTAAAAGTGTAAAATTAGAATTAATAATAATAATAATAATAATAATAATAATAATAATAATAATGAATAAAGAAAGCAAGAGGGAATTTGAAAAGCAACTATTAAAGGCATAAACACTATCCTTCTTTAATTATATCAAAACAGGAAACTGGCTAGGTTAAATTAATTGTTTCCATTGGCCTTTACTGTGAAGATGTGTTGGTAAGACCTACATCTGAATCAATTATCTTCAGGGACAAAAGTTGAGGAACTCTGTCAGATATGGCAAAGGATAAACCAACTGACAAATTACAGTTTAGAACTTACTGGGGCAAAATGGCATTTGCCTAAGCATTCTTGAAGAACTTGAAAGTGAAACTGCTGAATTAGCAGCAAAATATGTAAGTCATTAAACTAACCTCATTATGAAATTATTCATCCAATGTAACTTGTTCTAAAAGAATCCATAGGAAACCAAGAAATTTCTGAGGCCCAAAACAGACAAGCCAAATAAAGCGGCTTCTGGCCAATTTGGGGTGTGGTGTTTATATGATGCATGCTCCCAAAATGGCTGGAGGCTGTGCGGAGGCCACACCGAGGCAGCAAGAGCCTACTTCGGGAGCGAGTCATGCAATTGCTGCAGTCCTGGTGCTCCTTCCAGGCCATCTGCTTTGGCCCTGAGTCAAACTTTTATATAAGGCTTTATTAAAGCAAGATCTGTTAAATATATATATATATATATATATATATATATATATATATATATATAGTCCATGATACTGAAGACAAATCATCATGACTCTTGTAAGTCTTTCCTCACTAGGCCTTTGGAATTCCTTTGATAGGGTCAACAAGCACAGGGTGACTAGATGCCCTTAATGCAAAGGAGGATAAGTCACCACAAAATGTAGGACATTTAAGAAAAAATGTAGCACATTGTAAAATAATTCTCAAAATGGAGGACATTTTAAAATCCCTCCTGGACAGAAGTTTGAAATGTATGTCGTGGAAAAAGAGGACATCTGGTCACTCTGAATAAGCATGCAAATAAGGACAGACTGGCAGAACTCATATGCTAAAACACAGAATTTCAAAGTTTCTGAAAATGTCTCTTGCGCAAGTCTTCCTATTAAAAGTGGCAATAATGGGTTAGGACAGGTCATTTCAGAGATTATTCGCACTGGCAGCTTCAAACTCACTTAAAGCCAAGCTGCACAGGCAACATATGTCACAAAACTGGGTGGAAATCAACACGTGCTCTGGGGCTAAAACTCAGAGCAAAAAGAAACGCTGATACTCCAACTTAACATGTAAAATGCACATCACCGCATGTGCATATAAACAGCACAGCACCAGTACAAGACTACGGGAAAGCAAAAACGCAAAAGTACAATAAACAGGGCAGGTTGCCAATAATGCAATGGTTGTAATTACAACATACACAAATGGGACAGTCCAACAGAAGACCATGGGGTGAAGGGGGTGGTAAAAGGGGCATGTACGGGAGGCTTTCATGACTGTGCTTTGCCAATGTGTCACTAGGCACTCCGATGCACTCAAGGCACTGTAGAAGTGGTGTATCACACATGCTACTATATGGCTGATCACACATGTGTCCAGTGGGATGGGAGCTGGGCAGCAGGAAGGAGTAATTGGTGGTCACAGGCTGTGTGATGGTGTGCATGCATAGTGGGGAGGTGAAAATACTAACTGAGCAGCATCTAATTTGATGCTGCCTGGTGTGGATAGCCTGTGGGTGTTCAGCCCACCTACCCACTTTCATAAAAACCAGTATCAGCCCAGTTTTCCTGTCCATAAATACATACGTTTAGCAATGAGGAGTAGCAAGCAACAAGGTCTGCTTAAAGTCTAAGAGACTTGGGAGGAATCAGTCCCCCAATAAAATAAAATGGTAGTAGGCTCAGAAGAATCAAAATTAAGTACTACACTCAACACATAGTTTGTTGCTGCAGGAGATGTACGGTGCTAGCATAAATGGCTTTAAAAGGGAGCAACAAATGTGTGCTCTTAACAGAACTTCAGGGTAACTAGAACTTCAGAGCAAGTGAAAAAATTGCTTTTAATCTGTTGCCCTCTGTGAAATTTTCCAGGTTTGAATTGGCCAGTCATGGCATGCTGGATTAGATGTATCTTTTCAACCAGATATCTGTGCTTAATTCACAATTGTGCAAATGGTTTTCACATGCAAAGTTTTATTATCCCATGCAGAATCCAAGATTAATGTGCACTTGCAAACAAATGCAGGACTATTTTTCATACGACAGGACCAAATGTGCATCCATGCTGATGATTAAAGTTTGTGCATCCCATAAAAGCAAGCAAATGATTTTCACACATAGACTGCAAAAAGGGCAGAGAGAAAGGATGAATGAATGAATGATAACTGCTCTTACCACTCACTCACCCTTCCTTCTTACTCCCCCCCCCCCATCTGTATGCTTCACCTCTTTCATCCTTGGAGTGCACCTTCTTTTGTCGGTTGCATTTGGCTGCTCATACGACTCGATCTTTTTCTCCCAGAGTGGGACTCAATGCTTGCCTCCCAATCTGAGCCAGCAGGAGGGAAGGCTAGCCCATTTAGGGGATTTTGGGCTTCAGCTCCCAGAAGCCCTAGCAAGTCTGGCTTTCTGGGAGCTGAAGTCCAGAATCCCTTAAAGGGGACAGTTTGGGGATCACTGCTGGCTCAGACCAGGAGCCATTCATTTATTCATTCTCACTCTCCCTGCCCTTGCATCAGCTGTTCTTTTATGAGCCCTGGCTAAAGGAGGAGAGGCATTCACACAGAGAGAGGTGCAGGAGGAAGAAGCAAGCATTTTCTCTTGTGTGTCTGTTTGCCTCTGCCTTTGCCTGAAAAGATCTGGCAACAACATAAAAATAGGGAGGATCCTGCAAATGGCTTTCACACTACAGCAATTGTGCAAATAAATTGAATTTGTGAATGAAATGGAAATGAAAACACTGTATTTTCCCAAAAATGACTATTCCCTGTTCCATGTCACTTTCTGTTCGGATTCTAAGAGCTTTATGCACAGCATTGTGTGAAAACCATTTGTGCAATTGTGCCTAATACGTTGGCTAACCACAGGTTCTGACCCGTTTAAACTTCCAGTTTTTATTATTTATTTATGTATTTATTTATATTTTTATCCAACCTTTCTCCCAAAGCTTTCCCAATGTGATAAACTCCTATGTTTATAAAAATAAAGAAAGTTGAAAGCATTTGCAGGCACTTTTGAGCTGATGTTCTGCTTGTGGGTTTCTGTTTGCTCTTGTCCAGTGTGGCTGCTCTTATGCCTTTGTGTTCTTATGACCACCCAATCCTGCATTCTCTAATGGTCACACATCAAGCAAACACATTATGATGAACTGTTCTGAAATGAAGATGTATGCTTTTCATCTTTGTAGAAAAACAGTCATCTTTTACAGGATGCATAGGCAAGCAAACACCCAATAAGGCCAGTTTGATAAAAATTCAGACAAAGCTACAGCCTTTTCTTTCAAATGAGCAGGTGTGTAGGTGACATTTATTCAGAGTTTTGCAATATGAAGGAAAGCAGCAAGTGGGATTTAAAAAAGCTAGTTTGAGGTATTAATCAGAACTGAGATTGGATTAAAGTGCAGTTAGGATGCAGAGAACAGAATTTAGGGTAGAGCTTTGGGTATCAGAAAGCAGTTTATGCTCATTTTATACACCAGTTTAGTGTTGGATTTGAACCAGGAAGATTTCCACTTGGAAATGCAAACACATATAGATTTATTCATTTCTGTCATTTTAAGGTCGATTCTTGTCTTGTAGCCCATGCTTGTCTTTTCAGAAATTGTTTTATGAATGTTATTCCTGGAGATATATGATTTGAGTTAAGAACCTTGAGACTTGACAGCCAAAGGGAAAAATCATCATAAACAACCTGCATCAATTTTTTTGCAAAATTCTAAGTATATTTTTAATTGCTCTCTTGTGTTGCATCATTTGTAGATCTGGGTGCTAGGCAAAATGGTTTTAATAATTTTATTAACCCATGAATAAACACATGCACAGTTCTGCTGAAGAAGAGCTACCTTAAAACCTCTGGTTTTGTAATCTCTTATTGACCAAATCACTAATCTCTTTTTACTACTGTCTGTTTGGGACCTAGTCAGTTTGGTCATTTTAGGTCAATGCAAAATCCCTAGGAAAGACCCTGAGGTTGCTAACTCAATTTATGTTTGACATATATTTATCAAACAGATAGCAGTTGTTTGCTTTTCATTCAGAGAAGCTGCTTTGGGAATGGGCCAATTTGCATTGTGGAATACGTAGCCCATCTACCTGCCAGCCTGCTGCTGCTCCATTTCTTATGCAATTTGGGATAGGCAGGGAAAAGCAGTTGAACATGTTCACTTCCCCCAAAGCTAACCATATCCCCCCATATACAACCTGAAAAAATTGTAAAATCATCAGGATAAGGTTTTCTTTCATTCCCACCACCATCATAGGCTCACCATTTGGAACTCCCTTCCATGAAGGGCTAGGCAGGCTCTCTCCCCCTTGCCTTTCACAGGCATGCAAAAACATCTTTATCTACCTAGGCTTTTAATACGTAATCATTGTCAGGGAGGATTTTATATGGGGTATGTGTTCTGTTAATATTTTTTGACTTTTGTATTTTTAATATAATTTTGGACTGTTTTAATTAGATGGTTTTAATTGTTTTTTATTTTTAACTACGTTTTTAACCAGTTTTATCTATGAACTGCCTTGGGTCCCATTGTGGCAGAAAGGGAGCATATAAATAAAATAAATAATAATAAGAAATAATAATAATTTTCCTTAATAAAACAGTAATCAAGCAGGCTTAAATCCCAAGCAAACTTACTTTGGGGTAATTTCTGTCATCTGGAAGAGATTTATTTCCAATAAATCGCATTGTAAATTACACATTGTAAACTGCTTAGGGAGTGCTAGTTCACTGATATGTGGTATAGAAATGTACTTGCTATTGCCATTGCTACAAAATTTGTGGATGACAGAATCAACATAATATACGCTTTGTTATAAAGCCATCATAGGTGCTAATGCCTCCACCACCATTAGCATAAAAAAAAAATCACAGTATTAAAAAAAACTGTTCAGTTAATGACAGAATTGTCAGTTATTGTAATTAATAAAAAATTCTGCACTTCTCAGGGTTTTTCTCAATGCCAAAAAAAGGCCAGAAAGTGTAAGTCCAAATATGTTTGTATGCATTCTGTAAGTTCAGAGAAAGTGTTCCTTTCAACTAGATAGTGTCTATAGAGAATGCCTATGGGATTTCTTCATAATGATTTAAGAAAAGTGGAGGAAGTCTTGTATGCATTACTAATTATTTTTCCCTTTTTAAGGAAGAGCTGGTGAGCTGGTTGACAGAGGAGACAATACATATGGTGGGAAATGGGTCATAAATCCAAGTGGTGGCTTGATTTCAAAAGGACACCCACTGGGTGCCACAGGTAAGCTTACGTGGCCTTTTTTCTAAAGAGTTCGGCATCTAGATGTGGTAAATGTTTGCTGGAGTGTGTATGTTGTTATGTTTATTATTATTATTATTATTATGCATAGTGCTCTCAGTGTACTATATATATGAGTGGATTACAGTTGTTAATTTGACAGTTCCCTGCCACCAGCTAAAGCATCCCCAGAAGGTTGCTATCCAGTCCAAGTGCAGAATATTGTGGGGTTATTACTTCCTTCAACTTGGAAACTATGCATTTATTAATGCAGGCTAGGACAGTGTGATATAGTGGTTTGAGTCATGTAAATCCTTAGGGTGACCTTGGCAAATCACACTTTTTCAGTTTCAGAGGATGCCAATGGTAAACCCCTTCTGAAGAAACTTGCCAAGAAAACTCTGTGATAGGTTTGCCTTAAGGGTTGTTGTAAGTTAGAAAGGATTTATTTTGTAGTTAGCCCTATTTTTGAAAAGACTGAAAAGTATAACAAATTCAATCCTGAAAAGGTTTTGGGAGTCTTGTTTGATTTAAAAAATGATTTCAGTCACTGTTGCAGCCATGAGCACTATAGATGATTTTAAAATAAATAGGCTCAAATGGTTAAGACACTGACTCTGTTGATTGCAAGATTGGCAGGTTGGCAGTTCGAGGCCCAGGTGCTGCATGATGGGGTGAGTTCCCATCACTAGTCCCAGCTTCTGCCAACCTAGCACTTCAAACGCATGCAAATGCAAGTAGATAAATAGGTACTACTTCTCAGTGGGAAGATAAACAGTGTTCTGTGCAGTCATGCTGGCCACATGATCACAGACTAGTCTCTGACAACGCTGGCTCTTCAGCTTAGTAACAGAGATGAGCACCATCCCCAATGGTTAGACACAACTTGACAACCTTGCCAATGGGGAATACCTTTACCTTTTAATGTTCTGAACATTTAATAGGAGCTTTCAGTACATACTAAAGAAGCACCTCAAGATTATCACCAAGATCTTATACTGTTTTCGTGTGGCATTAATATATGCCAGTGCATTTACACAGGATCCCACTGGCATGCAACCAAGTGCATAGTGAACACCACCAGCTTTGAGCTCACGTATTTTACAAAGTTGTGAAATGCTTGGTTTTTATAGGGCCTGCTGTTATACCTCTGAGAAAATGCAACTGCTTACATAGCTATTTTTATGCTAATGTATTGCCTCAGCAGAATTCTTGATCATATTTCTAGCTGCTCACCCCAAACTAGATAATTGTTCTTCTATTTTCATTGAGTTTGTGATAATGGGCCCTCCCACTGGGCCCATTATCACAATTGTAGCTGCTTTCATGGATGATGTACCCTACTAGTCCTCTATCTCGTATTTTAAAAGAAGTTGCAGGAATTCATGAGTTAAAATTCTACTGAAGGCAGTTCTTACAAATATTGGGGAGAAACCCATCTGAACTAATTCATTACCTGCCTAGAAATGCTCTTTGTAATTGGTCTCTAATATGGAACAATTTCCCATGTGAATTCTTGCTGGGATGTCTTATAATTTTGATGTTGAAATCTAAAGTGTTGGAGTGTCAAGGACTCTGCCTCCATAAGGAAAATTGGACTTCAGTCCTGCAGTTCTGTGCAAACAAAGGTTTGATATGTGTTATGTGAATGTTTTGGCTGACTTTGGCCTTAATTCCAGAAGGAAATGTGAGTGGTATTTGTTCAGAGTAATTAAATAATCTGTATTACAGAGTCCTTTTACTCATTCATTTTTGACAACAGGTTTTTAGTATTTACTCTCTGCACAAGCAGTGTTAGAGCAGAGGTGAATGCCTAATGCAGCCCTACTCTGTGAGTGGGGGGGGGGGGGGCTTCACACCTCCCAGTACATTTGTACCATCACTACAAGAAGGAAAGAAGAGTTGCAGGAGAAAGGGATTTGCTGGCCAGCAGTCAGACATACCGGTAAATGCACCCTAACCACAGAGTGTGCTGCCCAAAATGCAGCCTTTATTGCTGTCTAGGCAGTGTTTCTGTGGCTAGATCACAGGCAGCACATGCAACCCAGTTACGGAGTAGGAGCAACATCTTGTGGTGCATGAATCTGCACACCTATCTGCTGTGGCATAAGCCTGTGAGACATTGGGAATGATATGATGTCTGAGAATTTATTTCTCCTGAAGGCTGGATGGCCATCTGTCAGGGATGCTTTGATTGGGAGTTTCTGCGTGGCAGGGGGTTGGACTGGATGGCCCTTATGGTATCTTCCAACTCTATGATTCTATGATTCTAGGTATGTCTGAATTTGCCAGGGGAAGGGGGGCAGCAGGATGCATGCTCTGTTGATGTACATTTGTGAGAATAGATGCATTTTTTTGCAGAGGGGATGCGTGTCAGTGGATAGTGACAGTGCATGAAATGTAATTTCCTGCCCATGTTTGGATTGGGTCCTTTCTACTTAAGGAATTTTCCGCAATTACCTCTTCCAATATGTGGCCTCCATCCAGTTTCCACCAAGGGAGTATTTGCCCCAGCAGTGGCTATTGTTTCTGTAACATAACAGGGTTGTGACTTCATCTTTTGACTTAGGATCCTTTCACAGTGCACAATTGTAGCAACATGATTCTACTTTTAACTGCCATGGTTCTGTCTTACAGAATTCTGGAGAAGGGCATTCAGAATTCTCAGCCAGAGAGTTTTAGTCCCTTCTCAGGTTACATGGCCCAGAATACCATGGGATGCAGCTTGTAGTTAGTGTGAAAGGGCCCCTGGTCTGTTGACACAATTCTGGGATCTAGAAGGGTGTCCATGAGAGGAAATGGGAGAAGTCCATAAAGGTACTTTGCTTTGTGAATATGACTTGGCTTGCAGTTGTCATGATAGAAAGAGAATATCATTGCTGCAACAGTTTACATCCTGTCCGGGATTAGAATTGTGTAATATTATCAAGAAAGGTCAGCCTTGTTTATGAAGCATTTTGTAAAGGCAGATCTGGTTCAGGTGTGTTAAGAATAGCATGGACTCCTGGGTGGTTCCTTTAAAGATGCTCTTTCAGTGCCCCATTTAAGCTTAAGAGAAGTGTTTCATCCTCAGAGGTGGATGCATAAGGCTCCAAGCTTCGCTTCAACATCCTTAATGAGTTGGAATGGAAACTCATGTTTGCACAACGAGACAGGCAAAATAGCCCTTCTAACTTTATGTATGGCATGCAGGACTACAAATAGATTGTGCACATCCTGGAATCAGATGAGATTAATTTTTCATTTTTTATTATAAAATATATTTATTAAACATATATGTATCATACATAGGAAAAGAGACAGTACATACAAAAACATACAAATAATTAAGCAATAACAACATTAGTCATACCACATTACTCATATCCTGTATCAAACTTACTTTACATTAACCATATTTCATTTTTTTAATCCTTGGATTTAAAAAGATGTAGCATTAAATGAGAAAACATACACCCTTTAAATGGGGGTTAACAGCCTTTTAAACGACAAGGTTTTTCTGCATTAACTATGGAGCAACAGCTGGGAAAAGATTGCACCTTCACTTTGGCCATTTAAATGGTACCATGCAGTATTTTGCTGCTAAAAATCAAGTAATTCAGTTTTTAAACTAGTCTATTGACTCTCAGGCAGTTGTAGGAAGAAATTGTGTTTCAAAAGCACAGGGTTGTCGTTGTGTGTACAAGTGGCATGGCATGGTTCAGAAACTACAAAAGCCCACATCTGTATAGAGGACCCATGGCCAAGAACTCCTGCTGCTCTTTCTCCTTGACACTGTCTAGTTTTTCAGTCACCCAAACATCTATTTTAATTGCCAGGGGGAAGCCAAGCGAACACAATATGGATGGAGGGATGAGGAGAAGGAAGAGCTACCATTGCCTGATTTCTCCTAAGCTGATGAAAAGATAACAGTGTTAAGGCAAAGGCAGAGATGGCACCAAGGAGGAAGCGGGGCCATAATTAAGGAGGGCACAGCTGGCGATAGCATTGCTTATCCTTAAATTTCACTCATCATAGAATCTGCCTCTGGTCTAAATACTCTAAAAGCACCAGATCTTGGAAGCTAAGCAGGGTCAACCCTGGTTAGTACTTGGAAGGGAGACCACCAGTGAATACCAGGCTGTATTTCAGAGGAAGGAACTGGCAAAACCACCTCTTGAGTATTCCTTGTCCTAGAAACCTCTTTGAAATTCATGAGATCGCTATAAACCAACAGGTGACTTGAAGACACACACAGATGGCTTAGTGATGGCTACAGATAGTAACTTGCAGATAGTAAAAATAAACCTGAGCATAAGAATGTGTGCAGTATTCTGGAAACGCTGAGCATCTGGTGCCAAATCTTGGAAAATTCTTTGACAATTTGTTAGCTAAGGCACTGCTACTCAGAGTGTTGGTCCATAGACTCTGGGAAGTTTCCAGAAAAGAAAGAAGAAGTGGTAGCTAGTGGGCACAAATATGATACTAGCCCCTAGTGCACTGGAGAAATATAACTAAGCTGTGTTCTGAACAGTGGCCACAGCATTATGCAGTATGCTTCCTAAAAAGAACTTATCTCAGTATCAGGCCTGCAATAATTCAGAAGACATCCCCTTTTAGGAAAATGTTTGGAAAAGCTTTTTGAATCTCCAATCTGTAAGATCCAATCTACAATCTGTAAGATCTCTGTAGGTTTACATTTTTATGTTTGGTTTTAGAGGGATCTTTATTATGTGTGCTTTTGTGGTATTTTGTGAGTGAAACTGTGTACGATTAGTGCTCCCCCTCTGCTTAAGTCTGTAGTCCTGTTCATGCTTTGGGAGCACAGTGGAAAGGAATTTGCCAGGGGAAATTTATACATCTGTATAAATTAGCCTAGGATTGGCCTTGTGTTCCTCAAACATTGAAGTGGTGCAATCATTTCAGCCTCTTGAGAAATTTGTAAAAGCAGGTTTTCCCAGTCACTCTGCACACAGGGAACTCCTTTTAACTCCTGCCAGTAGAAACTTTCAGTTGTTCACAGAAAGGATTCATCTAAAACCTGAAAGCAACCTGCCCAGCCTCCTATTTTCTCTTACAGGCCAGATATTAAATGTACAGCACAGTACGCTTGAAATTTTGTACAGCTTGATCTGTGTTCTCTGTGTTTGATGCATTAGGTCTCGCTCAGTGTGCTGAACTCTGCTGGCAACTAAGAGGAGAAGCTGGAAAGAGACAGGTTCCTGGTGCAAAGGTTGCTTTGCAGCATAACTTGGGCATTGGCGGTGCTGTAGTAATCTCTCTCTACACAATGGGCTTTCCTGAAGCTGCAAGGTGAGTGTGCAATTCTTTTTGTACATACAACACACACACACATTTGCCCATTTCAGTATTGCACTTAAATTTGATAGTCATTGTTTTGTATATGAAGATGATTGCTGTACTTAAATAGTTTGACAATCTTTTGTGGCACAATCTTAAGTGAATTAATTGGGTTAATGTTTCCTGCCTTAAGTCCTGTCAGATTTAAGTAGGGAGCTGAGAATAGCCCCCATCCTCGGCTTTCTTTATAAACAGGGCGATATTAGTTCTGAATGCAACAATCTTGCTCAGCATTTTTCAAAAAGGAAAACTATTTTGATTTCTTTAGTTACTGGAAACTTTCGTTGTGGTTTTGGTTGTGGATAGAAAAGTCAGTCTTAATCGTGTTTTCCAAAGCCTGGTTTCCAGTTAATAATAATAATAAAAAATAATGTAAACAACTGTTAAAAGGATGTGCAGAGTTGGCATTTTCTACAGAATACAGAAAACCTGACACAGGGAGTGGAAGCTGACTGAAAGAAATAAGGCTATAAGCTTCTGAAATTTTACACTAATTCTGCATACAGAGCAGGGAAAGTAACTTTCAGATTTCTTAGAGTTTACAGTCTTGTGAGATTTTCTTTTCTTTTCCCATTGGCAAAGTACTGGTAATATCATAAGGGTATGCTCCAGAGCTATGAAACCTGGAAAATGTATCTAAGCAGTAGTTTCTAGTTACTAATCAGTAACTAGTAGTTCTTATTTTTTTCTTGTTCAGAAATGCCCTTTTTGAAGCTACCCTGTTATATAACTTTTTTAAAGTGTCAAAAGATGTCTTGTTTTGCTGGGTGTTGTTTATTTTTAATTTTTAGTGTGTTTGGTGATGGGGCAGGTGACATGTGGCAAGGGTTTTTTTGTAAAAATTTAGTATTAATTCTTTAAGTTAGTATTTTATGGAGTTTTCTTTAAAGGATCATGAGAAGGTCTTTCTAATTAGTAAGTAGTTTTAACATAGGGAGGAAGTTTTCTACACAATTAGATCTGTGCTTAGAGATGTTTAATTCATGTGAGCAAGAATAAGAAATGCTGATAGTCATCAAATTAATGAAAGGTATTACATATTAGAATATAAGAAAAAATAAGAACTACTAGTTACTGCTTAGTAACTAGAAACTACTGCTTAGATTTAGGCTTGCCTCTTACAGGAGTGGGAAAACTTTTAGTGTGGGTGTAATTGTAACTTGCTGTCATGATCCAATTAAGAATTCCTTTTTGAAGCTTTTTAACCAGTTGTACATTCTCATATGATATGTGCAACAGTCTGCATTCAACAAAATGAATGCACGTATCCATTTGAAACTGCCTGTCACTTGATTTTAAACTGGCCTGATAAACAATGCTTACAGTGTTAGATTTGTAGATTTTTCTTCTGTAGAAGTACTTTGCTGTCTAAAGGTGGTTTGCCAAACCAAATGCAGTGCTGGACCTCTGTGATAACTGATACATCATCTATTTAATTGATTCCCAAATGGCCCTATTTTTATTAGTGATGCTGCAGACAAGTTGGAAGACATGCTGTAATATACCTTGGGCAGCTAAAGCATGCAGTAGCTCCCAGATAAGAAAAGATCTGTGGCATAAAAACAATGCTTTAATCCCCTAAAGTTTTTTTTTTTATAAGAGAGCAGGAGCAGAAGAATTAAAGGAGGGCACTGGAGGGTGGGGATTCAATATAGGAGGCAAGAGAAATACATACTTGTAAGAAAGTATGTACATTGCTTGACTGAGCAGGGATTTTACACCTGCATTCAAAGGTGTACTTTATTACAAGCCCCTTTTCAGAGCACAGATATCAGTAAGATTTTGCTTGAACCACCCCTCCCACAGTATCTGTGCTTGTTGCAAAACTGTATCATTAAAATCTTACTTGATCGTACAGTACGGTTGCATAACTTAAGTGGGAGTAAATAGATTGGTTAACTAGAGTAAAGGTAGCTATGTTTCATCATTTTCATCTTATAAGTGCCATAGTTATTGTTGCTGATAGTCAACCCTGACTGTTGTTGAAGATGTTATGCTGAGACTGATTCTTTAGTAATTAACCTTACAGGAATAAATTGCAGAATTTTATTTATTCATTCATGATGTGTAAAGTAAATTCTATCTCTCAAATAGTAGTGAAATTTGCTTTTCCAGAAGGCAGAAAGATATTTATCCTTGGATAAGTGAAATATATAAAACCTCTCTCACTTCTGTATCTCCAGTAAAAGGAGAAACACTAGAGAAGAAAGATCCCCATCCTGCTGGATCACATGGAAGAATGGAACTCAATCTCTTTCACTTTTTGTCCCACATCACCACCATCCCTACCCCACCCCTATGGGAGGAAGCAGAAGAAGCACAGAACAGTCTCAGAGGTTGCATCTGCACTGCAGAAATAATGCATTTTGGTATCATTTTAACTACCATGGCCCAGTGCAATGGAATACTGCGATTTGTAGTTTGTTGTGGTACCAGAACTCTGTGACAGAGAAGGCTAAATATCTCACAAAACTACAGATCCCATTTGTTAACATGTCCTGGCCATCTCGTTACCGTTGCCACTTTATTGCAGAAACTGGGGTACTTCAGTTTCAAATAATTGACAGACTCTAATCCTTGTTCTCATATATATAGTATGTGAATGCAGACACTAAGGCTTAACTTGTTTGCTACGGTAGGCTGACTTGACTGACATTAAGTGACCTTCTCCCATTTCAGGAACCACCAAATTCAAGCTGTTCCCACAAAGGCAGATCTGGATGGGTTTAAGTCACATCTTGTCTTCAAAGAAATTGAAAAGAAACTACAGGAGGTACATAGCATAAGAAAACATGCTTATGGATTAATTTGCAAATAAATATTTCATGTTTGGACCCAGGAATAGTGATAAACATGTGAAACCAACTTGTCCGTCTGCTTTTTTTTAGAATAAAAAGCCTGTAAATAATTGTATGTTCCTTCCACTGATCTGTCTCCTGCTTCCCACAATAAAAAGGGATTGGAAAGTACAATTCTCTCCCAAGACAACAGTGTAGTTATGGGCAATTTTTTTGGAATAATGGCGAGACAATGTTTCTGAATTGCATCGTGAACATGAGTATTTAAAATACTTGGGCTGTTGTAATTAGAACGAAGTGTGCCTCCCTAACGTAACTGCAATAGAATTATGAGAATTGGAAGTAATGGAATTAAGATTACATTTGCCAAGATTTTTCTTCTTACACGTGAAACTTTTATTGGAGAAACCTCGAACCTTGTACAAGTATTAATTCCATACCAAAGTCTATCTCTTTCACTCACTGAAAATATTTGCAAGGTTCCTAACATTGATCTCTGCACAAAGGATATACAGTTGGCCCTCTGTTTTCGCAGGGGATCTGTTCTAGGCCCCCCCCCACTAAAGAGATTAGCGAATATTCAAGCCCCATAGGCTTGAATGGGACATGGCCCATTGATTTAAATGGAGGTTACCCCTCAGTGAATATGTAAAACTCCTTGGAAATGTGGAACATATAAAACCCCTCTCACTTCTGTATCTCCAGTGAGAGAATGGAGGGGCGACTGTAATAGGAAATATTCTAGATCAAGGGTGGCTGTACTTTGGTACAGGCTGTATCCAATCCCTCATAGCTGTTTTTATGGCCCCAAGGGTCCACCAAAGATCAAAAAATTACCCCCAAACACCCTCTAGGGAGTGTGGAGACAATTCATCTTGCTTTGGGCCCCTGAGCAGTTCAAGACCCAGGAGACTCCTTTTTATGATGTAGGAAGTGAACTGAAAGCAATTTCTAGGTCACCTCCAGTTATAAAGAAAAGACATTGTCTAAGCCTAAAACATAGTGAAACTCTCCCATGTTCCCTGAAGGCTGTTGGAGGACTTTTAGGGGCAAATTAGGTTTTGATGGGATATGTTTGCAGGGGGAATGCTATGGGGGGAGTAGTGCCCTTACAATTCCCTACCTCTACTGTAGATGCTTACAAAGCTCACAGATTACTAGATCCAGCATTCCCATCATTCTACAGGTCCCATGGAAGGCAGACTGCATTACAGACCAGATTTGGAAACTGCTTATTAGCACAGTGTCCAGATGTCTAGGGACTGCATCACAGTCCCAGCTCTGATTTTAATTCCATGAGATCTTTTTTGAAAACCAGAAATGGCTTGACAGTTGGCTAGACATAGGAAACACAATGAACTGGTTTAGGTCAAATAAAATATTGGGGGAAAGGTGGTTGTACAGGGCTAGGGGCCACAACTACTAGTGGCTTATGGGACATTTAGCACATGTGGCTTATGAGCTTCACTTGCCTACTCCAATCTTAAGAGTAGGTAGTGTCCTCTAGCACACAAACTAGACTGAAGAAAAGCCATTTTTGTATGCTTCTGGATACTAGTGACGTGGTATGCATGCACAAGCTTCCTAGCATAAAACATAGTATAAAACAACATGTTAGACACTTTGTCTTACATGAATTGGCCCTCTGTTTTGGTATGAAATCCTAGCAAATATTGCCCTCTCATTTCTACCTTTGAGCGGCTTTTGTGGGCAGTACTTAATTTGAATGGAGGATGTTTCAAGTTAGAATTCTCAGCTCCTAGTTTAGAATCCAAGTATGTTTCTGATCAGTAACAATATAAACTTAGTGTTTGGATCCCATTGTTGTTATGTTTATGCGCTCTTTCTGGTGATGTCCAAAACTCTTTGCTCTCCAGCACACAAGAGGAAGTGAGTAGTAGAGACTTTTAAAGTTCTCCAATGACAAAATAAATTTCTTCTGTGCTTAATATCCACTGGTATTATAAGACAAGTTCAACATTTTGAAGTGCCAATTTGCACTAAAAATTGTTTGAAACAGTAGCTTCAAGTTTTTGGCATGTGTTAGTGTCTCCCTCGTTCATTTTCTGATTTGTATGAGGCATGCCTGC
Source organism: Phrynosoma platyrhinos (assembly GCA_020142125.1). Taxonomy (NCBI): domain Eukaryota; kingdom Metazoa; phylum Chordata; class Lepidosauria; order Squamata; family Phrynosomatidae; genus Phrynosoma; species Phrynosoma platyrhinos. The sequence goes on along the minus strand of CM034706.1, from coordinate 193,898,136 downwards.
AACATGATAGCAGCAATGAGGGGAAAGATGTTTGTAGCTTTTCTTAGCCTTAGAGCTCAAATACTGGGAAAGTATGTAATTTTCATAGTATCTTTTCCCCCTTACATATTGTGCATCTATAATGGGTATTTCAAACTTAGCACGTTTTAGATATCAGAAACAATGCTTACTTCATCACTTCTCTTTATGCTCATATTTTAAGGCAGGCTACCCAACTATATAGATTGCATGGTGCAGCTATCTTTGGGTTGTACCACCATAGACTGCAGGTGGAAGATACCATGTTTGAATCTGTACATAGAAAACTATTCATGGAGATATAACCATTCAGGTGGCCATCTCCACTCCATCTTTCTAAATGTATTGATTCCATCTTAGTCAAGGCTATGAGTGAAATCTGAACTAGGAAAAGCTTAAAATTAGCAAAGTGTATGGTAGTTAAAGATTATAGTTAAGCAGAATGGCCATAATCCAGTTAATCAAATGTCTTAAGGACTAGCAAGTATTAGCATCACATCTTCACCAGATATAATGTTCATCAGTTGCATCTGATAAAAGCATACTACAGTCCATAGCATAATATGAACACCAGCTAGAATAGACCCCTTGAATCAATTTACCTTACAGAAGTGTTGATTTACTCTAGCTATAACTAACAGTTGGATTGAAGTCCAAGGAATCTCACACCAAATGAAGCTTAATAGTAATTCAGGTCATAGAACAGAAGTCCTAATTGTAGTCATTGAATCATAGAGTTGGAAGAGATCTCAAAGCCATCAGGTCCAACCTCCTGCCATACAGGAATACACAATCAAAGCATCCCTGATAGATGGCCTTCTAGCTTCTGTTTAAAAACCTCCAAAGAAGGAGACTCCACTACTCTTCAAGGGAGTGTGTTCCACTGTTGAACAGCATTTACTGTTAGCAAGTTCTTCCTAATGTCCAGGTAGAATACCATTTCCTCTAATTTGCATCCATTGCTCTGTGCCCTAGTCTCTGGAGCAGCAGAAAACAAGCTTGCTCCATCCTCAATATGACATCCCTTCAAATATTTAAACAGGGCTATCATATCACCTCTTAACCTTCTCTTCTCCAGGCTAAACATAACCAGCTCCCTAAGTCCATTTTGGTCACCCTCCTCTGAACAAACTCCAGCTTCTCAACATCTTTTTTGAGTTGTGATGCCCAGGTATCATAGGCATTTTGGTCATCCTCCTCTGGGCAAGCTTCACCTTCTCAACCTCTTTTTTGAATTGTGATGCCCAGGTGTCACAAGGCACTTGATTTTAACATAACAGCTGAACATTTCTACCCTGAAAATAGACACATGCTTAACAGTGTACACTTAAGCATGTATACTGCTTACTGCACCTAAGCACGTATACTCAGTAAACCTAAGCATGCTTATTGAAAAATAAATCACATGAAGTGCCATACTCATTAGCGTCCATGTCTACCAAGGGTTTTCTGAGAAGTCTAAACAATTTTAAGAGTGTCTCCTGAAAGGAGGCTCTTCAGGAGACTTCACTGGTGCAGCTCAAAGGAAGATGAAAGCTGCAGTTCAAAGTAGTAGTCAGATATTCTACTGGGCACATGCAAGCCCTAGAAGAGAGTATTCAGGTAGTGAGTCATTCTGCAGGCATGCATATATTTAGCAGTGTTTGAAAATATCAAGTGCATAAATAAATGGAGATCTTACTGTTTTAGCTGTGATATGTAACTTTTATTTAACTGTTCCAGGAAGGAGAAGAGTATGTCAAGAAAATTGGTGGAATTTTTGCCTTCAAAGTAAAGAATGGCCCTGGGGGTAAAGAAGCAACTTGGGTGGTTGATGTGAAAAATGGTAAAGGCTGCGTGGATGCTAATTCAGGTTAGTCTTATTCCTTTCCCACCATACATTGTTCTTATGTTGTTGGAATCAAAAGTGTATACTGTAGACTTTTAAGCACCGCAGGTGGTATTGCAATACAAGAATGGGCTTAAGTGCAAGATTAGCCTTATTAGATGCAGTATTCCTCGGAGCATAAAAGAGTTTCAGAAACTCTCATGTTCCCTGACAACTCCACTAATAAAATCTTGTGTATCCCAAAGCCTCAATAAAACATGTGTTTTTGGCAGTTAGCCTTGTACAACTGTTTAAAAACAGAATTGGAATGTTTCTACAAACTCCAGTCCATCAACAATAGGTTGAACAAAGACAGTGATTTCTTGGCATGCTATATATATATCTGTTTTAATTATCGCCTTTAAAAAAAATTGACAGAAAGTTTGTTTTGATTTGTAGTTGTTAACTTTTTTCTACGTAGTCACTATCCAGATTTACACATTTTTCCCCAGCATTGACCCTTTGAATACTGTCATTGTAGAAGTCTGCAGATTGCGCCTTAAACCATTCTTCCACTTCATGAATGACATCATTTGTGTTATCAAATTGGCAACCCCGCAATGGATTTTTCATTTCTGGAAACGAAAAGAATTCACTTGCGGTTGGGAGAATAAGGTGGATGCTGCAAAATCTCAAAGCCACATGCCCTTGCTTTATTAACTGCAACATGAGATAAGTGAGCTGGTGTATTGTCAGCTAGGAGATGAATGCCTATGGAGAGTATCCCATGGAGTTCCTTTTTCAGAGCATCTTGCAACTTGTCCAGAAGATTGCTGTAGTATGTGCCAGTGATGGTTTGTCCCTTTGCAAGGTAATCTATGGGAATGACTCCATGACAGTTCCAAAAAACTGAGAGCATGACCTTCCCTGCTGACTTTTGCACCTTTGCCTAATACCTTTCAAATGCAGGAATTTTATCATGTTGCAAGCCTCAGTCTTTTCCATCTTACACTTTAGTAACTTCTGGCACAGTCTGTAACAAAAGTAAAGGACGCAATGAGATGATTTTCTCAACATCATGCACTTAGGGATCAATGATGACATTGACAAAATTTCATCAATATACTATAATAACTTCTGGGTGATAATTATTACTTTACAATACCCCCTCGTATTATAACACAAATTAACTTCCCAGTTACATGAAGGCTCTCTTGGCCTCACTTGGACTCTCTGGTTCCCACACTACAATCCAATATTCATTCATATGGTTATCTATGCACTTAGGTTTTAAGCAACATCCTCCCTCCTACCTTTGTTGCCTACATTAATGAACTTGTCACCTCATCTCCATACCCACAAAGTTTTGCATTTCTACCACCATTTCTCACACACAACCTGCTTATATAGGTTTGTACCTCGACCCTCCACTCCACCCCATGCACCTAAGAAAGTAGACTATGAAAGCTCATGCTTCTTTCTTTCAGTTAGTCTAAAACAGGGGTAGGCAACCTTTCCCCTTTAAGGGCCGAGGGACCAGCTCCCAGAAGCCTCAGCCATGTTGGCCAATAGTCCCATGTTTGCCAATAGCTCCTGGGATTCTGGGAGCTGAAGTCTCTCGGCTCTTAAAGGGGAAAGGTTGCCTACCCCTGGTCTAAAAGGAGCTACAAGATCCCTTTACACACTGTTTAAAAACAAATTAGGAAAGACATGATTTAGTCTTGAAGTAAGGCAACCCACCTGGCTTTCAAGAACCTGATGCAAAAAAGAGAAAAGTCCATAAAGTGGTGAAACTATCTGTGACTTATTTGACTATTAGATTTATATTATGAGCTCCCATTAGTGACCCATGAAATAGCTTTATTTGTGGTACACTCTTTATGTCAGGGGCATGTTCTCTCGGGGAAAACCTTCCAGACCCAACACACATGCAGCAGAGAGGAGGGCAAAGCAGAAGTGAACAGATCTTCCTTTCTTGCTCCTCTTTCCCTGATCTTGCATATTCTCATTGTCACCCCATCCCCACTTCCATAGCAGTTAGGATGGGGATCTGCTATTAGAAGCATTAGGAGGCCTTTTTCCCAGCTTTACTCTCTAACTGTGACACTTTCTCCTCCCCCCCCCCCCCCCCCCGAATATCTCTGCTGCCCTGTGTTGCGGTGCAAGGAGGTGTTTGGAGGAGAGAAGTCACAGGCTGGTTGGATATAAAGGCCTTATAGATCAGATTTATAAAATGTTTGCTGTCTCTATGAACTCTAGCCTGAAATCTGTTTTAATTGTAGTTTACATACCATTTATTTGCAAAATACTTTTTTCATTTCTTTAAAATGTTTCGTTTAGCAAATGCTGTCTGTTGACTTAATTATTCACTAGGTTCTGCTGCTTTTACTGTTGTTTTTATATATTGTTTTAATTATTTTTGCATTGAAATTGCAAGGCACCCTCACCACCTCTAAAATAGAAATTCAGAGTAGGAATGTTTTAAGTAAATGAATAACATCTGGATAAAGGAGTTCATCTTGCTACATTCATTGCTTTTGTTATTTAAAGTGTAGAAAAGCTTTCTTTGATTGACCTGGTCAAACAAGAGAATATCTAATCTCTTAACACCACAATAAATGTTAAAAATTAGCCCAGATTTGAAAATTGACCAGAGTGTGGGTCACTTTTCATTCTTAACTGATATAAATACATTACCCAGTGCATGCTCATTATTTTTTCATAACCACAGTTACAATTTGGGTTGAGCAAAGCACTTAAACCATAGCTTAGCATTATGTGTATGAGCTCGAATGAGTGTGAGCAAGCTCTCAGACTTGGACAAACTCCTCTCCTTCACCTACATGGCCAGGGGAAGAACTTTGCTAGCACTGAATTTCACATTCTACTAATCCCTCCTTGTAACTTACAAACTGTGTTCAAAAACTGACCAGAGTTTATTCTTAAGGGAGGTTTTTTGTGTGTACTTAATACCAAGCCATGATTCTGTAAAATGGGAAGGAAGCACTAGCAAAGTCTAGCAAAGGCCATGGGGCAGAAGAAGAGGAAAGAGGGATTTTATGAGCCCAAGTCATTGCTTAGTATCATTTCAGTTTGGACACCAGTGTGCTTAACCATGGTTTAGTGTTACCATGCATAGCAGTCCTTGGTTTTCTAATAACCAAGTATCATGATTTGTATATTGGGAAAGTATTCCATTTTTGCAGCACCAATTTGAGGAATGAGCTCAGACACTCTGACAAGTGAGTAACTGCTACATCCTAACAACTTAAAAATTATCAATCAAAAAAGAACCTCTATAGTGCTGTAATGAAGGAAATGTTTGCTAAGATTTTTCTGTCGGATTTTGGACCTAGCACTATCTCTTAGAGGGAGATAACTAGTAGATTGTCCTTGAACATGGATCAGTTCAGTTGGTAGAAATTACTGTTGGCAAGATAGCAGCTGTTCAAAGACCTACTTTGAATTATTTAATGTTTATACAAAGCACTGGGGGCGGGGCAGGTGAAAATAGGTCTTCCTGTTCTTTTAACTATGACTATTGCTGCATCCTAAGTGTACTAAGTAGGAAACAAGACCATTGAAGACAATGGACGTATTTCGTAGTAAACATGCAGACAATTTATGTTGCTAATCTACTTACAAAATATCTTGCTGTATTACAACCCAAATGAATGCAATGTTTCTGCTTGCAGTACGTAAGTAAGCTGTATATAAGCTTCGTTTCTATAGTGGTGAAGCAATATCAACAAGACAGTCTGAAAAATGTACCAAAGTTCAACGTGAGTCATGCTTGCCCCTTGCTTTCTTTTGAAAGTCTTCTTTGAAGAATGCTAAAACTCACGGAACAGTCACACGGAGTGATTCTTTAAATGGTACTTGAAAGTGAGTTTATTGGTACTTGACAGTTAGCTTTTTTTGTTCATTACTTTTGTATTTTTTCTGATCTTCAAGTAAATGAGAACAATTGTTTGCCAAATAGGCTACTTACTATGTCCAAGTTAACATACTGGAAACTGCTGAAGAAGAAGGCTTCTCTTTCTTTCATGCCATTTGCACCATGCCAAAGCATTTATTATTTCCCTTTCTATTGCCATGATGTGTATGCTTGTTCTGAAAGCATCTAGAACAGAGCTGCCAGTCGTTGTAGCAAAGATAAAAATAATAATAATAAATAATAATAAATTTTATTTTTATCCCGCCCCTCTGCATAGCAATCGGGGCGGCTCACAACACTTAAAATACCATAGTTAAAATACATTCAGCTATCCCAATCCCTCCACCCATCCCTCCCACCCCTTAAGACCGAATTAAACTAGAAAGAGTTAAAACAGGAATCAATAACAAACAAAATTATAAAAATAATGGTGGCCAGACAACGTAGAGCCAACAGAGAGTTCCTCAAGAGGGTCAATCTGGGAAAGCCTGCCGGAAATCAGTAACTTACAGGTGGTGGTGTTTTTTAAAACATAGACTGGGATTACACTTCTAATGGATTCCACACATCCATCTAGAATCTATCTTGTAATTCTTGGATGTTTGGATTTGGTGTACATTAGAAGATGAAAAGTTACATTTGCTGTATTGGTACTGTTCTTGTCACTGTATGAATGAGGCAGTACTGAACCTAGAATAAATATATCAGTAAATGCTTAGATGTTTCTCTTGATCAGTTGCTGACTCTTATTTAATTTATACCCCAGCTTATTCTCTATATATTCAGCAGCTTACAACTAATCCAAACAAAGTGCTGATAAAATTTTAGAATACAAAAATTAATGTCAAGTAAACAATCCTGTTAAAAGCACAAAAGCACAAAGTTAAAATAGTTAAAAACATAAAAAAGAGAAAACCACAGCACACCACATACAAAAACCCTTCTGTCACATGAATTAAGAGTCAAACAACTGCCTAAAGGAAAAAGTCTCTGCCTGCTGGTAGAAAGAAAGCAGCTCTTCTATAATAGTTGAGCATTCCTTTTATCTTTTTGATTCTCTCGCCATCTTTTGCTCTTCTGTCTGTTCTTAAGATTCTTACATGAAGCTACAGTGCTCAATCTTTCTGTCTGCTACTTACAGATAAGAAGGCTGACTGTACAATTACCATGGCCGACTCTGATTTGCTGGCTTTGATGACTGGCAAGATGAACCCACAGACAGTAAGTAAAGTACAAAGGATATTGTATTATCCTTGTAGTATACTTGTTCTGCATTCTTATTTTATGCAGAGAACAAAGAAAGCGGACTGTGTCCCTTTTCCTCCTATGTTCTTTGGACTAAATGATAGATGACATGATTTTGGATACTGTTCAGCACCTGTTTGGTTCAAAATGGCTAAAGATGACAGGTTGTTTCCACTAACATAGTTCCAAACCATTTCATAAAGTATTTAGCTGGCAGTTGTTTAAGCACAGATGGAAATGTGTCTTTTTTGAAATCACTTTTATTATTTGTCTTGATTATAATTTTGGTGGTGCTGAAGAAACAATTCTCATTTGCAATTAGCAATCACATGATTTTCAGAGATATGTAAAGATTAGATTGTCCAAAAATGGCCAATATAACAATTCTTTTTTTTTCTTTGAATCTCCAAGTAATTTAAAAGTTACTCATAGTCTACAAAATAATACAAATTTCCCATATGAAGCATTTTTTCTCTCTCACAGTGATGTTTTAAAATGCATTTAGAATTTGTTCTTTAACATTTAACAGCTTTTTCTGGCTGTTACAAATTACCATGGCTTTGATTTTAGAAGAAATGATCAAAAGAAAGAGAAAATTCACTCTGAAACAGTGAGAAACACTAAATCAAATGGTGTAATTTAATTCTGTTTTTTTGTTTCTTGCTTCTAGGCTTTCTTTCAAGGCAAATTGAAGGTTGCTGGGAACATGGGCTTGGCTATGAAGCTACAGAACCTACAGCTTCAACCAGGCAAAGCAAAACTTTGAACCATTTTCAATTCAAGATGCAATCAAGACTTGAAAATCAAGTTTCTAAACTAGACTGGGACTAGATGTTGGAAGTAGCATGGTACAGGTCTTCTGAATACATGTGATCAACTCTAGCTTTCCAAAAGTCTCTGTTTAATGGAGATTTCAGCAATGACTTCCATAAATCAGTCTAGACTATTGAAAAATTGATAAAATATTAGTTGTTGGGATAACCTATGACTGTTTATAATGGCTTAAGAGCAGCACGATATTTTACAAACCCTGATTTTAGTTCATCTAAAATTTATTTTAAAAATACTAAAAGAAGGTGTTGATCTATCATTCTTGTGAGTTTTTAAAATTAGAATGTCAGTGGGAAAAGCCAGTACTGGTATTACTCATTTGACAAACATTCTTCTATAATTTCATTTTTATTTTAGGTTATCTTTCATAGTGAGTAAAAAAAAAAAATCCTTTCTTTATTTTGGTTTAGATCCAGAAAGCAATTTTAGATAGCCCAAAAGGCTTGGACATACCTAGTGATTTCCCCGCTTTTAATGCACACATATAAGCCTTGAAATTACAAACTGCTTTGAAATTCCCCTTGGTTTCAAATATGGTTTGATGGGAGTGGAGTACTGCAAATCCAAACCTCCCCTAGGGGAGCAGGACTAGTGTCTTTCTTTGGATCCTAGCCCTTGTCTAACAGAATCTTCTTCTTCCTAAGTTAATATATTGGACCATCTTTAAGCATACTGGAGATCAGAGCGTTCCCATTAATAATATAGGATAAATTAATTGTAACATTAGCTGTGCTTTCCACTTTGAACATATTGAATGCAGATACTAACCCTTTTTAAATGATGAATTTAATTATGATATACATAGCTCTGAAAAATGGTGATTCTTTAATAAATTCATATATAATATGCTAATTTTTAAATTCATTTTGTTTGGAGATAACATTCAGATTTGAAAGTTTCATAGTAAACTTAAATCGATTCTTCAATTTGTGTCTGTGGTGTTTTCTTGGTCAAACTTGAACTACAGTCTAGAGTTCATAGAAGGTGCAGGCTAGTCTACATAAGTGTACTGTGCAAAGCAGTGCTCATTTTTGCACATTCACATTCATGGTTAATTGTCTTCACTTTCCTGTGCAAACTTCACCAATTCAGATCTATCCACCCTTTCTCTCCCAAAAATGTACAGGCATCCGAATGCATGGGAAGCAGATGGACAGCTTGTGTGATAATGCACATTTCAGCAGATGCTCCAGTAAAGACCGTGGAGCCTTTTTCCATGGAGAGTTTTTCCAGGGCTGGAGTAGGGGCGCAAAAAACCTAAACTCCTGCAAATCACGTGTGGGTTTGACTGGAATGACAAGTATTTTAAACATGCAGACTAGCCCTATATGTTTTAGTAACATCAGATAGCACTGATATGTCCCCTAACATACAGCATTACACAAGCTGTGTACTGGAATAAAAGTTAATGTAGTGTTCTGTAGATTAAGCAGACATCTGCATTACAATTCATTGTATGTTCAGCTCAAACTGAAACTGCAGCTTGGGCCATAAAACAAACTCAACTTCCCTTCTGTTCTGCTCTTAAACAGCAGCCAACAGGCAGAAGTTAAATCTTTGTCTTAAATATTTCTCCTGCCAAAACATAACTCTGCTTCTGGGGAGGGGGTGAGAGTGGGAGCAAACAGAAAGAATATCCCTTTCTTTTAATGCCATTTGTTTTGTATAATTATAAGGGCTTTCGAAGAAGAGAAATAAACCACACAAAGTAGTAGACCATATAATATGTTAAATTAGAACAGATGTGCATGAAGATTCAGTTAATGGATAGGTTCATACCTTATTTAAACAGAGACATGTTAGAAAATGTCACAGACGAAGGATCAGTTTAGCACACAGTTTGTTTTCTTCTTAATGACCAGAGTGCAAAATTATATACAGTATTTAGCGTGTCAGCCAGGAGCACTTGTGTATAGGAGCAGCCATGTTCCTGCTAAAGCTATCTAGAAGTGGAAAAGTTGGCAAAACCCCAATGAACACATTTAAAGGATCGTATATGAGAGATCCAATCTGCAGAGTTGGAGACTAAGCATTCATTTGTTTTAGTTTGCCCATATTCAGTGGACTTGCAATAATGGATGTATTCAGAATTTTTTCATGGTGCTTGATAGGGTCTTTATCCAAACTTTTCCTAAAGTAAAACAGACTAGCCTTTTTGACCAAGGGTACACATGTCAATTACTCATTAGTGTGTTGTTGTATGCTAAATCAATTCCAATTTATGGTGACCTTAAGGCAAATCTATCATGGGGCGTTGTTGTCATAATTTGTTCAGAGGGGGTTTGCCCTTGCCTTCCTCTGAGGCTGTGAAAGTGTGACTTGCCCAAGGTCACCAAATGGGTTTCAATGGCAGAGTGGAGATTCAAACTCTGGTCTTCAGAGTCATAGTCCAATGCGTAAATCACTACACCATGCTGACTCATATGTGAAGAGTACTTATTAGTATCTTTAGAAAACTTGGTGCTATATGTAATGTATTTTTGAGACTTTGTATAGGTGTTCTATGATTATTCTTAGGTGTTTTGGTCAAAAGCCTATGAATGGACTCTTAAGGTAAATCTTCTGATTCTTAAGGTAGGGGGGCTTTCCAGATGTTGGACTACAGTTCATATCAGACCTAGCAAACATGGGCAATAGGAAAGGAAGATTGGAATTGCAATTCAACCTTTGGAGGTCCATAAATTGCCGCACTCTGCTCTCTGAACTATTGACACACATTTTTGCACTCACAGCCTTCATACATAGACTCTCCACATGTGGTCACTGTTGGCTAAAGGCATGGCCTATTTCAACTGAAAGGCATTGTCTGCATTGCCACAAGGTGAAAGTGCTAGTTTAATCTGTACAGATTAATTGGTGAGCCAGGGTTGATTTATTCACTGCTTTCAGGTATGTACCAAAGATTTACTTACACAAATGAAAATGTGCCAAATTTTTGAAGATAGCTGCATTGTGTGCACAAAAAAGCTGATTTCATGTTAATATTGCAAATAAGCTGACCCGGTGAGCCCTTTCACACTATAGTAGTAGTTATAGTAGTTTGTTTCCTCTTCTTTTGCTGTAACTGCATCCCATAGAATCCTTGGACTGGCAGGCAGCTGCTTTATCGCCTCTAACTTCATCCTCCTTCCGCAGTGCCCCCAGCACAAAGGTCTTTGGTCTCCTTCCATAGAAACCATCAAAGGTGGTCCCGATCCAGAACCCCATTCTCAGAGAATTCTAAATAGCTCTCCCTAAACTGCAAATCCTATGATTCTGTAGGATGTCACAACAGTTAAAAATGGAACTTAAGTGCTATAATTGTGTTGTCTGGAGACATTCCTCTATTTTGTATAGGAGTAATTCATGCAAAGTCCAAGATGGCCTTTTATACCAGCTCAGAAAATTGCATCTTGGGAATCAGATTGTATAACAGTAATGTATGCCAGTAATGAGGAGGAAAGTCTTCAGTGGAGAAAAGATGGGAAATGATTCTCTGAAGTGAGGATAATTAAAGTATTGTGCTAACAGATCATATGCATGTTTCTTGGGAAGTTTACCACAGTTTTTAGTGGGATTTATCCACAGAAGTGTGCATAAATTTGCAGATTAGTAATAAATTTTTCTCATCATGCAAAGTATTAAAAGTTCAAAGGGTCGGTCCTATGCTTTCAGCATATTTACTAACATGGTCACCAATGTTTGCTTATGGTATTTCTTGAGAAAGGAGCTGTATTTTCTGGTGGTTACAAAATGAGTTTTTAATACGTATTCATTAGAGACAAAAGATAGGCACATATGGGACACACATGCTAAAAACACGCTCCAGGTTGAGTGGAACTGATTTATGTTAGTAACAAACAGATGTGACACATGCATAGGTGGTACTATGACTTGGGGCCTTTGCAGACTGCTAGAAATAGTGCAAATTGAGTCC
>CM034706.1:193873080-193886282 GCA_020142125.1 Phrynosoma platyrhinos | reverse complement strand
CTGCTGCTAACCATCCTGTCTAGTTCAGATGTCTTGGCTCTCTTTCCTCTCACCCACCAGGTTCTTCAGGTGAGCAAGGAGAGCTAATACTCTTCTTCATGGTCTCTGTGACAACACGCAATTGGTTTTCACTGCACCTGCACAGAAAAGCTTAGAACCTTCTGAAATTGCTAGGAAAAACTTCTTGGCAGTAACTCCACCTATCCATATATAAGCCCCTAGCGTTCCCTCTTTTTCTTCAGTTCCTTTTGTCTGGCACATTAGCTGATTGAAGGAACTGCTCTGGGAATTGTGACTTCATTTGGTATTTGACTTCAGTTTGTTCGACTATTCGCTTGTTATCAGATTCGGATCTGGTTTTGCTTGCACGGTTTGACCTGGACTGTCTCGACTTCATCTTTCTTCACAAACCACCGTTATAGCATTGCGGCTTTTTCTTTTAGGAATTGTGTGGAGTGTGGGGCTAAGATACCAGGCCAGGTACCTATTATGTCTGGGAAAATAATAATAATAATAATAATAATAATAATAATAATAATAATAATAAATAATTTATACCCTGCCCCTCTGACTAGCAATCAGGGTGGCTTACAATTAAAATACTGTGTCATATAATACAGTTACACAAATAACCTGAAATCCCCAAACCCACCCACCCCTTAAGACAGTATTAAACAATTAAGTATTAAAAACATATTAAAAAATATACATCAAAAAGAACCAATAACACAGGCAAACCAGAGGCGAAAATAGCAGAGAGTACTAATGCAATGGGGGGGGGGGGAGGAATTAAAGGACAGGGCCCCTGAGGTCAGGAGATCTAGTCAGGAAAGGCCTGCCGGAGGAGATCCATCTTTACTGCTTTTTTAAAGCTAGTTAGAGTTGTGATCTGACGGATCTCGTCCAACAGACCGTTCCATAGTCTGGGAGTGGTTACCGAAAAGGCCCTCTGGGAGGTCATCTGTTGGGGGTTTTTTTATTGTATGTTCTGCATGGCAAAAGGTTGGATTGGATGTCCCTTGTGGTCTCTTCAAATCTATGATTCTATTATTGCATCAAGAACCCTTAGGAACTGCAGTGTACAAAAACTCTCCAAAAAGGATTTAAAGTATATTATAAAGTATATTATAAAGTATAAAGTATATATTTGGGCCGAAGCATCAAAAACAAACAAACAAATAAATAAATAAAAATAATTTTTAAAAAATTACAAAATATGCATGCACACTCTCTCAGCCCAGAAAAGCCATGGCAAAACTCCTGTGGAGATTTTGCCAAGAAAACTCCAAGAACAAGTAATAACAACAATAATCAATATCATCATGGCAAGTGGCGGGGGGCAGTGGCGGCAGCGGCAGGACCGGCCTGGGGCCGGTCCAAAGGCCTTGGGGGGCCGCATCCGGCCCCTGGGCCTTAGGTTGCCTACCCCTGGTCAAGACCATGTGGCACCCTGGTCTGGAAAATCACATGGATGTGGCCACTGAGATGAACTGGAGCAACAGGGTTACTACAGTTCAAGTGGCAGGTGCATGAGTCAGTATTTGGCAAGCTGAGCATCATGGGAAGCCTGATACAACATGCACAGTGGATGGGACAAGCCAGGTATGCATCATGGGAAGTCTGATGTAACAGGCACTGGGGATGAAACCAGCCAGGTTTCAGTAGTGCATGGCTGCCACATGTTCTTAAGAAGACCACCTATAGTCAGAATCTTTGTTGTTGGTTAGTTGTGGTTGGTGGTTGGCGAAGCACTTTGTTAGTCTGTATAGCTGTGAGTATTCAAGACGGACGTCTGGTACTCTGTGTATCTTTGTAAATATTTGCAACAAAAATTAAAGCCTTTATTGGTGAAGCCACACTGTGCAGCTATTCATTTCAGCAAGCTGAAATGCTTCTGAGCGTTCCTGCCTACGTGCTTCAACTCTGCATGTGTGTATGCTAGATTCTACCTGTCTGCATACCCCAACACTCATATCTGGGATCAAACATTGATTGGAACTGGGATTGCAGCCAGGAAATCAGGAGAAGATTAAGAATTGGGAGGGTGGCTATGAAAGAACTAGAAAAGATCCTAAAATGCAAAGACATACAACTCAGCACAAAAGTCAGAATCATACAAGCCATCATATTCCCTATTACCATGTATGGATGTGAGAGCTGGACAGTCAAGAAAGAAGATAGGAGGGAAATCAATGCATTTGAGATGTGGTGCTGGAGAAGAGTGCTGAGGATCCCATGGACAGCCAAAAGGACATGAATAGTTGGAAAAGACAATAATGTTAGGAAAGGTGGAGGGAAGTACAAAGAGAGGAAGGCTGCATTCTAGATGAAAGGACCTTGCCAAAGAGACCACGAATATGACCAGGAGCTGGGCAGAGCAGTAATGGACAGGGGAGCCTGGAGATGTCTCATCCATAGAGTTGCCATGGGTCGAGACCAATGTGAAGGCAGTTAACAAACAACAAACATAGTGAGGATGGAGCATGCTCCAGAGAGTAGGACCCAGAACAATGGATGCAAGCTACAAGAAAAGAGATTCTACTTAAACTTTAGGAGGAACTTCCTGACAGTGAGAGCTGTTCGACAGTGGAATACACTCCCTCGGAGAGTAGTGGAGTCTCCTTCTTTGGAGGTTTTTAAACAGAGGCTGGATGGCCATCTGTCGGGGTGCTTTCCTGCATGGCAGGGATGTTGGATTGGAGGGCCCTTGGGGTCTCTTCCAACTCTATGGGGTCTCTTCCAATCGTATGATTCTAAGTAGTGGAAGAAATAGAGAGGATGACAACATGTAAGTACAACTTACAACATACAACTCCATGTCTGAGGCAGGGCACTTGCACAACAAAAGCTCCAACTGGAAGAACCAAGATTTCTCCCATTTCCCATAGTCTGAGTTTTAAAGCAATGTCTTGGGAACAAAATTAAAGTAACAAATTATTTATTTCTGTCACTAAGCAGTGTATATGTAAAACAAGTATTAACATTAGATGCCCCTATATCTTAAGTATTGGCTATTGGCTAAGACTGTATCAAACGTTCTTCTATTTTAATGAAGATCTTTTCATCTTCCAAAACCACAATATGTTTCCATGTCTTGAAATATCTATAATACTCTACTTTCTGATGCCACTGTTGTGTGTGTGGTCCTGGGGTCATGGAGTACACAAATTATAGAGACAGAGGGTTGGGAGTGCAAAATAAATCTTTCAGCTGAGTCATATTGCACAAAAGAGCCAGTTTGCTCAATGCAAACTTGCACACCCGTCATTGACTTTTGGGAATAGCTCATGGTCCAGAAGTTCATACATTCCTGTGACAAGAAACCAAGATTTGGGACTGAACAGCAGGGGAGGCTGGAAACAATAGAGGTGTCAATTGAGTAAATGTTGAAGTGGATTTGGAAAGGACAACTTGGAAATTTTTTTTATGCCCAGCAATAAATCTGAGAAGATATTTTTTGCAGGGATAGTACAGGTTGCCACATGGGCATTTCTGTGTTTTCTTTAAATGTTTGCTATTACTGCCAAAGTAATTCCATCCTGTTCCAATTTGCTTCAAGTGTCACTCGAGTATGCTCTCAAAAAAAGGAAAACTTGAAAATGTCACATGCTAGTGATTGGGGTGATACCTTAAGCAGGTTATTTTGAAGACTGTTGTAGGAGTGCAGCTACAATGGGGTGTGGAGTGGAATGAGGACCTTGTCCCCTCCAAATTAAGAATCCCCCCATGAAATTTTCTTTTAGTCCCCACATTTCTAGTACTTCAGTAACTTAAAATTTCACTTGAGCCTTTAGAAATGCATTTAGCTATTCAAAAAAAGGAGGGAGTGAAATACAAACATAGCAAACGTAAGAGTTCAAGGTGTGAACAATTTTCATTATCTCACTCTGCAATGCCAGAAATTTGGGGACTAAAGGGCAATTCTTATTTTGGGGGGCAATACTTTTGGGGGGCAATTTTGCCTTCACTATAACTACACTTCTGACTGATACTAGTGGCAGGAATCTCAGAATGCTTGAGGCCCATGGGTGAGCAGAGAACATCAAGGATTAGGGATTAAAATGGGACAAGGGGGAGAGAAATGATATTTGTGTCTTTAAAATCCAGGCAGACCAAAATTCCTAGTGCAAAGGGAGGGGAAGAGCAATCAGACTAGGGGTTCAGGATTTGGTATTTAAAAAACAAAACTTCAGGTGGCAGAGCTGTGGAGGAAATGCACTTTTTGAAGCATGATCCTCTTTGCTCTGCATGCCCATTGCTCTTCCATTTTCCTTGTTACCACAGGCTGTGATGACAAAAGTGATCATGAATGTGAGCAAGTTACCGAATTCATATCACAAGTTATGAATTTCTTCCTTCTCTCCCCTGCCGCTCCCCCCAACCAATTTCTTCCACTCTGTTTACTTACATTTTCCCATATGGTGACTTTGGAAAATTCCTCTCTGCATAGGAAAGGACAGGAAATGCTCTTTGGGAGAGAGAGGGTTGCCTATTTTTCTCTCTCTCCCCCTCTCCCTTTCTTGTTGGGCTGATCACATCTGGAAAGGATCTGACTTGGGAAGGGGAGAAAGTGTTCGGCACTTGGAATGAATGTAATTGACATGGCATGAGCAAACAGAGCGTTTTTGGAGGACAAGAGAAACACTGTTCTCCAGATTCTTTTATCCTTATCAACTAAGAAGAGGTAAGTCTGTTTCAGCACCTTTTCTTTCTTGTTCTTTTTCTTTTTAAGAACACTCTGTAGTAGCATGAGACTTGCAAGGATGGTGGACAGCTCTTTTCATGTTTGCTGCAACTATCTGACAATTCACAGTGCATGCACACAAATGCATAATCTCTTAGTGCTGCAGAGGAATAGTAGAAGATGTAAGAAACTAACCCATCAGACTGCTGGAAGTACTATAACAATTGACCATACAATTGCTATTCATGTTTAACTAGGATACTTTCCCTCTTGGTGAGATTTGAAAAAATTCTTAAACTTCAGAGTACTGCATAGGTATGTTACTCCCTCTGTTTAGTGGTGCCAAGGGTGTTGGACCTGACAGACAGAGACTAACCTGTTGGACCCTGAAACAAGAACAGCTATTTGAACTGAGGAAATCTATGTATCTCCTGTACTACTTGGTTGTACTTGCTTACACAGAATCCAAGCCAAACCTTAGAACTTAGAAATCTTTGCACAGACTTGAGTGAGGCAACAAGCCTTGGATGAGGCACGTATTGTAGTAAGAGTGTAGATTTTATTTAAAAAGGAAAATGCATTAATGTTTTCTTTGGACTGTAAAAGAAATCAGCACTGCTTGCCTAGTTTTATTGCCTTCCTTGCTGAATTCCGGCAGATGTTTTATTATCCCAATAAACTTTCTGTAGTACCAGAATACCTACTACTTCACAGCTGCAGAAGATGTTACTTGTAAAGAGTCTTCAGAAGTTCAGTGAACCAGGCAAAAGTTATGTTGAAAATGCAGATCTCCTTCATCTTTGGATTAAGGACTTTTTTAAAAACAAAAACAAAAAAACACAACACGTTTTAATTAATCAATTCCTTCTTTGTTTAAAGGAGATGTCCCTGCTTTGTAATGAATGCACTTACACTGAATCCATATCCAACATGTTCAGAAATAGACATTATTATGTTTGCCTTTATATATTGTTATTATATGAGCCATTCAGCTATTTTTAAAAGCCTATAATGCTTGTAATATCAGGATGACAAGACCCTAGTAGTAATTGAAACAGTTCCAAGGAAAAGTTTGCTGATAGATAGAAATTGGATCAAGAATATGGCTTCTGAGGTTGAAACCAGAACAAAATCATATACTGTTCTTTGGAGAAACTAGTTGTGGGAAACCAATATCAAGGGGGCTGAAATACTCTGCCACATGCTTACAGTGTGATTTGGGAAAAGCAGGGTATTTTTAAATTGCTTGTTCAAAAGGATATATACTTGCTTTTTTGTTTTTTTTGTATGGAGCTTGCTTCTTAGTGTTTATACCTCAGATATATGGTTTTAAAAAATCACAGTGATTCATTTGGAAGCTCACTGTTACCTATATGGAGTGTTTTGCCTTTATTTATATCTCCATGCCATGCTGTGAAATACCGTAACTGTGAACTACCTTAACTAATAGTTAATTTAGAAATTAAAAATTCTGAGAAGCTCGCAAAGCTGTAGTAATAAGGAATGTTTAAAAAAGGCTTCAGGTAGGCACATCCAAAGACAGGTTGCCTATAGCTCCAGAACAAAGATTGGTAATGGTGGTCCTCCAGATGTTCTTGGACTACAACTCCCCTCACCTTTTTCTTGTAGACCAAAAACATATGGAGGACCACAGTTGCCCACTCATGTTCTAGAATAACTGTTTCAGATACTTTAAAGATATGGAGGGGGCAGCATGAGTTTAATGGTGTAATGGTTTGAGTGTAGGACTACAACTCTGGAGAACAGGGTTCGATTCCCAGCTCAGACATGAAACTGGCAGGGGAAAGCAATAGCAAACTTTTTCTGACCAAATCTTGCTCAGAAAACCCCATGATAGGGTCACCTTTGGGTCACAATAAGTCGGAATGATTTGAAGGCACACAGCAACAACAACAAAGGAAAGGGAATTTCACCAAGTGTTGCTTCTTACCTGCTTGCATGACAAATACAGGAGCCCGCTTCAGTTTTCAATCTAGCAACCCCAACTGTAGCATGATTTTTTTTCTGTTTATTATTTAGCATGCTTTGTTTTGCAATTGGTCAGTAGATCGTAAATACAGGCTTAAGTTGCAAGTCTAATTGCTGAAGCACCTATCTCTAAGGAAATCCTGTTCCCAAAGGGAAAACAGGTTGATCATAGGGAAATACATTCTCGTTAATGTCCATCCAGTTTGACACTGTTTCATGGTCTTAGGTTCAGTTATACACTTGTCTCTCCACATTTGCAGGTTTGACTTTTGCAGATTTGATTATTCATAGATGTTATTAATACGTTCTCTCTATGAATATCTAGGTCCTCCAGTGCAACTCTGTGGTCAACTTTAACCAAAGGTCACACTGAAGGACCTAGAGATTCCTAGAGACAACGCTCCACTAGGCATTTGTAGCTCCTCCAGTGCAATTCTATGGTCAATGTATGGCAGATGTTGACCACAGATTGCACTGGAGGACCTAGAGATTCCTAGACAGGTGTTCTCTCAGGTAAAAACACAGTGTTTTTGTTATTTGTGGTTTTTCCACATTCATGGGCTTCTGTGCCCCTAACCCCAGCGAATGTGGAGGGACGAGTGTAGACTTAGGGCCTTTGCAGACTGCTAGAAATAGTGCAAATTGAGTCCACTTTAACTGCCCTGGCTTAGTGCTAGGGAATTGTATTTTTTTGGGGGGGGGGGACATTGAGCCTTCTCTGTCAGAGAGTTCTGGTGCTACAATAAACTACAGTTCCCATGATTCCCTAGCACTGAGTCAGGGCAGTTAAAGTGGACTCAATTTGCACTATTTCTGGCAGTCTGCAAAGACCCTTAATTTCTAGAAAGCATGGGAAGCAGAAGTCTGTGCTAAAGGTTTAATGGAAAAATTGGTTTTTACGAGAGATCCAAGATAGATGACATCAAATAGGTGTTCTGAGAAGCAGTTCCAAACATGAAGTGGGAGAGAAAGGCCAGAATCCTTTGAAAAAAATAACTGGCTGCAGCAGACCTTGGAAGAATGAAAGCAGTGGAAATGGAGGAGTGAAAGTGACAGACAGTATTGAGAATGTTCTGAAAGTTAAGGATCAGGAGCACACATGAAGTCAGCATAAGGATTTAAGAAGGGTTGTCACACGATCAGGACACCGAGAGCAGGAAGACAAATTATTTTGGCAAGAGAGTGCTGGAGAGATGTCAAGGGACAAAGAACAGAGGATGGAAGAGAGGAAGGTTGCTGTAGTCTAGATCAGAGATAACCAGACCACACATACAAACCAGAGTTGCTTCTGAATAGAGAGAGCAGAAGGGCTATAATTTTGCAGTGTTGTAGTGAGAGAAGCAAAACAACTTGACAACAGGTGGAATATGGAGAGCAAAGGAGAGAGAGAGGGAGGAATAAACAATTGTTCATCAGTTAACAACTGATAAGGAATACGTACAAGGAGAGCAGGACCTCAGGAGGAAAGATTAAAAGTCCAGTCCTGAACATACTGAGCCTGAAGTGAAGAGTAGTTAACTTCCTATATCCTACTACTGCACCACTAGGAAAATCTGCATCTTAACTTTTTCCTCCTACTGAACTATTAAGGTAAAGAAGTTCATATTCATTGGGTTTGTTTACTATAAAAGGAAGAGAGTAAGCTGCTAGTTGGATTTGCAAATCTTCATATGTATACTTATGATTTAGCAATTAAGCCACCACTCATAGCAATTTAATGCCTGACTGAATAACAAGGCTAATCCAAGTGATGTTCAGGTTTCCACGTTGTGGTGTGCTGTTGTGGAGACTTGTGTGTCAACCTTTTTTTAAAAAAGAAAACCGATAATGGCTACTTACTGTAATATTTCCTTGGTTTCAGTGGAAATGTACCTACGGTTCAGATCCCTGTTTCCTGTGCTGTGGTTGTTGATGCTTAGCTCCAGCAAGATTCAAGGTCAGAAGAATGAAGACAGCAATGAGTTCCCAGAAAATTCATCTGAGCTACTTGATCTGGAACTCAATTCCTTGGCTCCACAGTGCCCCAAAAAATGTGCTTGCAGCCCCGAAGGAATTGTGGATTGTGGAGGGTTTTCGTTGAAAGAATTTCCCATCGATATACCAGAAATGACAAGCCACCTTTCTTTACAGGTAGAGGAAAACAAAACAAGTATGAATCCTATAGTAAGCACCAACTAGAGGAGGCCCATTTAATCAGCTACAGTTGATTTAATGGGTCTAGTCTAGCTGGAATTAACAATAGAATTTGGGCCAATTTCTGGAGTCAAGTTCTCTGTTGACTTCTGCCTTGTAGCTTCCAATAATAATGTACCATTATCAAAGCCTCCAGCAATGTTGTCAAGATTATGTAAGGACTTTATGCAATTTAGAATCATAGAATCATAGAATCATAGAGTTGGAAGAGACCACAAGGGCCATCCAGTCCAACTCCCTGCCATGCAGGAACTCCCAATCAAAGCATCCCTGACAGATGGCCATCCAGCCTCTGTTTAAAGACCTCCAAGGAAGGAGACTTTAACAATTTAATAGATGGCCTGTATGTGACAGAGTAGAAAGCCAGTGTGGTGTTGTGGTTTGAACATTGGACTAGAACAGTGGGACACCAGAGTTCAAATCTGCACTCAGCCATGGACACCCACTGAGTGACTTTGGGCAAGCCACATTCTCTCAGCCTAAGAGGAAGGCAAAGGCAATCCCCTCTGAACAAATATTGAAAACCCTGTGATAGGATCACCTTACAGTTGCCATAAGTCAGAAACTACTTGAAGGCATACAACAATAACAACAACAACATGGCAGGGGCCGTACTGCAGAATTAATGCAGTTTGACACTTCTTTAACTGTCTTGGCTCCACTCTATGGAACCCTGGGATTTGTGGTTTGTTATGGCACTAGAGCTCTCTGACAGAGCAGGCTAAATATCTCACAAAACTACAAGTCCCAGAATTCCATAGCATTGAGCCATGGCAGTTAAAGCAGTGTCAAACTACATTAATTCTGCAGTGCAGATGCAACCATAATTCTATGTGAGCTAAGGCACTCTAAGCTTTTTATACTGTTAGTCCAAGAGATGTACAGTTTCCAGGCAGGATGCAGATTTCTGTAAAATAAAATAAAATAATAATTTTTTAAAAAATAACTTCTCATATGTTCACTTATTATGGTCTACATCCAACTAGCTATGTGATGCTGAAGAATGTTTAACCTCACATAATAGCAACACCTTCTTTTTTAACTGAGGGATGCTTCCAAAGCACAAAGAATCTGCTATTGAAAGGGAATGATGCTGATGCTGGTGATAAGAATATGGCATGGCCAAGCCTTTGGATGCACCTAAAGTCGCTGTTGCAGCATCCTGCACCAGACAAGCAAACCAGAGGGCTTGACGCTGTCACCCCTGCAAATACATTTAAGAGATTGGTATTCTTATCATTCAGATCCAAGTGAAGATAATCTTCAATTATACTTTTCATTTTATCAAGGGAGGAACTTTCCTTAGTGCCTCAAATTCCTGATACATCTTTTCTCTTCCTCCAGAATAACCAGATTGAAGAAATATTTCCAGAAGAGCTTGCTCGTCTCTACAGGCTAGAAACACTCAACTTACAAAACAACCGACTTACTTCCAAAGGTAAACTAAAATAATCTAAGATTTGTGCAGTCTGAAGCTAACAACTGACTAATATGAATGTACAAAAAGAGCTGATTGTATGTTGTATCTTGGACAGTGGATTACCTATGCAATATCCCCTTAAGTATGGCCCAGCCTCTAGACTCTTCTCAGGCTCTCTTCTCTTAAACCCTTGCTGTATTTAGAGTTCAGTTAAGGAACTGTGTATAACTCAATTTAAGAAACATGGGACATTATCCTTGTACCTGAGTCAGCCGTCATAGTTCAATAGGTTAACAGGACAGGGATCATTCATAGAAGAGAAAGAAATGATGTACATACATGTTCATAAATCATCATCAGGCTTTTCCTAATGTCCCTACAGCAATTCCTTTTCCAGGGAATAACACAAGGGGGTTCTTTATTGCTTGAATTGTTATATTTGCTTTAGGAAAATGCCACCTGAATAAAAATGTATGGCAAGCAAAATGTATGTTGTGGTACAGACCTGTTTAGGAAACTCTTTCTAGTTCCAAAAAGATCAACAACTTCAGTGCACACAGGATTAAGAATTGTTTCCCTATTGAATGTGTCCTAAGTATAGGCTTCTATTTGTATTATGGTACATTTGGAACATCAAGATGTCATTTGCAGGAATCTGAGTTGTACTTCCAACCTGCTGTTGAAAAGAAAGGAAGAAAAGTAACACAGCAGGCAATCATTACTGTCTAATACTGCCAAGGATGGGGAAGTCAATCTTGCTTGGCTTATGTGCTACTTTAATGCATCTGTGCAAAAATGTGTGAAGGCTGGCTCTATCATCAGGCAGAGTGCAATGACTACTTTGGGTGGAAATTGTTATGGGACAGCCTCCCAGCTGTTTTTGCTCCTTCTACTGGAGGACAGAGCAATGTATGGCATCACTGTTGCCCTGAACCTCCTAAACTATCCTGTTGCTGCAGGTGGTGAGGAACACTTCCTTGGAGTACAGTGGCCATTCCTGGGCACTACAGTTTCAACAGGATTTTGACAAGCTGGAACATTTCCAGAGGAAGGCCATGATGATTAAGGGTTTGGAAACCAAGCCCTATGAGAAATAGTTGTTGGGCATATTTAGCCTGGAGAAGAGATCATGTAACATTACAAGAAAAGAAATATTGACTAAATATTCAGGCAAGAACCATGGAGTTTATCACGCGGGGGAAATCCCATGCAGAAACGGGATTTAAATTGGAGAAAAACCCACAAAAGCAGGCAAATTTTCAGACCACATCACTGTTAAAATGGGGTTAACCCGAACAGAAAGTAGTCAGAAACTGCTTCTTTTTACTTTCGGGATTTTCCAAAAGTAAAAAGAAGCAGTTTCTGACTACTTTCTGTTCGAGTTAACCCCATTTTAACAGCGACGTCGTCTAAAAATCTGCCTGCTTTTGTGGGTTTTTTTCCAATTTAAAACCCCGTTTCTGCATGGGATTTCCCCCATGTGATAAACTCCCATGTTGGGAATTGTTTTTTGTTGTTTTTTTTCTAGGACATTGAGCCTTCTCTGTCAGAGAGCTCTGGTGCCACAATAAACTACAGTTTATTCCTTAGCACTGAGCCAGGACAGTTAAAGTGGCCTCAAGCTGCATTATTTCTGGCAGTCTGTAAAGGCCCTAAGATTGCTGCCACAGTGCAGAATTAATGTAGTCTGATGCTGCCTTAAAGGTCATGAAGCCATCCTATAGAATCCTGGGATTTGTAATTGTTGTGGCTCTCTGACAGACAAAACTACAAATCCAGAAATGCCATAACATTGAGCCATAGCAGTTAAAGTAGGGTCACACTGCATTAATTCTGCAGCATAGATGCAGCCATAGTTAGATTGCCAATAGAGGTATGAGCAAGAAAGCAAAGGTCTGCAAGTTCAACAGCAGCGAGGGAAGGAAGAGGAAAGGGACGGAGCAGGAGAGTAGTCTATTTTTGTGGGCAGGGGATGTCCTCATAATTATAGTGTTCTTTCTAGGGTGGCTTGGATAGTTGTCTGTAGAGCAGCACAGGCAATTGTCAAGATCACTCTTCCAAGCTGTAAGGGTCCCCATGCTTCCAAAAGTCACAAAGGAGAGAAACAGGCTTTTTAGAGGCAGTATATTTATCTTTCCCTTCCACCTCCTCCCTGTACAAGCCCATAGAAGGTGCAACAACTCATGTAACAGACTCTTACATCTGCAGGGATCCCAGCCTAGGAAGAGCTGCCTGATCATAAACGCCAGAGCAAGCTGCTCTCAGAGTGATCAGCTTGACTCCATTATTGTTGTGGTGTGCCTTCAAGTCATTTCTAACTTACGACAACCCTAAGGCAAACCTAGGGGGGTTTCATGGGGGTTTCTTGGCAAGATTTGTTCAGAGGAGGCTTGCCATTGCCTTCCCCTGAGGCTGAGAGCATGTGACTTACCCAAGGTCACCCAGTAGGTTTCATGGCCAATCAAATCCTGGTCTCCAGAGTAGCAGTCCAACACTCAAACCACTGCACCACATGGGAGGTTGTTGTGTTAAGGCATACGGTAGTTTTTTAAAACAGAGGTCAGGAATGCCTTAGTTGTGGATTGTCTGTATCGGTGGAGGGTTGGACTAGGTGAGCCTTGGGGTCCCTATGAACTACATAAAGTTGTGATTCTGCGCTCTGTTCCTTTGTCAATATTCAACTGTTGTTTCACCTGGAATGGGAAGAAGCTACCACTTTGTCCTCTCCTTCAGGCAGCAAGATGTGTTGGGATGGCCCAAGTCTGTGCTGGCAAACAGATGATAATAACAACAACCCTCCAACTGTCCCAGTTAGGCAGGGATTATCTCAATTAGTCCTCTGTCATCCCATTTTTTCAGCTGCCTTTAAAATGTCCCAGTTTTTGTCTAGTTTCCTCCTTTGTCCTCAGCTTACTT
>CM034706.1:193843847-193867826 GCA_020142125.1 Phrynosoma platyrhinos | reverse complement strand
ATTTTGGTATCCACAGGGGGTCCTGGAATCAAATCCCAGTAGATAACAAGGGCCCACTGTAGAAGAAAATTTAGAGAGGCATGGCAGAAGGAGATAAAGTGAGACTGTCATATTTGGACTTATCAGGGGACTTATCAAGGGAAGATATGACTAATTAAAAAAAACACAATAATACTTGGTAAGGTAGAAGGCAGTAGGAAAAGAGGAAGACTACATTACAGGTGGATAACCACAGTCAGGGAAGCCATGGCCCTGGGTTTGCAAGACCTGAGCAGGGCTGTTGCTCACAGGGTGACTTGGAGGTCTCTCATTCATAGGGTCTCCTTAAATGGAAGACAATGTGACAACAGTAGACAGCAACAACAACAACAACAAAGAGCACTAGCAGTTTGAGGGGAGCTGTGCAAGGGCTGAAAGCAGCCCATGTGCCATAAGCTTCCCACATGTGGTAGAGAGAAATGCTTCACTTGTATCTTTAGAGCTGGTGGGTGTTTATATTGTAGCAGTGTGCTATGGGCTTTATAATGTTGTAAATGAAAAAAAAAAGTGACTGGATTTCAGGGCTTTTATGGTACTGAAAAGGATTATATGGTATAACTTGGGGTTCTACCACATCATTGTAAAGAAGCATAAATGAAGTGTAAAGATTTTCACAAGATTAGTTTCTTGGGTTTTGCTTGGGTGTTGGGAATTGCCAAAAAAACAAAAAAACAAAACCAAACAAGCCCTACAACAACAGCAACATCATCTGGATTTTTTTTTTAAAAAAAAACAACAAGAACTACACATTTGCCCCACGATGGGAAAAATATTAGTCTGTTTAGTGCTGGGAAAAGATTTTGCATTTTTATGAATTACTGGCTATGTTGCTGCATTGCAAAATCTCTGTTGTATACATAGGCACACCAATTTTCCAACTGCTTTTGCCATATGAAGATTTATGCAAATGGCATTTTTTGTGGTTTTATTCAGAGAAGGGCCCCATTTTGCTTTGCTGGTAGTAATGGGAGATTTTGCTATCATCTTTCAATGGGATCATCAATATGCTCAATTTTCTAATTCAGATCCTCACTTTGAGAAACTTAATTGGAAACTGAGCTGTTAGTGTGTTACTTAAAACAAACAAATAAACAAGAGAAACAAGAGAAATATGATTGGGGCACTTAGATAAACTCATTTGGTAAAGTTCATCATTTTAATTTATGTGGCTCAGACTAAAGGCACCTAAATCTTTAGCATTTTAACTGTGAACTCAGGCAAGCAGTCACTACAGTTTTAGGGAATGTCTGACATGAGGTGGAGATTCCCAACCACAAAACATTATCTTTTCAATTCAGTGCAAGGGACAAAGCCGCTAACTGAACTGAAAGGTCTGGGAAACCTATCTAAGCAATAAAAATAATAATATTTATTTATATCCCACCCCTCTGTAGAGCAATTGATGTATAGTGGTAGCACACAGGTGAGAAGAGCAGGAGGGCGATGTGCTATACTGTACAACAACTTGGAAAGTTGGTGCTGTAATCAAGTGAATGCACTACTAATTACTAGTGAACTTGTTGCTTGGGTCAAATGACTTGATTGTACTTCAGCATATAGTTGTTTTGTGCCTCCAAGTCATTTTTTACTTATGGAGATGCTAAGGCAAACCTATAATAGGGTTTTCTTGGCAAATTCTTCAGAGGGGGGGTTGCCAGTGCCATTCTCTGAAGCTGAGAGAGTGTGATGTGCCCAGGAACACCCAGTGTTTTTTATGCTCAAGCATGGAATTGAACCCTGATCACCAGAGTCGTAGTCCAATACTCAAACCACTACTCCACATGGCTCTCTACCCTCAGCATATAACTAACACCTAAAGAGTCTGCAGAGCCAGTCCTCTTACTAGACAGAGTGACAGATACCAAGGAGGTAGGAAATTGGAGGACAGAGCACCATGTAGTCGTTGTCTGTATCCCCTCACCCTCAGTCTATTTCCCTCAAATGGAAGACAGGATGGTATCTTATGACAAGTGTTAAAGCAAGAGTCAATTCTCAATTGATTTGGCTTCTGTATGTGGAAGGAATTGGATGTGGCAACCCATATTGTTCTCCAGGTTGCAAAATGGCTTAGGTTTGATTTGCATAGTAGCCCTGTCCTTCCATTTTAAAAACTGCATCATTTGAGAACTTTTTAAAATGCACAGTGACCAGAATTACTGAAAATAAATGAAATACTTTTCACTTTCTGATTGGCTACCTGTTTGTACCATCACCTTCCTTAGATATCTGGCATCTTTATCTATGCAAGAACCAGATAAGTAGATGGGATTTTAATTAGTTTTGGAGATAAACTGTACAACTTAGTACATCTTCCCTTTTTCACAGTACCCAGTGTATGGAATGAGTATAGTTTAAAACTGAGGATCTGCCAGGCCATCATATGAAGGAAAATTGCAGTAACTCTCCTGGCATTTCAGATTCACTCTTTTGTTGCTGAAGTACAGTATCAAACTGTTTCTCTAGTAACATCATGTCCTTTCCTCCCATTTACAGCAATTTTCCATGTAACGATTTTGGCAGTGAGAGCAGCTCCATAAAAGTGGAACACAAGCCAGGCTGTGACTAATATTCCAGAACTTTTCTGTCCCCCTGCCCCTGGCTCTGTGCGATAAAATAGTCATTAACCTTTCCTGTTGTTTCTGTTGCCGCTGCCGGCAAAAAACTGTACAAACTGGCTCAAAAGGTGTTAGAATGAAATGTTGTAGACAGGAAAAAACACCACTTGATGGCTTTGCATATTCAGATCCATATTCAGGCTATGGGAGCATCTCCCAGCATCTCCCACCCCCAAATATATTTCAGTATATTTACCCTGGATCTGAATATGCAGACTCACCTTCACTAGGAGGGCAAGGGTAGGTTGGAAATACTTTCCGGTCAAGCATTTCTGGAGCCCTTTCACATGGCACTAGTTATAGCATTATGATCCAACTTAAATTACCATGGTTCCATCATATGGGATCCTAGGATCTGCAGTTTAGGAGTGAGGCATTTAGAATTCCCAGCCAGAGAGCTTGTCTGCCTACCAGACTATACATCCCAAGACTCTACAGGATATTACCATGATGGTTAAATTGGAATCATAGCACTATAATTGTACAGTGTGAAAAGGCTTTCCTGGAAGCTTTCATGAAAGAGCACAGATATCGCTCTGTCCCCAAGTAAAACAAAGAGGAAAATCTCCACACTGGGGAATCTAAACACATTCAAGAAATGATATGATACTGCTATGAATATTACAGGCCAGACTTGCAGTGCGGAGACTATATCTGTTCAGGATGCCAGCCCACCTGCAATGCCCCTTTCTAGAATACTCCATTCCACTCCCCTTCCCACACCATTTTTTTCTGTTTTTTCTCTTGCATCAATACAGTCTTCAGTGGGATGATTTGTGAGTCCCATCACAATATTTTTCTCACAACTCCCCTTCCCTCTGATCTTGATATTCCTGCTGATACCTTTTTCTTGGGCATGGCTGGTACTACATATTTTGGCTACATAAATACCCAAACTGAGTATCAGAAATCGAGGCATTATAGAAGTCCAAATAATACTGAATTCAAATAATGTATAGGGATCCTAGTGGATTTTCGAAGCATAAATTTTGATTGACTACATCTCAATATATTAATTTTGCAATTAAAACTGGAAGAACATTTTAAAAGACACACCCTTTTTAAAGCAATGATAAGAAGTGTGCCATCTTGTCAGATGAAATACGGTACAGCTGCTTTTAACTAAAATCCTAAAATCTAATGGATCCATAATTGGGATCTTTTTGTAAAGAAGAAAGTTAGGAAAATAGCATATTCAAAACTGTGCAAGCAAATTCATACTAGAAGGATATTTTCTATTGGGAATGCCATATCTTTCATTTCATTCTACTGTATTCCTATGTTCCATACAACTGACACTAAACTGTAGACAAAAGTAAGGCTTATAAAGGGCACCCTTGGCATGAAAAAAGCAGCCTTCAAAAACACTGTAATCTATTTATATTCTATTCTGTTGGAGGTTGCAGATTTAAACTACAGGAGGACCCTGTCATGTACTCTTGTTTTCTCCTGGGACTCTATCAGGAAAAGCACTGAGCTATTTCTGAAAGGAATTTTAGAAACATAGCAAAAATTGCATTTGCTATTTCAGTCCATTTTGCTAACAGCTCCAGCCACCCACCTGAAAACAAAACAAACAAACCCTAGAAGACCTCTTCTTGACTGCTTCCACACTGCAGAAATAAACCAGTTTGACACCACTTTAATTGCCATGGCTCAGTGCTATGGAATTCTGGGGATTTTAGTTTGTTGTTGTACCAGACCTTTGCAGCCTAAGTTCAACAAAGGCTTGTTTTCATATATTAACAAGGAAGACAAAACATTCTTATTGTGAAGAAGTTCTGTTCTGCGTGACCTTTATAAGGTGCTGACATGCCCATTTCCGCACAGAAACAAATAGCCTGATAACTTTCTGTTGCAAAGCTTGAGAATGGCGGTGGTAGCTTGAAGTGTTTGTGTCTCATGAGCTTATCCACCACTAAAATAAAATGTCTTACCTCTCCCAAATTCAATTTTAATTTGGGTGGCATCCAGACACTATCACAAGGATTTTGCGACCAAATCTGCCACTCACGTCCAGCCTGGGTCGAGCCCAGGTCTCAGGGGTGCTCAGCACATCTCTTTTTAAACCAAGAGTTTTCTGACTTTAAAAAATGGTCTCCGGAGCGCTTCTGGGACCAGGGCTGGACCCAGGCGTTGGATTCAGCGGAAAAATCCCTGCAATCGTATCCGGATGCTGCCCAAATTAAAATTGAATTTGGGAGAGGTAAGATGTGGCTCAAGTGGTTAAAACGCTGACTCTGTTGATTGCAAGATCGGCAGGTTGGCAGTTTGAGGCCCGGGTGCTGCATGATGGGGTGAGCTCTTGTCACTAGTCTTAGCTTCTTCCAACCTAGCAGTTTGAAAGCATGCAAATGTAAGTAGATAAATAGCTCCACTTTGGTGGGAAGGTAAAGAGCATTATGTGCAGTCATGCTGGCCTCATGATCACAGAGTAGTCTCTGACAACGCTGGCTCTTCAGCTTAGTAATGGAGATGAGCACCGCCGCCTACGGTCAGACACGATTTGACAACTTTGTCAACGAGGAATACCTTTACTTTTTAAGATATTTTATTTAGTGGTGCGATATGATCTCCTCCTCTGGTATCACATTGTACTTCTTTTCCAGCTCACAGTGGCTCCAAAATTCCTCCCAAGGACTTTGATCAGTGCCGATTTTGCAGCCAACAATCTCACAAAGATTTATGATCTCACATTTGGACAGAAGCCAAACCTGAGGTAAAAAATGGAATTAAGAGGCAAAGGGAAAAAATGTATTACTCTTTTTGTGCTGGATAAGGAAAAAGTGATTGTTTAATAAAACCATTTGTGGCCTTCCAATAATATTTGGAAGAAGAGGACTGTTTATCTTAGGCATGATTCAGACCAGTGCATACGGGTGCCTTTTGTTTGGTGTCACTTGCTTTCATGCAGATAACCGCCATACCAGAAGGTTATTAAAATATATGTCTATTATGCAAGTCAGAAATATGTCTCATTGGATATGTAATCTGTAGTTCATGGGGAAGAGGATTCCTAGCTTCTGTCTTAGCTTCACTCAAACATCTGCTTGATGATACTTCATTAGCTACAATAAGAAAAGGCTATATTGTTATGCACATCCGACTTCTCTGAATGATGAGAGAAGTTCCAGAAGCCCCAGGTTGGTTCACTTGGAAAGGAGGTCATTGGTAGCTTATTCGTGTTTATTTTAATATATGCATCTATTTACACATAATTTTCTACAGTAATCTCCTGAGCCTACAAACTCACCTTTTCTCAGTAACTTTCCCCTGAACCTAGAGTATGAATCGCACCTGGTCAGGCTCTCCTCCTGCTTTGTCCCTCCCAGCTTCGCTACGGTGGTGGAAGCCTCAATGAGGAGAGCAAAGGAGAGGTCCAAACACACTTTGCTGTGGTGGTAGAGGTCTCCTCACAAGGAGACCTCTGCAGCTGTGGTGAAGGAGAGGAGGGCCAAGTGCAACCTTTTGGGTGACACTAGGGATGGGGATGCCACTGCCTGAACCCAGCTATTATCTGGTTGATGGAGAGCAAGGGAGAGAACTGGACAAGTTTCCAGTTAGGACATGCTATAGCTGGAGATGCAGTGACAGGCAATCACATGAATCTCAGATCCTCCAGAGATCATCCTGCAAATGATGACATTGTTTTGTGTCCAGCTATAGGAAAACAGTCTACTACCCTCACCGATCTCCACCAACCAGGCATGATGAGCAGGCCCCAATGAGATGAATTTGCCCCCAGAATCATGAGACATTTGGGTTATGGTCCAAAGTCCTTCCAGATTAAAATCAGCCCATTGCCTCTAGCAATGCAAAACCAGATTAGCCTCAGGATGAGGTTCTGACATACATTGGGCCTTAGTCTCCATGGAAGGGGATGTGAATTTAAGAAAAACAATGACTGCTGATGCCTTGGTGTTAAACATCTCTTACCTGTGCACGGTGGTTCTAATGTGGACAGGATTGTCTTCATTTACTTTGGAGTAAGAATGAAATTGAGACTCTGTGTTTTCAAGGAAGCAATATATGTTATTTAAAAGTTGTCTTGAAATATTGAAGTGCATTTGGTTGTTTCCCAGTGTAAATACTAAAAAGACTACATTCCTCACTCGTGAGTATTTGCTCTCTGTTTTTTCTTGCATTAAGAGTGGAGTACTCAGAAAGATAAATAGTTGGCAGGGCAAAGCACTTGACAGATGCAAGACTATTCCAGTAAAAATTTAAGGGTTGCCTACCTAGAGTGGATGGTGTCAGCGGGATAGCTGAATAGCCATAAAACAGCCATAATTTCTTAATTGGAGCCAAACTAGATGTGATGTCTGAACATGTGATAGACAGAAAGGGTGCTGCTCTGCTTTTCAAAGAGAATGAAATGCATGAACGAGAATCCCTTTGCTGTCACCTGCAGCCTACCTCCTGACAACTTCATTTCCCAAGTGCTTGTCTCCTCAGGAGATATCCAGTATTAGAAATTGGCTGGGCAAAAACACTAGGGATGGATCCATAGATAGGTAAGCTGGTGAGGGTTCAGTGGTCTTCACCCTTGCACTTATTGTGGTGCATCTACACAATAGATATAATGCAATTTGCTTCCACCTCAAGTGCTGTAGCTCCATCCTATGGATTAATGGTATTTGTATTTGTGCCTCATAAAACTACAAATCCCAGCATTCTTTAGGATGGAGCCATGGGTATTAAAAGTGGTGTCAAACTGAATTATTTCTATGGCACAGATGTACCCTTGATTGTTAAAACAGTGACCTCTCTCTTTCTATGTGATGGCTCCGTTCGGTGTTTACATACTGAGCTGCCACAATCTTGTCTAGCCCCTAATGTGTGTTTACCCTGTTAAATCTACTATGCCAAGACAATGATTATTACTGTAAAATAAGTTACTATTGTAAAATAGTTACTAGTGTTAATAAAGAGTTCCTACCAATGAGATGAAAATAGTGAAGGTACATAAATGTGAGAGCCAGTATGGTGTAGTGGTTTGAATGTTGGACTATGACTCTGGAGATTAGGGTGACCTTGGGCAAGCCCAGGCTCTGATCACTGTATGAGATGTAGCACAAGCCTCACTGCTAACCATAACCATGTATGGTAAAATCCAAAATACATATCATGGTATTAGATAGTCTAAATCTCAAAGAGAGTTACTGTGGTGCTGTTAATGAAAATGGAAATTTTATTACTTGACTTTTACTGTGTGTCATCCTTAGTCCAAAAGGTGGGGTAGCCTCTACTTGCATCAACCCTCTCTCAAGATTATGTTAAGCTCCATCTTAAGCAAACATCTCAAAGAAGATGCAGGCTGTGCCCCTGACACAATTACTTTTCTGTATGATGTTTAATGACTTTTCCTGATGAAGAACCCAGTGAGCTTTAAAAGCTTGTGTATTGTATTTTGCACTTTTTAGTTGGCTTAATAAAGGCATCACTGTAATGTTCTTTTCCGATTTTGTTATGTTATGCTCCATAGCCAACGTGACTATCCCAAATGACCATATATGATAGCTGATATATTTCTGATGAACAGAGAAGTTTAAGACTCGTTTTCAGAAAACCTGGTGAAATAAAACCAAGGAGGGTGGTCTACACTGACTCCCATCTTAGTTTTGGTTTGTTTATTTGCTTGTTATTCTTTTTTATAGGTCAGTGTATCTTCACAACAATAAACTTGAAGATGCTGGGTTACCAGAGAGCATGTTCAATGGCTCTAACAATGTGGAGGTCTTGATCATGTCCAGCAATTTTTTAAAATATGTTCCCAAGAATCTGCCACCAGCACTGTATAAGCTGCATCTAAAGGTAGGATGTTAGTCCTATTACCTAGTTATTTTCCTTTGGGTGAGACTGTTTCCTCCCTGCCCCTACCATCCAGAAGCTGGGATTTTGCAAGGATATTGTAGGAAACTCACAAAACCAATAAAACCAGTAAATCCAATAGAAGCAACAATAAAATAACCAGCACTAGGCAGCTAACTGGATATGTCAAACTCAAACAGCACCTTCTACTCAACTTCTAACAAACAAATGTAACTGCTTTCTAAGAGAATGCAGTTAGGGAGTGAGCAGGCAGCTCTCTTTTGGAAGTACATTTCATGCTGTGAGTACCAGGGCCAGTGAAGAATGTCTAAATGTTGACATTTAGGCATTCATCATGACAGTACTCATAGCTCTCCAAAAGCAAATCCAAAAATTCAGTCAGTTTTGCCAGTCCACATCAGCAAACTATAGGTCTAGTAATTTCCTTCTGCCTTGTGAACAATCATTTTGTAAAGCTAATGAAACTTAATGGTTCATTCAAGCCGTTCTTCACCCAAAGCACACTGAATTACAGTTGGAACAGAATGCAGTATTGTTAATGGGGAAATCCATTCCTCTCCCACAAACTACTCACTAATGTCAGACAGAAAACAGAAAGAAGTCTGAGGGTGATGATATGGTGGCAAGGGGCATTGCCTCTTTCTAATAAAAAACAAATGTTGGCAATTCAACTCAGCAAGCGCTGGATCCAGTCCATTATTGGCCAGACCCAAAAAAGCTCTGTTCTTATGCTGGGGTTGTCATCAACCAAAGGGGATGGCTAGGGGTCAGGAAGAGCCTGGTTGTTGCTTTGCAATCAATTGTCAGGAAAGTCAGGAGACAAAGTTGTTTGCCATGCAAGGGGAGGCACTGCAAGAATGATCACAATACACCCAATTGGAAGGAAAAGGCCACAGCTTTATTGAATACAGCTGACAGGGTTGGCCCAAAGCATGAGGTCTGGATCTGGCATCAACCAATATGCCTGTTGATCGATGAACCCAATTACATGTTAACAGCCAATCTTCGGGATAACAAGGGGGGTTATTCAGTTGGTTGTATGTCTGCATCTCAAGCAACCAATTGATTGCTTGCTCGCATCTCCTCCCCTAGTCACTGGGGGGTCCAGCATTGTCCCTGCAATGGCAACACCACAATGCTCTTAGCGCACCCAGGTCCTAGACCAGGGATCAGCAACCTAAGGCCCGTGGGCCGCACCCAGCCCACGGAGGCCTGCCGACCAGTCCCTGCCCGGTCCTGCTGCTGCCGCCACCTTTCGCAACTATGGGGGTCCTCCGGGGCGCTATCTATTGACAGGAAAGGTCGTGCGAGACTCTGGGTGCCATTTTGGAACACAAAATCATGCCCTGGAGGACCCCCACTGCTGCCAAAATGGCGGCCCGCTATCATGCGCATGCGCATGTGACACAGGGCGCTATTTTGGTTTCACAAATGGCACCACCCCACGCATGCACACATGCGCACAATGGTGGGAGTTGTGCGCATGCGCGCATGCGGGAAAGTGTGCGCACCAGCCCCCAGCACCATTTCCCCCCCTACCGGCCTGCCGGCAAAGAAGGTTGCCGACCCCTGTCCTAGACAGACTCCCGATCCCATGCTCTGTAGCACAGGAAACCACGCCCACCAAATCTGAGACCCATGCTATCACCACAAAAGACCGGGGCCCCATCACTGGACCAAGTGGGCTTATAAAAGCCTTCAGGCCAATCATAACCCTGGAGGCCTGGAAAGCCCATCCCTCCAGCCTCCCCAGACAATCTGGTTGCCTCCCTGCCCAGGTGCCAGCCAATAGGGTGGCACTTCCAGCTCCCATTGCCCACTGGGAGTTGTAGTTGTGCCCCAAGCTGGAAGTACCATCTGTCCTGAGCCCCGGTAGCCAATCTGGCCTTCCCCAGCCCACCCCAGAGCCAGCTGGGAGAGCGCCAGGGCTCTGAGGGGGCATGACGGCCAGGCGCCTTCTCCCACGGCAACTGGGCTGACCTGTGGGTCAAGCAGCTCCATTTTTTGCTACAGCTGGTCTTCAGAATCTATATACCTTATAGGTAATGTCTGCCTTGGCTTCATTCTGCTCCCTTAGACAGTTTCCTAATGTACTTTGATGATGATGTTAGAAAAGGCTTGTGCTCAGCTTTATGTGCTCTGCCTCCTGTGCTTCTTGTGGCAGAATAACAAGTTGGAGAAGATACCCAAAGGAGCATTCAATGAACTCTTGGGACTTCGAGAGCTGTATTTGCAGAACAACAAACTAACAAATGAGGGCATGGACAATGAAACCTTCTGGTGAGCTTCTCAATATTATTTAGTTTCACTCTGTCCCATGTGTGCTACATTTAATGATAAATAGACAATCACTATCCTACCACTCACTTTGTAGCCAGACCTGTAAGCATATGAATAACAACCGTACATATATCTGTTTTGTCCCTAGGATCTTTTAATTGGATATGGGAGAGCCACTGGAGATTAGATGTATAAGGCAGCCTTTCCTTCAGAGTTTTAAGCCTTCTACTCTAAGTAGGGTCCTATTATTTTGCTTTCCACAGCTCACATCATGTGATACTTTCTGGGTCAAATGAGTGGAAAAATATATAGCCAGAAGCTAAATAGTCACATATTTTTCCATTGTTGTTGTTGTTGTTTTAATCTGTCTGTCTGTGTGCCTTCCTTCCTTTCTTCTAACTAGGAATGTTTCTTTGTTTTTTGAAGGAAACTCTCAAGTCTAGAGTACCTAGATTTGTCCAGCAATAATCTCTCCCACATCCCAAGTGGCTTACCTAGAAACATTGTCCTTCTCCATCTAGAGAAGAATGCAATTAAATCAATTGGCAAGGATGTCTTGACACAGATTAAGAACCTGGAATACCTACTTCTTCATAATAACAAACTGAAGGCCCGTGGGATCCATCCACAGGCTTTTCAAGGTCTGAAGAAATTGCACACTGTCCATTTGTATAACAACCAGCTGGAAAAAATTCCCAGTGGGCTACCTAGACGGGTGAAAACTCTTATGCTTCTTCACAACCAAATCTCAGAAATCAGCAGGAATGATTTTGCTACCACTTATTTTATGGAGGAATTAAACCTGAGTTACAACAAGATCACCAGCTCACAGATTCATCGGGAGGCCTTCCGTAAACTGAGATTATTGAAGTCCTTGGATTTTTCAGGCAATAACCTTCAGACTATGCCTTATGGCTTCCCAAAGAACCTGCAAAGCCTAAAGCTAAAAGTGAATGAGATCAGCTCCATTCCCAGGGGTACCTTATCTGGAATGTCAAAGCTTCAAGAGCTGTATCTGAGTAACAACAAACTCAAAATCAGTTCAATTTATAGTGGATCATGGCGGGACCTCACCAGCCTCAAGGTACAATCACATTCCTAAGAGTCAAATTCAACTTTTAGATTTTAAAAAAGAGAGATTTATTTATTTATTTATTTAACAACAATTCTTTCTGTCATTATGGGATCCAATAAGTCACTATGGGATCCATTTCTGTCATTATGGGATCCATCCTGAAAGTTAAAACCAATTACAGATTTAATTTACAAATTAAAACCATGGATAATACAAAAGTTAAAAAAGAATTAAACAACTATCATATTAAAAATGATTTATTAGTTTAATTTAATTAGTTTCATTTAATTAAATATATTAATTAAACATATTAATTTGTTTAATTTACTTAAATATATTAATTTAAAATTTTTAAAGACAGTTACATTAATGTAATAATGGAAAAAAACACAGCACATCCCAACTAAAAGACTTTCTCCAATGGACACTTAACAGACAAAGGACTAGGTAAACAGAAAGGTCTTTACCTGTGGGTGTCAGGAGAGCAGAGATGGATCAATTTGGTCTCTTGGGGGAGAGTATCCTTCAGTCTGGGAGCTGCCACTGAGAAGACTGTCTCTTTTGTCTTCACCAAAGATGCCTGTGATGGTGGTGGGAAGGTGGGATTGAGAGAAAACCCTCCCTCACAAATCTTAAAACTTGGGCAGGTTCATATCAGAAAATACCTTGTCTACATGGGTCAAAAAACCCATTCCCCCCTCCTGTTCTGGTAACTTCCTGTTCAAGGGATATACAGCCCAAATCCTGGTTCTATTGTGAACAGTCCGGACAATGTCTGCCATGCTGAGCACCAGAACTGGGGTATAACATCCTTAAAATGAATTAAGATAACCTACCTCTTACTCCAGATCTGGGAAGATCCAGAGCCCCCTCATTTCTGCAGGTGCAGCTTTCTGCACTGGTGTACCACTGAGCTGGGCACATCTGCCACTATTGCCTGCCACATGTCCTGGGGTCAGAACCTGGTACCCAGACGTTTGATTGTCATTGGGTGCTTTCTTCTACCCTCAGAAGTGAGTGACCTGAGGCAGCGGAGGATACACTAGGCAGCTCAAAGGGGCACCTGTGCAGCCAACAGCCCTAAGACAGAAATGGAGGGCTAGGTAATGAGGGAAGGTCAGGTTGGCTCCAAAGCCAGAATACTCTGGGGTATGCTTGCCAGTGCAGACAAGGACCCAGTCTTTCAGTCTGAACCCAGTTTATAGGGCTTTTTAGGTCAGAATCAGCACTTTGAATTGTGCCTGGAAATGTACCAGTTGCCAGTGAAGCTGTTTCATCTAGGGAATTACATGTTCTCTGTTATTAGCCTCATTTAGCAGTTTGGCCACAGCATTTTGGACCTGTAGCATTTTCCAAAGAGATTTCAAAGGCAGTTCTGCACAGAGTGTGTTACAATAATCTCATTTTTAGAACACATCCTCCTTCAAGTGGTGAAAGATGTTTTCCATAGGTTGTGATTTTCTCACCACCGTAGTACGCTTCATGTTGTGATTGGTCATTGAAAGGTAAACATGGGCCTAACTTGCAAATCTGATTGCTCAACGTGTCTTTGAAAAAAAAAATTCTATTGGAGAAGTTATTTCTAGGGAATGACATTCCCCTTAACCCAGGGCTAGCCAATGTTGGCTACGTGAAAGCTCCCAAGACTGTTTTGTGGCCCACATGAGAGGACTTTTGCCCCACCAAAGTTTAGGGAGCTGCCCCCAATAGCTCATGCCATACTTCAAAGCCTCCATTGGGTCACAATGGGCCATTTAGTTGCTCTTTGGGGCACTTTCAAGGAACCTCTCACCTTTTTTAGTCTGGACAGATCCCCCCCCCCAGTGGATAGTGGTCTAGTTACTTCTCGTTTGAAAACAGATCCATTCCATTCAATAAAATGACCCCTCCCTGCAAACAAACAAACAAACAAACAAACAAACAAACACAAACAAACAAACAAACCAGAAGCTCATTTTTGGGTATGGACAACTGGAGGGCAAATAATTTAGACTCTCAAATTTAGGGGATGGGGAGAAAATGAGGTATGTTCATGCAGTCCTTCAGGGTCCTGTGTGAAACAATATTGCTTTCCAACCCCTGGCAATTGCCTACCTCTACCTTAATGTCTAGTTTGAACCGCAGTTATATCAGTGTTATTATTATGTTGTTTGTTTTATATGAACATAGCCATGAAAAAAGTAAATACCATAATAAATTCTGTAGCAAGGAAACCCAGCTTCTACAACTAGAAAACACTGTGCATAGTAAAGGAATTGTTTGAATGTGTTCATTATTAAAAAAAAAAATGGGTGTAAAATGCTGTTTTATTTTACGATAGAACTTGGAAATTCAGAACAATGGAGACTTAGGATCTGATAAGCAAAGTGAGAGAAAGAATTTGGTATTCTCTTAACAGAGACCTATGGACTGATAAACCAAAATCAGAGAAATAATGAGGTGTGCTGAGATGTAAAAATGGCTGGATGGGAGGATGGTTTAATGCTTATATGAAAAT
This sequence comes from Phrynosoma platyrhinos, assembly GCA_020142125.1. NCBI lineage: Eukaryota > Metazoa > Chordata > Lepidosauria > Squamata > Phrynosomatidae > Phrynosoma > Phrynosoma platyrhinos. Next base: position 193,853,488 of record CM034706.1, on the reverse strand, counting down.
TACTTTTATTTTTCCAGTTTAGAAATTACAATCAGCCCTCCTCATCCATGGATTCTTTATCCACAGTTTCAATGATCTGCAGCTTGAAAATATTCCAAAATATATAAATTCCCAAAAGCAAACCTTGATTTTGCTATGTATGCAATTCAAAGTGGGCTATCCTGTTCAAATATATTTATTGCTTGAGTATTGTGCATAGGCTATCCAGAGCTATCTGCTAAAGAAATGGTACTCCCTTAGAGAAATGGAAGTGTTCTCCCTCTCTCATATCTATTTCCTATTGCTGCTGGAGAAGGAGGCCACCAAGCATTAAGGGTGATATCAACAGTGGAGAAGGTGACAAAAGTGAGTCTGACATGGGATGGCATCCTCTTAGTGGCATACACAGATGTAAGTCAACCTTGTGCCTACATATGTCGTTTCATGGTTGGTGCAGAAGTTGGTATTTCCTTCTCTCCACACAAACTTACTGTAGAGTCACTCCAACCTCTACCCACAGCCATTCTGTGCTTGGTAGAAAGTGGATGGAGTGAGGACTTGGAGAAGCATCTGCCTATGTCCTTGTAGACCAATGTGAAATTATTACAGCATTCATTGAGATTCACTGGAATCTTCCATAAGTCTCAGTGAAGGATGTAATCATTTCATGTCTGGCTACAAGGACATAGTCAGATGCTTCTCCAATTCCTTGCTCTCTTGATCAGGAACAGGATGGCACCAGGGATGGGGGGATGCTACAGTAGCTCTACAGTAAATCCAGGGGTTGGTGAATGGCCAGCTATAGCATAGTTCTGTGGAATTACTACTTTACACTGAATCTTACAAGATGCTGGCCATGATCTGCTATGTGTTCTGAATTGGGGCGGGGGGGGAATTCAGTTGGTGGTAATGGATATTCTTCTTCTGTGGAACGTTATTAAACCATCAGTTTAGCAAATGCACTGATTTCTTATCCTCCACTGAACATGTCTCATTGCTAGTCAGTTCAGAAAACTAGGACCCATATGGAGATAGTTGCTTCACGGTCATTAAACTGTGTTCTGCTATCAAGTTCTGAACCTAAGGTTCCCTTGGAAGCACTAAAAAACTTTGGGCTGGCTTTCTTTAATGGAAATGAGGAGAGCTCATATATATTTGATGCAGAAGATACTAATGTACAAATAGTTCATTAAAAGAATACCTTGCAAATGTTAGTGGTTATAAAATAGGCATAAGTATTGTTATCTGTCTTGGATGAGAGAGGCTGGAAATGGTAAATAAATAAATATGAGTTTAAATATCTGTTACATCTTTGCTTCTGCAATTTTAAAAAAACATATCTTTGATGCTTCTGAAGCATCAGGCTAAATATGTAGCAGTTCAGTTTTTTCATAAATTTCAGGCTAGTATCCCAAGTGTAATTGCGCCCATGGAAGCAGCTTCCATAAGCAAAAGTGGTGGAGGGATACCCATCCATCCTGCAGCCCCCTATGTCTTAAAAAGATGCTCCAGAAAGCTGGGAAACTTTCATGAGTAGGTTTTGGTGTGGGCTGGGCTGGGCTGGGAACATGAAAATCCTAACTCTGCTACAAACATTAATCTGGATTTAGGCATATAAACATAAACAAATTATGGAGGAGCAATCAAAAATTAATAAAATGTACAATAACTATACTATATTTCATTTCAAAACAAAACTAAAATAATGAAAATAACCTATATTCACTTAGGAGTACGTCCTCTTGACTTCAGACTTACTTTCACAAAACAATTTTTTGTTACTTCTGTAACATTTCGTTTGTGCAAGTATATCAACTGTAGTTCACCTGAACTGTTTGATCAGTACTGGCAGGAGAGGTAATGTAGGAGAGAGCCAGAAAGGAAATATCTACAGCTTTTGCCTTGGAGAAAGACTTCAAGATCACCAGCAAAAATAAACAAGCTTCCACTGAAGAGGAAAGGGAGAACATCACCAAGCCATAGGCTAGTCCTTTCTCTCTGTCCAGAATCTTGATGTCCAAAGTCTTAAGTACCAAATGCCAAATTCTGTAATGCTGCACATTTATCAACAACCAGAGCCACCACTGTGTTCATTCTGCTGATCAGGCTGCTAGAAGGAACTTAGAAAAAGCAGGGGCCAAGAAGCTGTGGTGAAGCCAATGGAAAAAAAACAAAAAAAAACAAGCTGGGACTGCAGTTCACTCAGCCATCCAACTACAATTCAGCTTTGTGGCCATATTTCAATACATACATCAAACATGTGATAATAATCTTGTTAACATGGTTGTAAAGAAGGCAGCAGTTGAACAGATCAGGCGAGATGGGAAGGGGAGATGTGCAGCTAAAATAATGGTGTAGGAAAGGTGAGAGGGTAGTTACAAAAAAAGGAAAAGGCCAAAGGAATGGAAAGAAGGAGAAAGCAAGGGCCAGGGGAAACAAGACTGGCCCAGAGCCAGTTGGAAAGAGATGGAAGCTTTCATTCTCCTGTTCACTCAATACTATGTACTGTATGGACACAAATCCATACATATCTCCCACCATTTTGTGAGCACATATTTCTGAGCAGAAATGTCGTTGTTAGTCAATTCCAACTTTTTTACACAAACTACAAGTGTCTCATTACACTCAAATCCCATGTAAGCAGTCTATCCCCTTCAGAAGCATCAAAGATCTTTCCTTTCCATCATGGGCATCACTAGAGGGGTGCGGGGGGTGGTAGCACCAGGTGACACCTTAAAAGGATGTAATAATAATAATAATAAATTTTATTTTTATACCGCCCATTGGTAGTCCAATCCGGGCGGTTTACAGCATAAAAATTAGCATATAACATAAAACAACATTTTCCCTCCCACTTAGGCTAGGCCCGATGGAGATGGGCCTGCATCTCTCCCCCAGATGTCAGATGGAGTGGAGGGAGGGCTCTTCAACTTAGGCTAGGCCCAATGGAGATGGTTGTGTTTGTCAAATTGATCAAAAGTTATTCATTGTATCACTATGACAGCAAAGTTATACACACTTATTCAAGAGTAAGGCCCATTTAGCATAATTATTTCCCAGTAAGCAGTTACAAGATTATTAGACTGCGTGAAATTCTTAAATTAATACCTAACAAAACTTTCCTTTCTAGAAATTAAGCCAAGGGTAACAGGGTCAAATACAGATACATAGCAAATTACCCAAGTTGTTTTATGTGTTGCTGTTGATCATTCCAAGAGTAAAATGTAGGCAAAAAGGCTATGGGACAATGCACAAAAATGGAAGTCTTATATTCAATGTGCAACCAAACTTAAGAAATGCTTAAGTTTCTTAAGTGCAACCAAACTTAAGAAATGTGATACCATTGGTCTCCAAACATCTGCCTTTGGGGAAGAACAGGCTGTGGCATTTGCCTGTGTCCCTTTTAAATGCTGGAGCTCAGCAGAAGAGATGGTTTGAGTGGGGCAAGGCTCAGTGGGAGGAGAAAGAAGTGGCCCCGGGTTGTTGTTATTTTTTTAAATAAAAAATTAATTTAACTTTTAATTTTTAAAAATCCTTTTTAAAAATTTCTTTAAAAAAATCACATCTTACCAAATTTTCATTTTAACCACATGAAACTATGTACATGTAAATATATTTAGGCTGGACATATGATATTGTAATTTAAAGGTATAATTTTAATTTTGCTAGTTGTTTATTTTACCATTACTGCCATTCGATTCAGTGATATTAGGGGAATTACGATTTACGAGTGACATTAGTACAAAAAAAATTACTAAGGATTCTGTATGGTGTGGTATGGGAGGGGGTCAGTATGTGTGTGTGTGAGACACCTTGATTTGCCACACCAGGTAATGCCAACCCTAGTGACGCCACTGCTTTCCATTACTTGTTTCACCAAATGTTCTGCCTTCTGTCCTTCTTTTGCAGACGTTAGATATGGCTGGCAACCAATTGACTTCTATTCCTTCTGATTTGCCAGAATCCTTAGAATATCTATACCTCCAGAACAATAGGATCACCACTGTGCCAGAGGATGCCTTTGAATCCACACCCAATATAAAAGGAATCTATCTCAGGTTTGTAGCCCAGGAAAAAAAGCAATCGTTTCTCTGAAGTGCCTCCCATATAGGCCCAGATTCAAATAACTCTTTGGTATGCCTCAGAGTTTGGACACACACAGTAGGATTTGTTCCATTTTAATTAAAATGAACACTGGAACCTTATCACCTCATACTGTGTCATATATTGTCTTGGAAAATTCTCTGAAGAATCAAAAGTAGTTAACAATGTGGTTTGGGAAGATTATTTTCATACCCCCAAAGCCCAATGGGCATAATGTAGTTATTAGACTCTGGCCAAAGTGATTCATAGATAATCAGCACACTGCATCAGAGTACTGCTTCCCTGTATTCTACCCATTCCAAGTGATTACTGTTATTAACTGAGGGGTGGCATAATGTCTTGGGTTAGTCCTGTGAAAAAACACTGGCTACTCTTTAAGAAAACCTCTTTAGCAAGTATTTTTTTTCCCTCTCAGGTAATATAATGGGCATTTTGTACTCTCTGAATGCATATGAATGAATGTCTGCACTTGTAAAGGCACATAAAGAGTAAATGATACTTGGATGTGATTAAACAGCATGGAGGTATATACACATCCTTTTTCTGTATGCAGCCAGAAATCTCTGAATGCACTAAGACAGTCATGAATGAAGGAAATTCTTATGGATTTTTATCAGAATATTACTATAAACAGAAATAACATCCCTTCTCCCTTTCCAGGGCCATTCCGTGGTATACATAGTCCTCTTCTTGGACCAGAGTCTACTAGATCTCAAGAAGGAATTTATCTTTGCAAATAATCTCACATTTGCTTTAATAACACCAAATATTTAGATTTTACATCAAATAATTCATTTTAAATCTTCCAGGTTTAATAAGATTGCATTCAATGCTGTAAAGGAAACCACCTTTCAAAGACTGAAGCATCTGCAAGTTCTGGACATTGAAGGAAACTTTGAATTCAGTGATCCTTGGAAGAATGGAGATCATTCTGAGGAGGACATGGAAGAGGAGGAGGAAGAGGAAGAACAGAAGCTGGAAGAAAAATGAAGGCAAACATTAACTGATTCATGCATATTATATGGTAGAGGATTACCTGAAATGCTTTTCTAAGGGGATATGACTACATAGTCTCTTTCCTTGACCCAATCTCCTGTGGCAAAAATCTCTTTTTGACCCAATCCTGTGAGTGGCTAAGTTAGCAAATAAATGTCTGTAATGGGACACAATTCTGGCAATATTACAAGATGACCAGGATGTGGCACAGGGATAGCAATGCTTTTGCCAACACAGTACTGTCAATTCTTTCATGGCTTTTTGGCAAGGCATAGATAACTCCTATTATGCACATAATGCTATATGTTAGTTGTACATTGCTTGTGATTACACCAATGTTCATTTTGGAATCTGTAGCTCACATCCATGTACAATTAATAACCAAGCTATGGATGCTCTATGATAGTGTTTATAGTGCAGTGAAACCAGCCTCCTGCACACTGTGCACTGTCTGTACTTGTGAAGGCACATAAAGACGTATTCTTCTGTGGTTACTTCCCAACATAGGAAGCTGTTTATACTGATTGGTTCATCTAGCTCAGTATCATTCACAGTATGCTGACTGGTAGTGGCTCTGTAACACTTCAGACTGGTGGGGAGTGGAGAGCCTTTCCCATCTCTAACTGCAGATGCCAAGGACTGAACCTGGGATCTTCTTCTCCATGTAAAGGACAGCGTTTTCCTCCAGTCTCCAAGACTGCAAATGAGCTACATCTCTCCCCCAATCTTTAACACTTCCTTTCTCCAAAGGCCTGTAAAAACAGGGCATGGATATCCTTTGGAACACCTTTTAAAAGATAATTCTGACACCCATTTGTGAATGTGCAAGGGCTCCTTTGGTGAGAAGCTTTTTAAAATGGGCAAATACTGATACTAAAGTGTTTTGGTTATAGAGTATTCTTCTATCTCTTGCCTATCCTAGGTCACTGGGTAGGACAGGCTTCATAAAATATAAATACATGCATTATTAGCCCAATCTGTCTTAAATTCTAATCCCTTGCTTGATAGCACTTAGATTGAGGGTCTCCAGTGCTATAACCAAGATAAAAAAAGAAAGAAATTAGGTGGGATAAAATGTAATGACTACATACATGAAACTCTGATTTCATGTTTTGCAGGAACTATTTTAGTCAAACAGCATGTATCCCCATGTTTATGTATCTATCTGTATTTCTATAGTTATACAGAGAGCACTAAGGAGAAAGCACAACAAATTACATGTAGGTGATTGGCTTGTGTGAGGGTTGCTGAGGCCAGTCAGTTTGCTAATATAGGAAGGGGGAGACCTTCAAATGTTATTACAGATCTTCTACTTAATTTTTTTCCCAAGTTTTTTTCTGAATCATCAAGATTGGTGTGGAATTTACAAAAGCTGGCTTTTGTTTTCCTTCTACTTCTTCCATGGTTTCCATCTATACACAACAACGAGACTCTTTAAAGTGAGTACCCCAGAACAGAGTTATAGTGTCACCAACATTCAATGAACCACTGCATTCAGATGGGAGCACCATCAGGTGACAGTGACCGACCAACACAGTGGGCACTTCTGCCCCCTTTTTGCTTATGTTGAATATGTATATTTGGATTTTTTAAAAGTCATATTACGGCTGGACCCCATTTATAATTTATCCTAGTTCCCAAAGCCTGCAGTGTGCATCCATTTTGATGAAGGTTTAAAATAGCAAATGATTGTGTTTTGTGAAAATTAAAATATATTTTTGCCTTTTGTCAGACTTGTATGTGTGTGTACATGTATGTGTGCCAAATGTGTAGGGTATTTGCTAATAGCCTTTGGAAGAAGGATCCTCATAATACTATGATAAAATATAATAGAAATGTAATGTGGAAAGCACAACGGTTTCTTCCAGTAATTGGCTGGAGATGTAACAAGATTTACATTACATAGAAATACGGTGTATCTCACTGTGGCAGAGAACACAGTGACTGGGTGACCTGTGTGCTGATGCAATCTATTTTATAAATGCTAACTGTTGATAGGGCCACTATCCTTTCCCTTCTTATAGTTTCCATATCATTAAAACTGGACTTGGTGGATATCCTCTAAACAGAGAACCACATTCTGCAAAATAACACTCACGGCCACCCTCTCAGCAAAGAGGTTGTCCTAGTAAAGCACTCATTTTACACTGACTCTTTCAAGCTTTCCAATGATAGTTCTCTGACTACAACTCTGTAGAAATCTGCTTTTTACACTTGGTAGTTGTTCCTTTTTGCTTCTCCTTATCTCATTTGAAGTCCCTCTGCATAGTTCTTGCTTATTTGTGAATGGCTTTTTATTAGCCCCCTCCTTCCACCACCTTTGTTCTAGAACAAACAAACTTTTTACTTTGATTTATGTGCAAGCTACACTGTTTCTGTCGTGGCTTAGTAAAACCTTGGAACATTTGGAACAGTTGTAAGCCAAACAGAGATGTTTCTAACTGTAAACCAGCAGGGAAAACACCTGATAAAAATCCATGCCAGTCAAAGCTGCCAAAAAATCTTGACATTAGTATGGCTGTCAGCTTCCTTCCAAAACTGGGCCTCTCTAAAGGATCATATTATTGCACAATACAAATGCAGCTGTTGCTGTTGACCAAAGAGGCTAGGGGTGGCGGTTGGGGGGGAGAGGGGACCGATTTAGGCATCTTTCACTAAGGTAGGATCTCTGTTACAGGAATGCCACATACTTCTTCATTATTGAACAATACCATGTAGTGTGGTGAATGTGATACCTCCTTACAGTTGAAGGGATTTGTCTTTTTTGCTTTTGTATTTGTGCTATTCCCACTGTGCTGCTTAAAACTTTTGATTCATATTATTTCCCTTCAGCCCCAGAGAGATGCAAAGCCAAGGGATCTTGTATATATTGGATGCTAAAATTAGTACAGTGGTGAAATTCTAGTTTGGTACTGCTTGAAAACAGGAAAAAAAGTACATTAATGTGGGGCAGAGGAAAAGATAATTCATTGGAGTTTATCACACGGGGGAAATCCCATGCAGAAACGGGTTTTTAAATTGAAAAAAAAAACGCAAAAGTGGGCAGATTTTCAGACAACGTCGCTGTTAAAATGGGGTTAACCCGAACGGAAAGTAGTCAGAAACTGTTTCTTTTTACTTTCAGAAAATCCTGAAAGTAAAAAGAAAGCAGTTTTTGACTACTTTCCGTTCGGGTTAACCCCATTTTAACAGCAATGTGTGTGAAAATCTGCCCACTTTTGCGAGTTTCCCCCACCTTTTAAATCCCGTTTCTGCATGGGACTTCCCCCGTGTGATAAACTCCATGGTTGCCATGCGCTTTCAAGCTGACACTGACTTATGGTGACCCTCTCGTAGGGTTTTCTTGGCAAGATTTATTCAAAGGAGGTTTGCTCCTGCCTTCCTCTAAAGCTGAGGAGAGTGTGATTTGCCCAAGGTCATCTTGCCCAAGGCCAGTACTGAATGGGGATTATAACCATGGCCTCCTGGTGTCTTAGGCCAATGCTCAAACCCCTGCACCACATTGACTAAGATGTGTATAGGAGTATAAGCATATTAAAAGTGTATACAAGTAGTTCCACTTAGATTTATGTTATTCTGTAGTTCGCTACATTTTTTGTGAGCCATGGGGTGGGGTTTGTTCATTTGTTCTTGTTTTTCTTTCTCTTTTTCCATCGTGTTCCTCTTCCATGTAGACTTCTTCAGGCAGAGTCCATGATGGACTCTTCTTCTTTGGAGGTCTTTAAACAGAGGTTGGATGGCCATCTTTCGAGAGTGCTTTATTGTACATTCCTGCATTGCATGGGATTAAATTGTATAGGCCTTGTACTCCCTTCCAAGGCTATGATTCTATGATCTTTCAAAGAACTAGTAAGTTCAGATGCTAGAATGCTGCCACCGTGGCACCAATATGAGAAATTGTAATGTGTGTGCCATTGTCCCATGATGCCTCTACTCCAGCATTGTCTGGGTAAGGTGGCCACAAATTCTATGTCAGAAAACCATCTGCTACCTGATAGGGCTATCAGAGGTTAGTTCTTTATTTCAAGACATTCTGTATTTGAGGGCCTGTTCCATTCAAGGCCAGTCTGAGGATGCAGAATCATAGGAAGATAGAGCAGAGATTTTCAACTTGCTCGTGTTTGTTAGTACCTGCTCATACTCATGCTTGTTAGTACCTGGACAGCAAATGGAGCAGGCACACCATTTACCTAATCACAGCCTTCTCCTGCTATGGTAGATGTTTTACATTTCTATTTACTTATTTTCATCACTCTTTTCAGTAATGATGGAAAAGATACTGCCTCTTCATCTCTTCCTCCACAGCCAGTGCAATGACCATTGGGATGGAGGGAGGGCCTTTCAACTCTTTTCATTGGTGGTGGAAAAGAACCTAAGTAGATCCTTGCCGGATCAAACCAAAGACTTCTCTGGTGTAGCATTCTGTTCCACAGTGGCCAGTCACAGAAGGTTTCAAGCAGAACATGAGGAGAATAGTACCCTCTTCCTTGTGTTCACCACCAACCTGGCCAGTACGTACACATCTACTAAATAGGATAATAGGCAGTAAGTGAATGCAGAAG
>CM034706.1:193787364-193835784 GCA_020142125.1 Phrynosoma platyrhinos | reverse complement strand
GTCCCTTGGCCCTTAAAGGGGAAAGGTTGCCTACCCCTGGTGTAAACATTTCAGAAAGTCACAAAGTTTACATTTTGCTTGGGAGTGTGTCTAAAGAGTGGGATTTCCTGCAGAGCGTTGCAGAGGTCTTAGTCCTGAAAAGAAAGGAATCCCACTTGGAAGGCAGAGGTCGAAGCAGCAGTAGCACCAGCAGCATCTTCTTCCCCATGCCCCCCAGATAGTCACTGTGGTCCTTCCTCTCTCTCTACTGGGGTGTTTTAGGCTCTTCTCTCCCCCAGAGGCCACAGCAGTGCCAGTTGGAATGGAGGGAGGATGCCTAGCAGCTGCTGGGACTAGGCAACAATGGCTCTTCTCTCCCTAGCTAGATGTGCTGTAAGGACATGATCTGAAAGGGCTTCTCCCAGAAGGGAATGCCTGCTGAAGAATATCTGGCTACAGAAAAACGGCTGATTCCTCTGTTCTCCAATGACAGAGAAATTGCCCTGTTGCAAGGTTTGTGTCACGTAAAACATAGTTTTCTAGAGTCGCATCAGGAAAATGTGACTCCCGATACAGGATTCCAACCAGCATGTTATAACTTTAAAATTTAGTGCTTAACAGCTTATGAAATTTCATATCCTGGCAATAGCAAAGCAATTAAGAGATGGCAACAAATAATTTGAATTTGAATTCTGGAATAAAAATGCTTACAATCCAACATGCAAAGTTGAATTTTGGATTTAAAATACCTAATTTAAGAACTGTATAGCGCAAATAGCAAATCCACCAAATTTCAAACATCTGAGAATGAACTTTCCCCTCCCAATTCACAGGGGATCCATTCCGGACCCTCCTGCGAAAATAGTGGCTCACAAATATTTGAGTCCCATTTAAACTAATGGTGCACACACAGCCATTTAAAGTATAGTCTTTGTCTCTCCCCATGAAGACCGTAAACTTGAAGTCCACAAACAGGGAGGGACAACTATAGCAGTTTTAACTTACAGGGTGAGTATCCCATATCTGGAATTCTGAAATCTGAAATACTTCAGAATCCAAAATTGTCCACATGGGTGGCTAAGATGGTAACACCTTTGCTTTCTGATGGTTCAGTGTACACAGTCTTTGCTTTGTGCACAAAATGATTAAAAATATTAGTATAACATTACCTTCAGGCTATGTGTATAAAGTGTATATGAAAAAAAATGAATTTTGTGCTTAAACTTCTGTCCCACCTCCAAGATATCTCATTATCTATATGCAAATATTCCAAAATCTGAAAAAATCCAAAATCCAAAACACTTCTGGTCCCAAGGATTTTAGATAGGGGAAACTCAATTTGTACTTCAAAAGTAACAAATCAGCTCTTCCTACCGGTGTACAGACAACCACATTTCACAATGGCATGTTTTATTTAAAAAAAAATATTTCCCACTGAAAACACTGGTAATAAATACATGGTTGGTAGAACTATTAATACTGGGGAATTATTTTATAATTTAAGGATTCAAGAGAGGAAAACAGGAGAGAGTAAGAGAACAAGAACACTCAAATAGCTCAACCATTTGCATGTGTGAGTGTGTGTGCACAGAAAATAAAAGCCAGCAGCCATAACAAATTCCAACAAAAACAAATCATAGAGTTGGCTTGAATATGGTAGATGATACCATAATCATATAACTGTTCTCCATTTCCCCATACAGCTCCATGTCTTTTGCTCAAACTGTATGATATAAAACTCACACCCTCTCTCCAGTGAAGAATAAGGCAGGGGTGAGAGAACAGTAGATTGCCAATGTACTGAGTGATTAGCAAAAGTAAAAAATTCAAGGTAGGAGAAAGGAGAGAATGCATAGAGAATGCAGATCTATGCTGAAGTCAAGTGCAAACTGAACAGAAAGTCATCTTCCATGACCCATGTTCCTTCTGCAAAGCAGTCACTGAGCAGAAGAATACCTTTCAGACACAGAAGGAGGCGTTCCCAGTGGCCTGCAGCAAACCACATTATCCCAAAGAATTATCTCCTGTTGCATGGGAGATAAAAAGCCCCATAATGGAGCCCTACATCTCTGTCTGCTAATGAAGGGTGCTGCTTATAACCCCACATAGCTTGTTTCAATCATTCTGCCAAAGAAATAATCAGGTTCATGTACTTTTAAGATGTAACAGAAAATTCTGGCATGTGTATATTATAACGCAGAAATAAGAATAAAGCTACATTTATCAAATGCATGCTTACTATATTTTTATTGTGTCTTTCTTCCAATAAGGTTGGCATGGCACATGCCATTCCCATTCCCCATTTTATTATCATCACAGACCCCTTGTGATGGTAGACTGAGCAATAGTAAATGGCCCAGCCCTAGCCAATGAGCATCCAAACTGACAGGAATTTGAACCTGGGCCCCCTCAGTCTCAGTCCAAAACTTTACATTATGCTGGATCTCAGCACAGGTGTTAAAGGTAAAGATCTTCGGGACTCTATGAATAACTTTCCACCAAACAGACTGTTAATTGGCACTGTCTATTCAGCAGCTGAAGCTCTGTATCCTGTCTTTCCCTTCCTATCCCCTTATTAGAAGCACAGGAATGTGTGCCTGGACATTTGGACAAGACCTGTAGAAAGTCCAGCCAGGGTAAAGAGCGATTAAGTGTGTGTGAGGGGGATAAAAATACAATTTTAATCCAAAGACAAGTTTAAAGAGGAAGATGATTAGAACCTCATGATGGAACAGAGAAAAACATTAAAGTGAAGTTGTAACATAGTCATACACATGGTTCCCAGTCTATATTTAGTCTGCTCCCAGAGAACAAAGTCTATATTAATAAAAACATTGGGACAAATAAAGAACATAATATATACAGTCTATACAAATGAGAGAACGTTATGTACTCTTTTTTAGCACCATGGTCATTTATGTTTGGGTTCTTTTTGTCCAGACTAATTGTTATAGCACTAGAGTTTGGAAGGAAGGAAGGAAGGATCAAAAAGAAGCATGTATCTGGCACTTGGAAGGCAAGCATGATGGGATATTTGTAGACTGTGGTTTAATATTCACTTGAAAATCTCAAAAAATGAGACCTCCTTCAAATAAGAAACTCCTTAAACAGAACTCATTAGTTCAGAAAGGAAATGACAGAAAAAGTGACAAAACATTCCCAACCATATAAAATTAAAAAAGAAAACTAACCAAGTAACAAATACTGTTGGTTGCAATGTTTTTTTAAAAAATGAACATGTTTTGAGAATTTCTAATATGCACAACTCTTTATGTTTGATCAATACTTACAGCATTGCCATCATAGCCAGCAGAGCTACACAATAAGAAAGATTAAGAATTTAACTAGTGAAAAGTATGTAGCTATGCAACTTGTATGGTGGTTACACAGAATATTTAAATAGAATAATGATTAATATGAAGAGTGGTGTTGCAACCAAGAGTAATTTGTTACATGGCAACCTTAGCTGAATTCACAAGTAACAGTGAACCGCAGCTTCCGGTTCATGCACTACAGTGCACCACCTATTCCCATTTTCTCCTTTGGAACAGCTCCAGGGAAGAGATTGTAAGCATCCACTTCCGGTTGAAAATAATCACTGTTAGTTGTTTTGTCCAATTGCAAAGCTATGGTTAGTGTTAACTATATTTATTGAAACAAGCCAGGATCATTAACAATTCTGTGATGATGGTCTATTTCAATATGAGCAGTTGGCTGAAAAAATTGAGATAAGTCGAACTTTTGTCCCCACTACAGTAGACTCATTCAGATATATGCAATTAGTCAGTCAACACTAATATGAATATCATTTAGTTCAATATATCTACTCTAGTTAGGAACTAAACTGGATTTAGTCCATTCCACTGAGGTTAAAATGCTTGAGGTTAAAATGCTTGAGGTTAAAATGTCAGTACAATTATGAAATGTTTGTTTTGTTGCTTAGCATCGTAAGTAAAATTCAACAATGTTGAATACTGAGGGGTTATCTTCTTGACCAGTAGGATGAAAAGAATGTGACCTTTAAGAAATCATTAGATGGGAGTGGGGATTTTGGAAGTGCATTGCAAATGGAATTATATCCGTTTGTCCCAAGAAAACCACAGTTGTCCAGTGATTCCCTCCTTTTTTTTTTTTACCAATATCAACCTGTCTATTGAAAAAGCCACACCTGTATGAAGTTTTTTTTATCTTCACAGATGTTCACAGCTGGCTTCACAGCCTCAGTCTGCACATGACAGTCATTCCATGTTTTCCTATTCAAAGCAACTTGAACTGTCCTCCAACTCCAGCTATGAGGTAGTCATTAGGTTTCAGATACCACCAGAAGCAACAGCTACACATTGGTTTCCAGTTCATTGATTTCAATGGTACAGTGGTCTTTACTACTGCATTTCTCTGTATGAGTTTCTGTGGGATTTTCTTCTTCCTCCACTTGAATGGGTATGTGTTGTAATGTTGTTGATGGCTCAGGTCCATGTGGCTCATTCATGGTTTTCACACAGCCATTTCTCTGGTAAGCCATGATCTGGTGGATGCTAATGGGTTTTGTTTCACAAATCAAAGGCACCTACAAATAGAATAAGAAAATTCTGATTAATATTACCCATTGATATTCCAGTGTTCCCTTTCTTTCTTGTAATTATTATAATAGTTTAAGTATAACATACTAAAATCAAAGATGGCTATATTGGTATGCTTTACATTACACAGAATGACTTTGAGAAACTGATATTTATTTATTTTTTTATTTATGACGATAAGAGTGCTTTTTGAGACAGTATTTGAAGTTGCAGTATTTGTTACTGTACTTCTTTTTTTAAATTAAAACAAGGTTTTTTGTTATCCCAGAAATTTTATGACAATTCCTAGTATCAGCTACAACATTTTATTTTATTTTTTAATTCCTGAGACATATTGGATCATAAAAGTCTTCTTCTCTCCCCCTCCCTTTTTGAAAAAATCTTAGAATCACAGTGCTATAGTGCATCAGAGAATTGACAGTTTTGCACTATAATACTATACTCTAAGATTTTTTTTAAAAAATAAAACAATAAAAATAAAAAACCTAGTACAGATCCAAGAAACCACTACAAATACCCCCCGGACCCCCTCCCCCACCCCGGGAATGGAATAAGTAGATGTAGAACTGACAAAACTGGCAAAACCTAAGGAGCTATATTGTAAGAAATCACATGTTTCAAACCTATTGGGAAGAGCCTCATATCAACACCTGTCAAGTAGCCAAACCTCAGCAGGGATCTTTTGCAGAATTCTCTGGACGTCTTCCTCCTCTTCACTGCAATCTGTTTGTTCATACAGGCTGAGTATCCCTTATCCAGAATTCCGAAATCCAAAATACTCCAAAATTAAAATTGTCCACATGGGTGGCTAAGATAGTAGCACCTTTGCTTTCTGATGGTTCAGTTACACAAACTTCGTTTCATGCACAAAATTATTAAAAAAAATACTACCTATAAAATTACCTTACAGCTATGTATATAAGGTGTATATGAAACATTAATCAATTTTGTGTTTATACTTGGGTCCCTCTCCAAGATATCTTAGTATCTTTATGCAAGTATTCCAAAAACTGGGAAAAAAATGAAATCCAAAACACTTCTGATCAAGGGAGACTTAATCTGTTTCTCACTGCGATTCCACTAAAGTGGTGGTGCAAAGGAGACAGAGTAGATACCGTTGCCTAAATGCTTGCAGGTAGCAATGATGAGGATGAGAAAGAAAGGTGATACTGCTTGTGAGAAGATATAACTAATGGAGAGGCTTAATGAGGAAATCTTGCCCAAGGGCCTTTTAAAACCTGAAACTTCCATGAAATATAGGACATAACTATCTATGCCAACTCCATTGTGACTCTTCATATTTTCTTATTAATTTTCTCCTACCTCAGATCCATCTTTGGTGAAATCTTTTCTGCAGATGTGTGCCATTATTCCAGCAGCAAGAGCATCCCCTAGGACATTGATCATTGTACGAAATCTGTCTCTGTCAAATAAAGTGAGGGCGTTAAAGAAGATTTTTTTTATGTCAACATCCTAAATGTCTCTGTTGTACTCATGCAGAAATTTAGGAGTATATACACATTGGGTAGAATAAAGTCACCTGTTTAGTTTAAGTTCCTATGTCACTACATCAGATCAGACTGATCAAATATAGAAGGCCCTAAGCTAACCTTGAATATAAAATCATCATGTCAAATAGAAGCATAAGATATCTCCCAACAAGCTTTCTGTTGTTGTATGCCTTCAAGTCATTTCTGACTTACAGTGATCCAAGGTGAACCTATCACTGGGTTTTCTTGGCACGATTTGTTCAAGGTGGGTTGCCTTTGTCTTCCTCTGCGACTGACAGAGTGTGACTTGTCACCCAGTTGATTTCCATGGCTGAATGGAGATTTGAACCCTGGTCTTCAGAGTTCTTATCCAAACCTCAAACCACCACACCATACTGGTTTTCACTGCATTCCAAACTTACAATTCGGGGTCATGAACAGAGCTTGGTATGTTAGGTTTGAAAATTAATTCAATAATGCTAAACTTTAGAAACAGGGAAATCAATTAATTACCATCAATATTAACTGAAATCATTTAATTATTTGAGTTATTTCTTGTTAATACATTATTTAAAACTTTGACTGGAATTTTGCACCAGGGACATATGTCTGGCATGTAGCTATGTCTCCCAATGTTACTCCACCAGGACCCACCTTTAATGGCACAACCATTTCTGTGATGCTGGAGGGCAGAGGAATAGAGGAGATGCATCCAGATAATTTCTTGTAGCTGGATACACTACAACAGGTATTTGCATCCCTGCAGATGATGTACTTGCAGCACATCTGGCTATATGAAAATAGCTGGACATATCTCTGCTGAACTCCCTGTTCTCCAATGTCATGGAAATGGCCAGGGGAAGCTGTGTTGCTTAAAGGTGGATTTGCAGGAATTCTGGTGTGATGACAATGGCATAAGTCCAATTTATGCCATCGTAATTCACCAAAAGGATTCTAGCCTTTATATTTAGATCATAATGTGAGATTTGCAGAGAATGGCATGACAGTTTTTACTACTGACCTCGAAAGCTCAACAGTATTAGTGATTCCTTCAAAACTACTATTTTTATCCATTTAAAGTTGCTTTCCTCTTAGAATTTTTTTCTAGATGGACTACAAAACCCATATTAATTATTGCTTAGGAAAGGTTGGAAGGTCAAGAAATCTGGGTAATGTCAGGTTAAAAAGGTTGTCCTAATGAATGGGATCTTAACTTACAACCTGTTCAACTGAGTTTGTCATTCATCTACATCTTTTTTTCCCCTTTTTACCCCATCAACATTTGCACTTCACTTATTCTTTTAATATATTGGTTATTAAAGATTAATAAGGAATTTTGTGTTTCTTTAAGAAGACATTGATCCACTGCAAGTGGAGCTAAAGATCAGTCAGTAAAGCAAGAGTGGAGAATTCTTAATTGGAAACATTTTGAGAGTCTCTTACCATATATAGAACATTTCTCTGATCAACTGAATCACTATATACTTTCTGTCTCCCCCAATCAAGAAAAAAGAGCCAGAGATCTCTGACATTCTCATTTAAATGATCAGGTATCTAACAAACATTTGGGTGGTGGGCAGGTAGCTAAATTGTTTCCGGATTTTGTTTAAACAAAATCCAGCTCCATGAAACCAGAGCTGTGTTGCTGGTTTCTGGATTCTATTTAACTGGCAACAGGGATCACTGAGTGGGCTGATCTGGAATTAATTTTGTAAAGTGTAGAATCTGGTACAACAACTTTAAAGACTTTGTAATGAAGGAAAGAAATCCTCTTCTTCCATCCATCCAGAAATATTATTAAACTTCTGTGCATAATGAAGGAAGGAATCCTGAGCCAAGTATTAAAAATAAAACTGCAACATGTTTTCAAGACAAAAAAGGAAAACAAGGAAGGGGAGTACTTTATATAGTCTATTTAAAAGGCAAAAAACATGAATAGGGGAACCATTAAGTATGTCCAGATGGAGAGCAGAAAATATTTTCATTCCAAGTGGAAAAGTAATAGAGCTTGGATGTTTGCAGTAGATACATATAGAAAAATTCAGGGGACAAGAATGTGGCTAGAAGATAAACATTAGTATGCTTGGCATTATTACTGAGATCAATTTCCTTCTCTTATTAAGCCCTTGTTATTATATCAGGGTTTATTTTTTGTTTTAAAATTATTATTATTCACTCCTGCCCATTTTGTGCATAGTATGTCTTGTAACTGTAAATGAAGAACAATTTCATTCTGACTTGCAGCTTTTTATATAGCAATGCTAATAGGGAAACATTTGCCTTTTAAACTGTTTTGGAGAACACAAGAATTAGGGGAAAGGACAGGTGTACTATCTCGAATTATTCTTTGTAAATTATTTGTAGCTTAGCCAAGTTCATCTTGGCAGGCCTACTTTAAATCTGAAATGACTCATGTGATTTCCTGATTTTTCCAAAGCAGGGAAGCACATCTGAAATCTCAATCACCTTAGTTAATATACGGTGTTGATGTGGATCATAAAACTGAAATTCTGGAACATCCAGATGTTTGGCTTAGGAAAGCAAAGGATGATCCAAGATCAACTCTGTCCAGCTTTTGGCTTGTTTAACTTAATGGAGAACGAAGCTGGGTTGAACCAGAAAGGTTTTCATATACTTTTAAGTACACATGTGTTAGTAGTAAATATATTGGTCTACGTACTGTCATACCTTATTCTGCTTCCTTACTGTTAAAACTGATTGCAAAACCAGTTATTATGTATTTATCACTCATGTGCCTATGGGGAGCCTGAAGTGAAATGTCTTCTGGTGGGCCTACTCACATGTTCCCTGGGGTTGGTTGGGTAGGGGCAGCAGCCACAGATCTGTTTATTTAAATTTCCCATGGTGCCTCAGAGCTACAGAAGGGGCACTGTGGAAATTTAAACAGAATCACTTTCACGTTAAAAAGTGGCCCTTTCAGGATGGGGAGCAGTTAGTTCAGAGAAGAGGCTTCCTGGAGTATATGTACACTGGCGGAAACATGAGACTGTCACATGTTGATGCCAGACCTGTATGCCAGTCTCCTTCCTATGTGGAGGTGTGCAATAACAGAATGAGTGCACAAGTGATGTTACTGAATCCTCTGCCTCCTCTACTGTATTTCTCCTCAGTCATGCATTGCTACTTCTCTCCCTTCCTGACTTTCTTAAGCTCTTGGAATCACAAACTGGAAGTGTGGCAAGAGCAACTGACAGCAAAGAATTCAGAGACATAGCCATGTTTGCAATATCAGTAGGCAAAGGGATCTTGTAGCACCTTTGAGACTAATTGAGCAAAGGATGGTGTAGCAAAAACTTTTGTAGATTTGGCATACTTTCTCAGATGCATGAAGAAATAGACCAAGGCTGCGAAAGCTTATGCTATAATGTCTTTTGCTCAAGTCACATGCTACAAGATCCCTTTGCATACTAACTGCAAAGAAGTAATGCATGGGAAAGTCTTGTTACCCATCTCTTCTGCACTTTTTTTTTTACTGTAAAGCAACTCTTACATTCTGCTACACGTGGCCTTGGACATGTGAATTATCTTTATTGTGTCTGCTTTGGTCCTAAATTTTGAGCATGAAGGGGAGAAGGAGCAGATATATATGCCTTCAAATGCTGTCTGCTAGTCAGCTCTGAAACAAGGACAAAACAGGTGTGTTGGTTTTGTATGGAGTGTATCAGATGAAGAAGTCAAAGACAGAAGAGTGTAAACTGCATCTCCTATTCTGTTCTCTGAACACTAACCACTGTACTCAGGTCTATTAAATTATAAAAAGTAGCAAACTTTTTTTATTTAAAAATAGTATCTCAGATTAAGGACTGGAACAGATGGCCCAAATGCACTCGCTTCAGGGCATCATTGGCACATGGCGTTTAGACACTGCATGTTGCGATGACGCCTTGAAGATGCCTGGAAGCCAGGTAGCTGTCCAGATGTGCACAGCTTCAAGATGCTCCAGTGGTGTGGCATTTATATGCTACACGCTGCCAGAGCGACTTGAAGCTGCCATGGGGTCATTGTGAGGTGGCAAAAGCTGCCTTTTTGCTGGCTGAGGAAGGAGTGGATCTTTTGGCTGGGTTGAACGGAGACTGGGGCCGCGGTGTGTTGTTGCCAAGGCCCCAATCTGTTTTAATAATAATAATAATAATAATAATAATAATAATAATAATAACAAATTTTATTTTTAACCCGCCCCTCTGCTCAGCAACTGGGGCGGCGTACAAAAAGATTAAAACAGATAACAATTAAAACACTCCATCAACCCATCTGTTTCAACCCTAAGTGACTAAATATCAAACAATGACTGTCATCACCCCTTGCCTGTATCCATTCTATTGAAACAATCTCTGAACCAGATGGATTTTTGGTTTAATTCAGTAAGGCAATCATTCTTTGGATAATATGCCCATTTTATCCATGGAGAACAGAAGTAAAAACCATGCAGCAAAATCATGGGTTGCTGGGCTCTCACTTTCATTATAATCCATCATCCCATCTTTTGGATCACCATGAGCTGTCAGTTCCTATAAATTTTGTCCACTCCTCACACAATCCATTTGGTTTGAAGATGGTAGAAAAGTCTCAAAAAGCTTTCGGTTACTTACAATGCCCAGTCAACAGCAATTATTAGGGTTATGTCATCTGTAGGCAGCCCCACTGATGTCAGAACGATGACCATGGTCACAAGGCCAGCTTGTGGGATCCCAGCTGCACCTATGCTGGCAGCTGTTGCAGTGATACTTAAACGAGAAGAAGGACATTAACAGTTTAACAAAGAAGACATAGCTCAGTAGCTTTGTACTTATTACAGCTGGATTTGGGTCCTTCTTTACAAGAAATAACATTGTTTAGCCTAATGGAGAACATAGTAGAATAATGATGAGGAAGACTCACAGGAGAAGAAGTCTTGTGCCATTGTACTAGCAGAGGTAGTTGCACCCTGCTATAACTTTGGACCAAACTAGACATGGATTGCCTTGCATTCATCCATTCAACATGCATGCTTTTTTTTTTTAAAAAAATATGTAAACAACAGTACTAGGAAAGCCTGAATAAACTTTGGGAGAGAAACAGTGGAGGTAGAAAAGAGAAGTCCTGACCCCACTCCCCAAGAGAAAGTCCAAGTCACCAATTAAAACCTCATTTGAAATTCAAATACAGTCGGCCCTCCATATCCACAGATTCTGCACCCACAGATTCAACCATCCATGGCTTGAAAATATTTAAAAATAAATCAAATTTTAAAAAGAAAACCTTGATTTTGCCATTTTATATAAGGGACAAATTTTACTATGTTATTGTATATAATGGGACTTGAGCATCCATGGATTTTGTTATCCAAGGGGAGGGGGGGTCCTGAAACCAAATCACAGTGGATACCAAAGGCCCACTGTAATAGCTTCAGATATTTAGACTGACAGTATAGTAGCAGAGAGCGGAAGAGTTAAAGTTCCTTCTCTCAAACAGGGAACGTAATGTAATCACAATTTTGTAGTTATAGGCCTAAGTCCTGTTTTAGTCCCATCTGGAGTAGACCCATTGAATCTAAACAATTTTTCTATGTGTTGACATACCATTGAATAATTGATTGAATGGGTCTAATCTAGTTGGCACTAATCAACAAGATGCCAGCCATTATCTGTTATTTGTAGAATTGGGTTTTGTGTACCCCCCACCAATAGTATTATGAAAATTAAATAAAATACAGGTTGAGTCTCCCTTATTTGAACCAGAAGTGTTTTACATTTCAGATTTTGGAATATTTGCATATCTTATGTACTTATGTATTTTCGATGCTGCCTTTCTCCCAGAAGGGGACCTACAGATAAAATAGTTTTAAAAACTACAATAAAAAATTAAATATACTTAATGAGATATCCTGGAGATGAGACTCAAGTCTAAACACAAAATTCATTTATGTTTCCTGTATAACTTATACACATAGCCTGAAGGTAATTTTATACAGAATATTTTAGTAATTTCGTGCATGAAACAAAGTTTGTGTATACTGAACCATCAGAAAATAAAAGTATCACTATGAAAAAAAGTTTTGGATTTTGGAGTATTTTGGATTTTGAAATTCTGGATAAAGGAAACTCAATCTGTACTAAGTGGTTTTTTGTGTTTGTTTTTTTTAAAAGACCCTCTAGTTCCCACTACATCCCTCCTCCCGATTCCTTCACAGATGCTGTTCACATAACAAAAAATGTGAATGTTATTTGAATTAATATAACTGTTTGCTCATGGGCTTAACTTCATCTAGATGCTGTCAGCAATTTAATGAAAATTGTAAAGTACCCAGGATCTGTATAACCCTACCAATAATGAACAAGTATTTGCCAGCTGCTTACATATGTTCTGAAATGGTAATTTTCTGCCACAGGTAACAATTCAATGTAGAAATATGCAGATTGTAAAGTCAGGAAATCAGTGTGAAAGAAACAGTAAGTAGGTGGACACTCCAGAAAGGAAACATGGACTTCCTGTTTGCCCAGGTACAAATGTCTGACACAAATCTAACAAGGTTTTAGTTCTTGTTATCAGTGGAAGGGTTTCCTAGGCCCCATTCACACTACAAAAATAATCCAGGATGAATTCCTTGTTGTTCACACACATCCCGAAGATACTTGATGCACTTTTGGGAGAGGCTGGCAAAAACCCCACTTAACCCATAATATTCAATACCAGTTTTTCCCCTCAAGTTTTCCTGAAAGATCTGCATCGATTTGCATCTTTGACAGTGTAAATAAGCTTCTGAATCAATTCAGATTGTTCTGTATCATTCAAGGGAATAGAGGTGGCTCCATTTTATCCTGAAACGATGGCATGTGTGAATAACAAAGGAGTTACAATGATTTGGAGAGATTCACGAACCCAAAACAAAATGGGAACAACAAACCCATTTGTTTGTTGATCTGCCTCTTCTCAGGAAAAAAGAAATGTCCCCCTAGATTCTGGCCAACATAGATTTTACATTCTTGATATTATAGTTCAATTTAAGAAATCAATAAATAATGTCTTATGAATCTGAAGATGAACTCAATAGAATTTCCATCCAGTCTGCAGACATTCAAAATGCAACTGCTCCTAATAACAAAGAATTTTATTGCATCTTATAAAATAACAAGTTTTATTTGGCATAGTTTTTGTGATGGACAGTACCACACTTTATGAGACACATATGATGATGTGAACTGTTCTCCCCAAAAACCTATGCCAAACAAAACTTGTCAGCCTATAAGGTGCCACAAGATTCTTTCTGCTTTTCTCAGAAGACTTTACACAGCTTCATCTTTGCAAATACTTCTATTTCTGTTGTAAAAATGTCTGAAGTCTTCTACAATTTAGATCAATATCTATATATGAAAGTTTCAAGTCCTAACCCTATTGCTGAATAGATGAGTTACAATCCAGCACAGAGTTAGATACACTTAAACGCCCTGAAACACATGGGAGTGAGTTTTTCTAACTATATATTTGGCTGCAGTCCTCAAATAAGCTTATAATTAAACTGTCCTGAATCTTTCAGACAGATCAGGCTTTGGATGCAATACAAAAAAAGAAGCCCTAAATTATTAACTCAAGAGAATTTGTTAGTCAGTGGAATTAAGTCAACAGATTGATCTGAAGGTTATTGTAGAGCTCGAATTAATTTCTGGGTTTTTCAATGGACCCTTGGTAACCTTGCGCAATTTGTGACTTACCATGCTAAATGCAAAACACTTGCCATAGACAGTGCCTTACCAGGGCTGTCGGGCTCTGTTTGGCTTGACAGGTCACTCACATGTTGAAAAGCCTTGCTCTAATATGACCTTCAATACAGAGCAAGGCAAATAATTGCATCAACACTAATTGCTGGAATCTCCTTGCTCTTAGCAGTAATTCCCAGCAAGCACCAGAACTGAAAATACAAATCATAGCTGCATAAATATAGCCCAGCATAAAGCTGATTAATTTGATACTTATGCAGGCAGAATGACAGTATGACTAATCTAGCAACAATATAATCAGTAATTTATATGTTTCATGGAGGTATTTTTAAGGTGGGGTTATTTCTCCCAGCCTCACTGGAAATGTATTTCATCAATTTCATTCCTCCTCCAAATACAGAAATTATGTGGCAAGGAAAACATTGTATGCATAATGTTAAGCCAGCTGAAAGCTCCTTTATAAATGAAGTCACTTTATAAATGGCCTTTTTACCTTATGGTGATGATCTGTCCAAAATCCAGTTCATAATTATTTACTTGAGCAATGAAAATGGCAGCTACTGCTTCATAAAGGGCAGTCCCATCCATATTGATTGTGGCCCCCACGGGGAGTACAAATCTGGCA
Organism: Phrynosoma platyrhinos; assembly: GCA_020142125.1. Taxonomy (NCBI): domain Eukaryota; kingdom Metazoa; phylum Chordata; class Lepidosauria; order Squamata; family Phrynosomatidae; genus Phrynosoma; species Phrynosoma platyrhinos. Next base: position 193,821,395 of record CM034706.1, on the reverse strand, counting down.
ATTCTCCTGTCCACATGGTTATTCTCTAACAAGCACTTGAAGGTGATAGGCAAAGTGGCTGAGCTGTAAGAAAAATACAGGAAAGCCTAAGTTGGATGCAGAAAGGAAATAAGAAACTGAAGGCCTTTGCAGACTGCCATAAACAGTGCAAATTAAGTCCACGTTAAGGGTTAGGGTTAGTGCTAGGAAATCATGGAAATTATTTTTTTCTGAGACATTGAGCCTTCTCTGTCAGAGAGCTCTGGTGCCACAATAAAATACAGTTCCCATGATTCTCTAACCCTAACCCTAACTCTTAAAGTGGACTCAATTTGCACTATTTCTGGCAGTCTGCAAAGGCCCTGAAATTCTCAAAAGTTTGTAGCAATTGTCCTGTTCTGTATGGGAGAAAAAGATGCTCTACTAACAGTGTGGGACTAAGAAGAGTGCTGACGGTCGAAAAGACAAACAAATGGGTCTTAGTACAGATCAAAACTGAGCTCTCCATGGAAACCAAGATGTCTAAATTGAGGCTGTTGTACTTCATGAGAAGGCATGACTCACTAGAAAAAGACAATAATGCTAGGAAAGGTGGAAGGCAGTAGAAAGTGAGGAAGACTGCATACCAGATGGATAGACTCAATCAAGGAGACACAGTCCTGAGCCTTTAGACCGGAACTGAGCAGCTGAGAACAGAAGGTCTTGGAAGTGTCTCATTCACGGGATCATCATGAATCAAAGTTGACTCAAAGGCAGTTAACACCACTAACAACAAAGCAAGCTATATAGATTTCTAGCATAATGTTCATGGGAAGCATGGCTTTTATAAATGTACACCCATTTCATTCAAGTTAAAGCAAAATTAATGTCTTTTTTTTTCTGTCATGAGATATTTCTGAGAAGGAGTTGGGCATAAACCAATGGAAATATGGCAGATGTGTGTCAGTAGTCAAATTATGGTCTTTGATTTACCAATAATATAGAAAGAAGATAGCCATTGAGTGGTGTACTGTTTATGTAAATGATACAAGCACAACAAGAAATTCAGAATTCCCTAGGAGTTCTAACCTTGGACTTTAGTGCCTGCTGATTTGTGCCAATCAATCAGAGATCTCACTTTATTTTAAAAGTCCATTTATTTTCTGTGACTTGACTTTAAAAGTCAGGGATTCTAAGTAGAGTTGAGTGCTATGAACCTGATGCTATCTATATACAGTTGACCCTCTATACCCACGGATTCTGTATCCACAGATTCAACTATCCACAGCTTGAAAATATTTTAAAAAATATAAATTTCCAAAAGCAAACCATGATTTTTTGCCATTTTAAATAAGAGACACCATTTTACTGTGCCACTGTATTTAATGGGACTTGAGCATCTATGGATTTTGTAATCCACAGGGGCTTCTGGAACCAAACTCCAGCAGATACCAAGGAGTTTATCACACGGGGGAAATCCCGTGCGGAAATGGGACTTTAAATTAGAAAAAAAAAAACCCGCAAAAGCGGTTAGTTTTTCAGACAATGTCGCTGTTAAAATGGGGTTAACTCAAACGGAAAGTAGTCAGAAACTGCTTCTTTTTACTTTCGTAAAATCCCGAAAGTAAAAAGAAGTAGTTTCTGACTACTTTCCGTTTGGGTTAACCCCATTTTAACAGTGATGTGTGTGAAAAACTAACCACTTTTGCGGGTTTCCCCCACCTTTTAAATCCCGTTTCTGCATGGGATTTCCCCCATGTGATAAACTCCCAAGACCCCACTGTACTTAAAAAAATAAAGACCTTTTGATGCTTAAAGAGAGAGAGAGAGAGAGAGAGAGAACATTTACTCTGACCTCATGATGGTTGCTTTTATCAGGCTCAAGAGATGTCCCTGGGCTAGCTGCATTAACTGTGCCACTCATTAGATGTTAGATTTCCCATAGACTAGTGCAGTGTGTCACATTCCAGATGCTTTTAGACTATTGACTGTGCTAGATAGAGTTAATGGGAATTACAGTTTAATAGCATCTGAAGACCAGAGATTTCCTCTCCAAATGATCTATAACTCCAATCAGATTCAACCAACATAAAAAAACTGTTAGGGATGACAGCCGCTAGAATCCAAAACGTATGGAAATTCTAGCCTGGAAGAAGTATGCCTTGCATACTTTAGTGCAGCATTGCTATGTGGGGAAAAGTCATTTCCTTTGTGAGCAAACAGGATTTCACAAAATGTGTGTAATTATTCATAAGACCCCAAGATTTTGGCTGTGTGCATAATAATATAATTGGATGATTTAAAGCAATGTCACAAGTGTATTTCCATCAATGGTGAAATACTCACTATGCAGACAGATAAAACATCTCAAACTCACCCACCATTTTGACCAAATAAGCACTCATTTTTATATAACAGGAGAGGTGAACTATGATCAATGGTTGTTTTAAGACAGAAAAAATGTTCTGAGGGCTATAGTTGTTCATCTTTGTATGTAGCTATGTTGGGAGCTCATAAAACATGGACTAGTACTCCTATCTGGATGATATTCACCTGAATGCCCATTATTTTTTCAGGATAGTGAAATACAAACCAGCAGTCCAGTAGTGATAAGAACATAACTTCTGCTGCAGCTACTACTAGACTCTCCAAAATGTGGAGAGTCAGCTTGTGGCATTACTCAGAGGCTCCTTGAACTCCAATAAGGATATCTGCCTAGAATATTTTTTAAAAAAGGTGAGTGACTGGGAGTCATTTAAATTTCCTATAATATTATAGAGCATTGGAGAAAATGAAAATAATGTCTCCCAGTTCCCTATGCTGTTCTTCTGCTCAGTGCCAAGGCTCAGTTCATGAGATGGCACTTTACTGAGTGCCTCCCTCATATCTAGAGATAGCCCTGCCTATATTACTTTGTTCAAAATTTAGTCTTACTAACAAGTCAGTACTGAATGTTACCAGTATAGCCAGAATGAGCCACCCACTGATTACAAATCAGGGTTCCTCGCCTCCACAAATTCAGCTGCTCCATCAAATGTACTGTCATTGTGCAGTTCAAGTAATAAGCTGAAGAAGCCTTGTTACAGGTAATCGCTATCAGGGATACATCAAGGTGAAGAAGTCTTTCAGGATTTCTACTCTTACCATGTGTGTTGTGACCTAATGCTAAAGGGGAAGCCAGACTGAAATGGATCTAGATAAGCAGCTTCTGTGAGATGCTTAAACCCAGACCCTAGTTCTTCCATAAGGCTACCTACAAATCATGTCTTAAACATGAACATTATGTAATGGTCTTCCTGTGGGTATTATTTATCCAGATGCACATGAGTAGAAAACACTACTTTAGGATAAGAAAAAAATATTATTGCATGTTTTCTGTCCACAATTTAATCATATCCAGCAAGTCATCCATTTCAGACATTCCAGAATGAATGTTTCAATTATCTCAACTAAGGGTCTATACAGACTGCCAGAAATAATCCAGTTTGAGACCACTTTAACTGTCCTGGCTCAGTGCTAAGGAATCATGGGAACTGTAGTTTATTGTGGCACCAGAGCTCTTTGACAGAGAACACTCAATCTCTTAGAAAAAAATATAATTCCCATGATTCCCTAGCACCGAGCCAGGATAGTTAAAGTGGTCTCAAGCTGAATTGTTCCTGGCAGTCTGTATAGGCCCTTTCTCTGTCTTTCTCATGCATTTTGAAGTCTGACTTCACCACAACACATTGGCTGTAGGATCTCCAGCTTGACACTGAGATGTCTCTGTATGATGTCAGCTTACTCACTTCTATACTAAAACACCTAAAATATCTGCACAACTTTACAAGTTACTACTGAAATTGTATTGCTGGCATAGGACATCTAATTTCATCCTACTCCTTTTATTTATAGTCTGGATTACAGATTTAATCTGTAGGGAACGTCTTGTATTATGTGAGCATATGATATATATTATTATAGTATTATTACAATGTCCCAACCGCACCCAAGTGATCCAGATGAATGGCTGTGGATACAGAAGCCACTGAGAGATTAGAAGACTTTCCAATCTTTCTCCCAGTGCAGCTTGCTCATAAGGATGATCAAAGCAGTTTCTCTTCTGATACCTATCTCAAACCCACAAGAAAGTGAAACTAGATAACCAGGTTCTGATATTCTCAGAACTGAACATATTCAGAACAGGAATAGCCACTACAGGTTTGTTTGCTTTGCCAAGAAATGCCAATTTAGAACTAGCCTATAATTCCCCAGATCCCTTGTGTCAAGTCAACTTTAGTGAAGTATGACCCACCTCTTTCTGGACTTTTTATGACTTCCCCAACAGTGTGGGAGCAGTTCTTTGCAACTGGGTGACATCAACTGAAACTGTAAAGCTGAGGAAGCCTCTGGTATAGATCTTACCCTCAGTACAGAGTCAAAATCAGAGCAGATCCAAATAACTTTATTTACAAAGGTCTTAGCCAAAAAAGCAGGGGGTGGAATCACTGTGGGTTTTCCAAATATCAAGCAATGGACTTTGACATACTAACACATTTGAGAGAGTGCCATCTGCTCACCAACTGCTCCTGGGTCAGTTGGACTGTCTGCCATATAATCAGTCACTGTCTGTCACTGTCTCACACTTTAGAATTCAAGGGGTGAGAGATCTATTTAAGTGGGAGAAATTGAAACTGTGGGAGCTAGAACATCAACAAAAAAGGATCTATGAGATAAAATTCTGCTGAAGATTCCCTTGTTAAAAACTTAGAAACCATTGTCCCAAGTTTCATTTATTCCACATAGTTCATAGTACCTGGATGATGTGGCCAAAGCAATAAGCAAGGCTTGAAGAATCCCTCTGATGAAGACAATGGGGTTCTTCTTGGTGATGAAAAAGTACATCATTGGCAGAATAAAAAGTCCATGGACCACCAGGCCACACACAACAGTAATGGCATAAAAGCCTAGCTTCTTTCCAATAGCTGATGGATCATCCATTTCCAAGATCTTACCAGCAATTAGGAACACTATTCCAAATGGAAAATACCTGTGAAAGAGAAAGCTATATGAAATAATACATCCACACAAACATGGAAAAGAGATAAGAAATATACAGACTATATTTAGGGCAAAGTTGTTCACAAAACAGAAAAGATGTGGTTACTTGCCTGTGTTTTTTTTTTTAAATTGAAATCCACTGTTGAAGGACTATGCCTTTTATTGCTGCAGCATCATAGTGAGTGTGTGTATGTGTGTATGTCTCCAAGTCACCTGCCAACCTATGATGACTTCATAACCAATATGTTATGGGTTTTCATAGGTAAGGTTTTGCAAACTCCATCATCTGATATAGCCTACATTATCTGGTATTCATAGGACTAATGAGGGCTGACCCTGCTTAGCTTCAAAAAATCAGACAGGATCTGGTGCCATTAAAGTATTTAGGCCATCGTGAGTTTGTGTATATGCTTCAATTTTTCCCCCATGGAACATTTTTTGCAAAAAAAAATTGATTTCCCCCCACAAGTTGGGGAAAGGGGAGGGAATACTATATTATTTTAGTATTCTCTCTCTCTCTCTCTTTTAACCAGTAGGTGGGGAAAAAAACTTACGGTTGTTGGGAATTTTTCTTGCAAAAAACCACCCAAAAACCTACACCAAACCAGAGTTAAAAGATTATATCACTCCAGTTGTGATCAGAACTGCAGTTCCCTAACAGTAATACATTTGAGAATAATAATGAGAATAACAACAATAAGAAACTTAGAATAATAATCACAGATCTCCTTCATGATATGTAGAATAGACCCTGAACCAAGGATTCCCAAGAGAAGCTCAACATGAATTCCACAGGCTGGATAATGGCAGACAAGCTTTCTTGAATGAGCTTGTCCTTCATTACTAATTTCTTCCACATGCAGCCAGCAGAGACAGAGGTTTAGGACTGAGGTCCATGCAGGCCATTGCACCTTGAGGTTACCCAAAATCTCCTACAGTACACTGGAGTCCCATGGCAGATAGACAGCAAGGGAATCACTGGCAGAGGAGTCAATCAGAAGACAGAAAGTTTGAAAACTACTGATTGGGAAGAAATATGTAAGTGACACATGGCACTAATCTAGCTCTTGAGTTCCTGTTAATATCTATCTAGCCAGTGCCCAAATCTACCCCTTTTTAATTTATGTCTTATTAGCAGCATTTTAAGCTTTCTATTCGATTCCCATAAATGAAGCCTCAATTCACTGTTGAAGGCCATCCCACCACACACTAATGTGCAAGTATCTTTCCCCGACTCCAAGGAGCATATTTACTCACCATACAGAAACAGCCACTATCTTCATAACAGATTCGTTTAAGCACTGGCAAAAACTGACCAAGGGAACTCCACTGTTACCCATCCTGCCCAGCATTATTCCTGCAAATATGTAAAATATCATGTGATTCAATTTTTTAAAATTTTCAAATGAGTTTTGATAATATATATTTCATCACACTCTGAAATGTGCATACAATACCCAGGTCTGAATAGCCAGTTGAATACTTCAATTTGACAATAAGACATACCTATGTGCAACACATACCAACACTGATGTATGGTGAACACCACATTCTTTGATTTTGTACATCACAAATTTGGCTATGTATCACTCCAGCACAAGGGGACTTGAGGCCAATCTTACAAAGATATAGAGTTGATATGGTATCTATGCTCTAGATTCTTGCAGAGAAAACAGAACAAGCCTCTAATCACAAGTCATTTGTTCCTTTGAAAGAATGGGCAACATAGCTGAAAATATTTTGACATCAGGATCCAAATTTGGGACCTGAAGATAGCAGCCACTTCATTTTAAGTTGCTACTGTGCATCTTCTACATGTGTTCATGATGAGTCCCATTCCCAAATCTAACTATGGAGTTTATCACACGGGGGAAATCCCGTGCGGAAACAGGGCTTTAAATTAAACAAAAATTGCAAAAGCAGGTGTTTTTTCAGACAATGTCGCTGTTAAAAGGAGGTTAATCCGAACGGAAATTAGACAAAATTTGCTTCTTTTTATTTTTGGAAAATCCCAAAAGTAAAAAGAAGCAGTGTTTTTCTAATTTCCATTCGGATTAACCTCCTTTTAACAGCGCTTTCACTTCTCACACAGGGCAGAATGGGAGAAATCCCGTTCATTGAAAGCTTCTGCTTTTGTGGGTTTTTTTTACTTTAAAGCCCGTTTCTGCACGGGACTCCCCGTGTGATAAACTCCTATGCTAGGATTATGTTTGCAGAAGCGGTGGGAGGGAATATAAATATCACAAAAATGAACTAATTGATACCAACATTAAATTTTATTTTAAAATAATTTAAGTTACTATTATAGATTTGTACAGTAGAATTTCTGCTGTTATATTTTTTTATCATTAATATTTATTTGAATCTTCACATTACAAAATTAAGAGCTCTACCTGTTCATTTCTGTATAGTAATACAAGTAGATTCTATTGTTCTCAATAGAACTTAGGCTTTTCTTCACGCATTCCCAAAAGATACTACTGTATGTAGTGCAACCTAATGTACAACTACTTTGAAATTAATCCTGCTTTAAGTGGGACTTATTCTTGTGTGTAGGATTTTAACCTTAAGCTGCAGACATTCACTACAGCATAGACTCTGGGGTCAGGGAGGGGCTCAAGCCACTTTTGCCTATCTCGAAATGATCAGTGAAATTGGACCACCAAGAAAATTGGACCACCAAGACAACCTCCTCAGGAATTAACAGAAATGTACTAAATGGTCAAGCATAGACACAGACATAAATATTAAGACAATGCTTATAGTTGAGCCTTCCTATGAATAGCATCTGTCCTATCCCTACTTACTTGGGAGTAATCGACACTGAACATATAGAGGGGTCTTACTATGTTTGTAAGTCTTCATATTTAAGGATGATAATGGATGGGGAGGACTAATTTGCTTTCTCCTAGCTGTACATTGAGCTTGGTTCTCTACACTTCAAGCTTGGTAGATATATCTACCAATACTCTTTTGAGAGTATTACGTATGTTCTAACATCTCTTTACAGCTTTTGATTTTAAAGTAGTATATTGGAGGGGGAAATGTGATAGGAGACATTATAGGCACCTTTCCATTCACTTAATAGTGTGTTACATATTTCCCCCCACTTTGTTATCTATATTTTTAATTCATAATTGTAACATATTTTTAATTTACTCAGTTTTGTAATGCTTCAGCTACTATTTTGGCATTGCTTTCATGGTAGTCAGATTGTTTCACTGGCAGTGGTTGTGATTTTAATGAAACATATTGTGTTTACAGTGCTTTCTAAAAAATATACTTGCAAAAAGACAAGTGTTTGATGTGGAAAAGACATAATAATAATAATAATAACAATAATAATAAGAAGTAGAAGAAGAAGGAGAAGGAGAAGGAGAAGAAGAAGACTGCAAGTATTGTTCCAGGGCTGCAAATTCTAATCCTTGCTAGAAGCTAGTTGAGGTGAGTTAGGATGGCAGCAGGTAACAACATAGTAGATCTACTCCAGAGACCCTAGATATGCCTCCAGAAAGTTCTGCAGGTATAGATCTGCCAGTGGGTCAGACCCAAATGGGATGCTTACGTACAAACTTGGATCTACAAAATTCAAACTCCCATCATTTCTTTGACTTGTCCCTCTTTTGGGCTCATGAACAATGGTGGCCTGGAACTGACATAACAGTTTCCTAACCCATTGTGTTCTGTGTGTGTGTGTGTGTGTGTGTGTGTGAGAGAGAGAGAGAGAGAGAGAGAGAGAGAGAGAGAGAGAGAGAGAGAGAGAGAGAGTATGCGTTTGTGTGTAAGAGACAGAGAGGCTGAGACAGAATTTTTAAAAGAAACAGCTGTAAAGAAATATCAACCCACTTCCCACTCTGGTCACAGTGAGCAGTGTTAGGAAAGTGGCAGATCATCCATCTCACAATCCACCCCAAGATTACTCTGTAAGCCCCATTGAATATAATGACACTTCGGCTCTAAGAAGTGATCCATTTAGCAATTTTTTCAGAGGTACGCCACTAAAGCATGCAATTTTCCTCACCTACATATCTTGCATTTTGTATGTGTTGTTTTCTGATTTGTTATTGAAACATCAACACAGATTTAATGTATAAATTAATTTGCCTAGGCACATAGCTTGGAAAAAATCTTGTGATAGGAGGGCAACTCCTACAATACAATACAATACAAATGGGTGAGACAAGGTCCCACTATTGACACTCCACACTGCTCAGTAAAAGTTCCCCCCTCCTCAATACAATAACACATCTTGTCTTCTTCCCATCATGGTTGCCACCACTGTGTTCAGTGCATGAGCTCCCTCTGCCACTGATTCCTGCTTATTACAGAGAGGGACTATACATTTGTAGGGACTGTATATTCCCTTCAATGTCTTCATTATCATATATAAGACTGTTTCGTAAACATAATCTCTATCTATTCCCTACTCTGACAGCCAGTGTGATCTAGTGGTTTGAGCATTGTCTAGAGTCCAAGGTTCGAATCCCCACTCAGCCATGGAAACCCACTATCAATATCAGAAAAGATTCTAGAGCAGATATTAAACAGAGCATCTGTAAACATTTAAAAAGGAATGCCATAATCGCAAAAAATCAAAATGGTTTTTCCAAAACAAGTCATGCCAGACTAATCTGATCTCTTTTTTTTTTTTGATAAAATTGCCAGCTTGGTAGATGAGGGGAATGCTGTGGATGTAGCACATTTTGATTTCAGTAAGGCCTTCAACAAGGTCCCCTATTATATTCTGGGCAAACAAACTAGTAAAATTTGGGCTAGACTTTGCTAATGTTAGGTGGATTTGTACTTGGTTGACTGGCCGAACCCAAAGGCTAACCAATGGCTCCTCTTCTTCATCCTGGAGAGAAGTAATTAGTGGGGTGCCACGTGGTTCTGTCCAGTGCTATTCAATATCTTTATCAATTTGGATGAAGGAACAGAGGACCTGCTTATGAAATATGCAGATGACACCAAATTAGGAGGAGTAACTAATACCCCAGAGGACAAGTTCAAAATTCAAAATGTCCTTAATAGATTAGAAAGCTGGGCCAAAAACTAACAACACGAATTTCATCAGGGAGAAATGTAAGGTATTGCACTTAGGGAGAAAAAAATTAAATGTATAGCTATAGGATGGGGGACACTTGGCTTGACAACAGTACTAAGAGTCCTAGTAGACCACAAGTTGAACATGAGTCAACAGTGTGATGCAGCAGCTAAAAAGGCCAAGTCTAGACTGCATCCGTAGAAGTATATTGTCTAGATCAAGGGAAGTAATAATACCACTCAATTCTGCTTTGGTCAGGCCTCACCCAGAATACTGTGACCAGTTTTGGGCACCACAATTCAAAAAGGACATAGAGAAGCTGGAGTGTGGTGGAGTCTCCTTCTTTGGAGGTTTTTAAACAGAGGCTGGATGATCATCTGTCAGGGTGCTTTGATTGTGTATTCCTGCATGGCAGGAGGTTGGACTGGATGACCCTTGTGGTTTTTTCCAACTCTATGATTCTATGATCTTGGAAAAGTCACACTCTCCTAGCGTCAGAGGAAGGCAAAGACAAATCCCCTCTGAACAAATCTTCCCCACAATAGGTTTGCTTTAGAACTGGCAACAACTTGGAAAGCACAGAACAACAGCATTCCCTACTACAAATATTTCCACTAGTTACAAAAGTATGACTACATAGTGGCTGTGAAATAAATTTGGTGGCAGTCGTTCAAATTCTAGTGGAAAAACCTAGGTAAAAAACCCAACATTTTAACTGGCTGCAATTGGTTTTCTTGCTTGGCAGCCTTAGCAGACATTAAACAACTGTACAAGAAACGCCAGATGTCTACAGAGTATCTATCCAGCGAACAATGAGAAATCTAACATACACCAAAAACTATTATGCATCTTAAAACTAATTATATACTACTAGCTTCCCTTAAAGAACACCAAAACCTCAATTGCTATAAGTTTGAGTAACAACAACAACAATAACTTATTTCAGTCATTGACTAGTATACTGTATAAATAATTAGTACAATTATTAAAACAAAGACCAAGGCTGATCTCTGCCATCTAACATCAATGATTATTAACCACTTAAAGGCGTATCTTAGACATAATGTAGCAAAATTTTGCTACTTTAAATATAACAATTTGGTTCTGACTAGCCAACACATAGCATAAATAAAAAACATCAGAGTGTCCAGGAAATTTAATTAAAAGAGGGGTAATCTGCTGGTGGCGAATGTCCTTATAAAATTGACAATACAAAAGTACATGAGCTGTAGTTTCTATAGCACCAGTAGTTGAATTCATTGGGAATTTCCCCATATTTCCTTTCCAGTACTGCTGTTGGGAGAACACTGAATTGAGTTAGGTACTGTAAAATAATGTCACTATGGGGGGTTGCAGACTTCCAGAAATAGTGCAAATTCAGTCCACTTTTAGGGTTAGGGTTAGGGAATCATGGGGACTGTAGTTTATTGTGGCACCAGAGCTCTCTGACAGAGAAGGCTCAATGTCTCAGGAAAAAAAAATTCCCATGATTCCCTAGCACTAACCCTAACCCTTATTGGAAAAGGCAGCAGTTTCTGTCTGACCTTCTCTATCTAGAATCCTTTGCCTTACAACTGATTTCCCTTCCTTAGAATGGTGTTGCTGGAAAATCCTTAAAGACTCAGTTTCTCATGGATTGCTGTTTCCCAAGAGGATTTGTAGTTGTCTACCAATACTAACACTTGATCTTAGCCAAAAGGCCAAGAAGCGAGTGTCTTCTTACTCTGCCATTATATTAGTACTTATAGTCTACCTATATTAACTGGGACAATCAACCAGGATTATTATGTAACTTTAACCAATAAGTAAAGATGTTTACCAAATACGGAACTGCCCAAATGCTGTGCGGTTTTTAGTGTGGTTTTTAACATCAACAAAGGCTGCAATGCAGTGAAGATTTTAAATGTACAACAGGGAAGGGAGCCGTCACACTTGCATTGCGCCTTTGAAAACAATGTTATTTGCTATGGAAGGGGAGGCGCCACAAGAATGATCACAATACACCCAATTGGAAGGAAAAGGCCACCACTTTATTGAATACAGCTGACAGTTAGGGTTGACCCAAAGCATGAGGTCTGGATCTGGCATCGACCAACCCGCCTGTTGATTGATGAACCCAATTGCCTGGTCACAGCCAAGCTTCAGGATGACAAGGGGGGTATCTGGTTGATCATATGTCTGCATCTCAAGTGACCAGTTGATCGCTTGCTCACTGGCAGGTGCTGGTCCGCTGTTGTCCCCACAATGGTAACGCTGCAACGCTCCTAGCACCCCTGGGTCCTAAACGGACTCCCAATCCCATGCTCCACAGCACAGGAAACCATGCCCACCAGATCCGAGACCCATGCTAACACCCTGGAAAGTTGTGACAGACCACCCAATTGAAACATAGGGAGGAAGGGTGGGGAGAGCCACTTGGTAATGGTGCCATCTCTCCAAACCACATGGCCTTATAAAGGCTTCCAGACCAATCAGGACCCTGGAGGCCCGGAAAGCCCATCCCTCCAGCCTCCCCCGCCAATCTGGTCACCTCCTTGCCCTGGCGCTGACCAATAGGGTTGCACTTCTGGTTCCCAATGCACTCTGGGGGTTGTAATTGTGTCCTAAGCCAGATGTACTGCCCATCCTGAGCCCCAGCAGCCAATCTCAGTCTCCCCAGCCTGCCCCAGAGCCAGCCGGAGAGCGCTGGGCTTTGAGGAAGCACAACAGCCAGGCGCTTCCTCCCGCTGTAACCGGGCTGACCAGTGAGTTAGGCGGCCCCATTTAGCAAGAGAAGAGCCTAATGCAATAAAGACCAAGATGGCTAGATGGCTTAACTGTTCTTGCCTCACAGTTTTCAATTAGTGGTAGCTTGCTGAAACTTCTTCAAGTATCTTCCACAGTTACTGGCAATATGTAAAAGATTTGTAAGGCTATGCACACTTCATTAAAACTAGTTGCATAGTTATGTAAAAATTTACATAACAACATAAGGGAGTCATTAATCTTCTTTTCTAAAAGCAGATTTGAATATTTTTTTTCAGATGCACTGAAAACATGAACCACAACATTTCCTCAACTTTACAAGGGAAATTCTGAGAAAGTTCTGTGGGATACTTGTGAAGTAGACATTTAGAGGTTTCTTCCAATTCCCCATGTTCTAGTTTCATACATTTTAGGACTGAACAGAATGTAAAATAAATGTTATTCATTGCTTTGAATCTGTGCTCTAACAAACAGATGACTGTTCAAAGATGCAGTGAAACTGTGCATGTGACTGAAATAGACCTTTATATTCAGGAGCCTTACATGTCCTACCAGAAGAAGAAGAAACACTTGATCCCTCTGCCTTAAGGTGCTTTGCTTTGTCCTTTCCACAAAGCATTCCTTCTTCCTCTTTCTCTACAGTTGACCCTCTGTATCCAAAGAGTCTTTACCACAGATTCAATCATCCATGGCTTGAAAATATTCCAAAAAATATAAATTCCAAAAAGCAAACCTTGATTTCGCTATTTTATGTAACTACTACACCATTGTATTTAATGGGACTTGGTATCCATGGGCAGTCTTTGAACCAGGCCCCAGCAGATACTAAGGGCCCACTGTATAAGATACTCTGGAAATTTTAGTTCTTGATAATGATAGACCATGACAAACAGAGGAAAACAAATCTATCTCTCAATTTCACACCGTTCTATTTAAATACAGAAAACACTCTATTCTAGATAAGAGCCTCAAGCTGGGACCGTGCCAGGAGGCCCAGCAATTTATAACGTTGCTTGAGATTGTGCTAATGCTACATCTGATGGGCTCCAGCTGATAGCACAAGATCTGGGCAATATAGATACAAGGCTATAACATTCTATAACCATGTTCTATCATGATCAACTGTTTATCCTTAATTCCCCCTTGTCATAGCCTCTGCATAGGAATGCAGTGGCTCAAGTGGTTAAGATGCTGACTCTGTTGATTGAAAGATCAGCAGGTTGGCAGTTCGAGGCCCAGGTGCTGCATGATGGGATGAGCCTCCTGTCTCTAGTCCTAGCTTCTGCCAACCTAGCAGTTTGAAAGCATGCAAATGCACATGGATAAATAGGTACCACTTTGGTGGGAAGGTAAACAGTATTCTGTGCAATCATGTTGGCCATATGATCACAAAGTAGTCTCTAACAATGCTTGCTCTTCAACTTAGTAATGGAGATCAGTGTGGCCTCCTATGGTCGAACACAACTTGACAACCTTGTCAACAGGGGATATCTTTACCTTTACCTTAGCCTTTGTCTAGATTTGTAGTCTTCTTTAGACCTCTGGGTCCTGGGAAAGTATACCCTGCCACCTCCTTCTGGGGGTCTCTGCAATAACCAACTCATCAAATACTATAAGGATGATATTTTTCCCCAAGATGCTCCAGAAGAGGCTTAAACATATCCTTTAATATTTGAGAAATAAAAACATGGACACACGTGGCCAGGCAACATCAGAATGTGGTCAAAATGGCAAAAATTATTAATAAGGAAGAATATAATAGCTAGGAATACATAAACTGCAGCAATTTGTTTTTACCTGACCCTATAAGGAAGGGAAAGACTCCACTCCCTCTTTTCTCCCCCCTCACTAAGGGCCTCGGCAGACGGAGGCCCCGGAGACGCCGCCGGACGGAGCGCCGCGGGACCGCAGCCTCCGCACCCCAGCGCTCCTGCGGCGTCCCTGGAAGGAGCGCTAAATCAGCGCTCCTTCCATAAGACAGGGAAAGTGCACCCTAAAAGCGCGTTCCATAAGACATGGAAAGTGCGCGTCCGGTGGCTGCGGCGGGAGGTCGTCCCCGGAGCGCCGGCCGTGCGGACAGCCGGAAGCTCCAAGGACGACCTCAGGAAGAGGAAGGAGCGCTGCGCGTGTGGCTGCCCCTCCTCTTCCAGGCCTCGGAGACGGCTAAATTAGCCGTCTGCCGAGGCCCTAAGTAAACTGAGTGCAAACTATTTTGAACTCAGTTTGTATCAACTGAAGTAAGCTGTAGAGGGAAAAAGTAAGAAACTGAGGTCCAAAACACACTGCAGAAATAATCCAATTTGAGACTGCTTTAACTGCCCTGGCTCAGTGCTAGGGCATCCTGGGATTTGTAGTTTATTGTGGCACCAGGGCTCTCTGACAGAGAAGGCTAAATGTTTTGCAAACCTACAGTTCCCAGAATTCCCTAACACTGAGCCAGGGCAGTCCCAAACCAAATTATTTCTGAAGTGTGTTTTGTACCTGAGAACATTTTACAAGCAACTGATAAAGTGGGATGACAGAGGTTTAATCAGGACATTTGGATTGTATGAACTTCCAACAGAAGAACATGGCCACTGAAAACACCTTAGATTTCCTAGAAGTGGGACAAGAAATCCTGCAGTAAGATGATGATTTCTCAGGGTTACACAGCATAGGACCTTATCACATGGAGCCCAATCCAGACAGAATCCAAAAGAAATCCCGACCTAATCCGTATTATTTTCCCGTGTTTCCACACGACGTCACTCAAAACCCCAACAGAACCCTGACACAATGCGGAATGATATGAGATCTTTTGAATTTCGGTTTCTTCAGGAATTGCAATTGCGTGACGGGAATCATTTTGCTTTTACCGTAAGTATGATCACCAAATACGCATCACCAAATACGTATTGGGGAGCATTTCCCCGTCATTACCTCCTTGGAGAGCCGGCTCTCCGAGGAGGTCCTCCTTGGAGCGCTGGCCCTGCGTCGGGTCGGATCTCCAAAGGGGACCTCCTCGGAGCACCGATCCAACACAGGGCCGGCGCTCCAAGGAGCACCTCCTCGGAGCACCGGCTCTCCGAAGGGGAACTCCTCGGAGCACCGATCTGACACAGGGCCGGTGCTCCAAGGAGGACCTCCTTGGAGCACTGGCTGTGCAGAGGGCCGGCTGCACCAAGGACGACCTGGGAAAGGGTGACAGCCGCAGCGAGTGACAGCCGCAGCGAGTATAGTGCGCATGTGCAAGAACATCATTGCTTGTTCATGTATGGGATTTTCTCACTTGTGTGTGAATAGCAAATACGGTTCCCGGGAGCGCTTTCCTTAAATGCGTGATGAAGCTAATTGCGTGTGAAAACCATTTGCGGAATGAAAGTTTATTTTCGGTTTCTTTTCGGAATTTGTCATTTCAGGATTATTATCGCTTTGTGGGCCACGTGTGATAAGGTCCATAGTGATCTTGTGGACTGGGCAGTGTGCCTTCATAATTCTAATTTGATGCATACATATATCCCTTGTAGCTCCATATCACTACAACCTTGTTTAGAATAGCTGTGTAGGCTGTGGGATTTGCACTTAAAGCCAAATGGGTTTTAAGACAGCATCCTCAGAATCTTATTGCTAGAGGTCAGGTCTGACTTTAATGATATGAAAAAGAGAATATATTCCAGGATGGATCCTGTTGTTTGGGCTAAGTCAGTGATGGCAAATGTTTTAGAAATTGAATGCCCAACCTGCAACCACAAACCCACTTATATATCACAAAGTGTTGCATCCCTCTGGCTTTCTAGTAACAAACTCTGGTGAACTCTGTGCTCGGGTGATGGTGGGCATGCCCAAAAGAGAGGGCTCTGAGTGCCACCTCTGGCACACGTGCCATAGGTTTGCCACCACTGTGTTAAGTTGTACTTAGACTGGGAAGTTGGGTAGTAAACTAGAAGCTCTTGGGTCTTTCTCCCTCTCTCGACGCCCAATGCCAACAGGCATCACTTGCCAGTGACAGATCCATTCACTTGCAGCCAGAAACTAAATGAATGAATTCTCTTAGCAAGAGCCAGACAGAATCAGTCTGGTTATGAAGGAAATGAGATAAGGGTGAGGGGTTTTTGTGCGATGTTAGTTTACCAGAAACACAATCCAGGGCTGTTGTTTTTTTGTGCACCTGCAGTACAAATGGGGTGAGACAAGGTCCCACTATTGACACTCCATATTGCTCAGTAAAAATTCCCCTCTCCCTCAATACAATAACATGTCTTCCCTTCTCTTCACCAGAGTTGCCACCTCCTTGCTCAACACATGAGCTCCCTCTGCTCTCCTTCCTGCTTACTAAAGAGAGGTAATTCAAGTAAGCATTAATATCACAGTCACCTTCACTTTTGCTGCTTTACTAGATTGACAGGACACTAGTCCAGAGCTTCCCTCTGGGGGACTCTTGGGTGTGCCTAAGTGGGGTGAGATATATGACATTGACATGTTATCCTGCCACTACCATGCCACACTGTATTTAAATCTTAATGAACTGCAGCACTATTGAGCACTTCGTTGCATCAAAAGACCCCCATTTCACAACTGGATTCACCATTTTCTAAACGGGGAGAAGACACTCACAAGTCCTCATCACCATACACAACGTCAGACACAGCCCAATCTGAGAGCATCATCATCATCATCATCATCATCATCATCATCATCATCATCCTGGATTCCCCTAAAATTGAGACCTAAAGCATCTCACAATTTAAAAGAACAATACAATTAAAAACATAAAAAGTGAGCATTAAAACAGAATTAAACATAAAATGCAATTTTAAAAAGATAACAGCTCTTTAAAACAGTTCAGTAAAAACAATAAAACACCACCCCCCAGCCCACTCTAAAAACTTTCTGTTTTAAATGCTTGTCAGAATAAAAAGGCTTTTAGACTGCCAGCAGAAAGACAGCAAGGAGAAAGCCACTTTGGCCTCCCTGGGAAGGGAGTCCAGTCCCCACCAACCATGCTTGTGATGGTGGTGGGACTGCGAGAAGGGCCTCTCTTGATGATCCAGGGCCAGCTTATACAGGGAGATACAAAGTCTGCTACTTAGAAAAACACCATCAAATGGCACTGCCTCAACCTTCTTTTATTTTAAATTGCTGGGTTCATTGCAGTGTGAAAAGAGCAAAAGTTGATGTTGGGAAATGAAGCTGAACAAATCAGGACAAGGAGTGCATCATTTGGATTGCCAGAAAGCAATTGCAATGTCCCACATACAAAGAACCCTCTAGAGTGTGACAATACTCCCATCTGGTTTCCCTTTAAGTCCATTGATCATGAACTGAAAAAACAAAGCAAAATAGGCCAGATACTCAAGGAAACACTTCAACAAAAAGATGCATTTAAAAATGATTTAATCAAAGTGATGTTTAATGGTTGTCCGAACATCAAATGCGTCTTGGTCAAAATGCATCTTGAACCTCAGGATTCACATTTGCATATGTAAGCCAGGTTCCATATGCATACTTGATTCAAAAGGGAACAGGCTGATGCATCTTTTACTATTCGTCTAGCCATACATATCAGACTGTACATCCGTAATATGTATTGGTAGATGAAGAGTAACAGATACACCAGCCTGTTCCCTTTTGAATTATAGTTGAATAATTGAATTATTATTATTATTTCTATTCCTTTCCCCCAGTTTGGGACTCAAAGTGCCTTACAAGAAGTTATAAAATTCATTGTTAAAAATTCACAAGATACAAAAGTTAAAACAAGATTAAACAATCAAAAACTTTAAAAACAGATTAAAACATATGTTCTTAGACACAGACACCGGTAGAACAATTAGCAGAATCCAGCACATTGTTCAAGTGAGACAATGCACTGAAATTTGAAAGACAGTTCAGTTTGTAAAGCCATCTAGCAGGGGCTATTATGAAATGACAGCTTTATTTAAGAAACAAACTATTCCTTTACACATTATATTGTTTTATCTGTTTGTCACACCTTAAAATCTCACATTAAGAGGACTGGATAAAAATAATTTAATAATAAACAAACAAATCCTGAGACTCTCTTTTCTTTTTATAGTAAAATGGAAAGCAGCTGGAAAAGAGGGGGACCACACTATAGCTGGATTGATTCAGTCAAGGGAGCCAGGGCCCTAACTCTGCGAGACCTGACCAGGGCAGATGATGACTGGGGCTCCTGGAGGCCTCTCGTTCACAGGGTCATCTTAAGCCAAAGTTCACTTGATGACAAATAACACCACCAGCAAAAAGATTTCATCTGCCTGTGAATTCAGAACTGGAGGAGAAATGCACTGCTTGCATCCTATGGTGCTTCAGGTTCATAAGGGAGAATACAGTCCTTCAGTTAACCTGAACCTGAGCCATAGAGGACTTTATAGGTCAAAATTAATACTTTCGATTGTGTCCAGAAATGGAACTTGCTTGGAACTTGGAACCATGGGACTTGCTTTCAGATGACTATGTCAAGTTGGGCATGCTTAAGACTACAGCATAAACCCAATCTACCTCGTATAAGACTACTTTTTAACCTGCAAAATCTGTGGTTAAAGTGGGGGGGTCATCTTATATTTCGGGTATAAGGATAAGGAGGATAGAGGTGCTAAAACTCTATATTTTGACTGGAAAATGGGGGGGTCGTCTTATACGCCGGGTCGTCTTATACGCCGGAAAATACGGTAGTAGTCAGTAACACTGCTATTCTCTCTTCTGTAATTATTTTACCTAGGGTCTCAGTCTACTGCTCAAGTAGCACCACATTAAATATACATTCTAAATCATCAGGGGCAATGTCAATGGGTCTGAGGTCCCATTTCCTGCCCTGGAACCCTCTGGGAGTCACACAGATTGCCAAAATGGCCTTGGCAGTGCACTATGGAGTGTGTGGGATATTGGACAAGAAGGTAATGAATATGTCTTTTGCAACATCTGAAAAGGTGTTATACTACTTATTTACAGGATTCCAGGCATGAAATGGAGCTTTAATGAAAACAGTGAGCGAACCAACAAGATATCAAGGATACTGTTCTTGTTATCACAGAAACTGGGGAAGCACATGGACAGGGATGCAGGTAAGGAAACATATAAAACAAGACCTGGACAGTAGATTCACAGGATCACTTTCATACCAGTAGAGGATTTTCCACTATTATCTTATGGAAGGAGTCCATAATTGACAGGGAACAACTGATCTGTGCCACAATTGATCAGGGATATCATGCATGCAAAATATATACTCTGCTACTGATCTCAGACACTTTCTTCCAAGGATCTAAGGGAGGTTGTAGGTTCTCTATGGTATTCACATTTGCAATAAAGGATGAACAGTTCTTTTTCTGAGACTTTTGGTTCATACATTTGATTCTGTGGTACAGCTCACTGGATAAATAAAAGGAGCAGCTGTCTGGACTCTGGATGTGACTTCAGTTGAAAATAGTTAAATAGCTTTTCATTTAGATTAATCTGCTAACATGTCTGTTCCAAAAACTGGAATTTACAGCTTGGGTATCATGACTTATCTCTTTCTGTGAAGAGAAAAATCTAGCACATGAATCAAACCTCAGTTTAAACATGTGATGACTAATACCAACCAGATTTATGCTTTAAATAAAATTCACACTGTTCAGACTGGAGACAATGCAAGTTGCTGATAAAATTAACAAGAAAAAAGACTACTAGATAAATATTCCACTGCTCTCTGCAGGATGTACTGAGAACTATTTGGCTGACCAAATAGTATAGCAGTTCAATGATAGTTTTAATTAAATTAAAACTTGAATAGCATTTCAGAATTTCATCTCATCATTCAATAACTGACAACATGTGGTAGAACTGGAAAGAATGTATACCGGTTAATCAAGACTGTGGCTTAAGGAGTGTTTGAGTTAGGAGACAAATGTTTCAGAACTCTTTAATGCAATCTACCAATTACCTCTCTCCTCCAGTTTTAACCAAACCATAGGTGGATGTAGTCTACTTAAATCTGTAGCTATGAGGCTCTCACCAGAGATAAGCAAGCCTAGTCTTTAATATTGGTGAACACAAAGGGGGGTTGCAGACTGCCAGAAATAGTGCAAATTGAGTCCACTTTTAGGGTTAGGGTTAGTGCTAGGGAATCATGGGAATTGTTTTTTTTTTCTGGGACATTGATCCTTCTCTGTCAGAGAGCTCTGTTGCCACAATAAACTACAGTCCCCATGATTCCCTAACCCTAACCCTAACTGTGGACTCAATTTGCACTATTTCTGGCAGTCTGCAACCCCCCTAAATTTTGAAATAAGTGGAATAGGACAAAGTTTGTAGTCTTCCCACCAGTTATCTGGGAGAAATTCAGAAGAGAGGAAAGCCACATTGAAAAGTGTTCAGTACCAACTGGAAGTTGGTTCTGAACAATAAGAACATCATTGTAGTTTTCCATATTAATTTCTGCCCAAGCTGTCAAGAAGAGAAATGTGGCCCAATACACTCTAAGGGCCTTTGCAGAGTGCCAGAAATAGTGCAAATTGAGTCCACTTTAAGGGTTAGGGTTAGGGTTAGGGAATCATGGGAACTGTATTTTATTGTGGCACCAGAGCTCACTGACAGAGAAGGCTCAATGTCTCAGGGGGAAAAAAACAATTCCCATGATTCCCTAGCACTAACCCTAACCCTTAAAGTGGACTCAATTTGAACTATTTCTGGCAGTCTGCAAAGGCCTGTCTAATTATAGCAAACTACTTTCTGAGGATTATATGGTTTTATGGAAGTGAGCCGGGTCCTTTCCTCCTACTTTGTTGAGCCAAGTTGAGTGAAATAATATTTCATGCTGAATTCAATATAGCTGGATGACTCAAATATGTGTGTATGAGTGAGTGAGACAGAGCATGTGCGTATCTAATCACCCCCAGATTACTATTTAAGTTTCAGGATATTTCAGTCCTGCATGTGTTCAGAAATCCAAAGTAAGCATCTGCTGCTCAGTTGCTTAACAATAGCATTATTCTGGTAAACCCTCCTTCTTGATTCAAGGACCATATATTTCATTGTTGCTTTTTTTCTTTCTTTCAAAGAATCTGTTCTTAAAGATAAAAGTTTATCAGCTGTGTGAGAGAGATTCAATGTGGTCCTTCTTTAACAACACATTGTTTCATATATTGGGCTAATTATATATGAGCCTAGTTGTGCTAAATGAAGCTGATATCATAGCCAAAAACATATTTTTGTTTTTCTGCTCTTTAGTTCCTTTGCTACAAACAAGACACAATCAACAGCCGCAGCATGTAAACTCAGGACAATGAGAAACACAGCCAGAGTACCCAAGTATTCAAGAATTGGTAACCCATGTTTTTTCAAGTAGAAATTCTTTACACTAATGAGTAAGGGATGGGGTGGGGAAGGACTAACATTAGAAATTGAAAACACTAAATTTAGTTTTTTCAATCATTGTGGATCCTATTACATTCTATCCCACTTCCACAACAGTATAAATATGCTTTATAACTTGAAGCTTTAATATTACTCTTTATTCTAACTGAAGAATTGGGTTTTATATCCATGAAAGCTTGTGCTAAAATAAAAACGTAAAAGTGCTGCCACATTCCTTTTTCCTTCCTCCTTTCCTCCTTTTTCAGCTTCTTTCACTCTATGGATTTTAAATACATACCCATGGTAGCAGAGAATATTACGATGCCCAACACATTCATTCCATCACTGGTGCCTGGCTCTGATTTGTAAATCACTTCTGGTGGTGGTGTTATATCCAAGGCAAAATTCTGGATGTTAGATCCATTTTCATCTTGGACGCCGTAGATTATTATTCGACGAGTGGTGCTTTCAGATGCTGCCTTGTCAGCTTTGACAATTGGGGTGCTTTTGGTTCGGTACTGAAAAGACAAAAATCATCACATTATATGTGAAAGGATGCATGGAACTTTTCAAATAAGAAAACCTCAGATGAACAGCTGCTCTAACTACATTCCTAACCGTGAAACAAATGCAGGTATAAAAGTAATTTTTTTGAAAGTTCAACTATTCAGAATTGGAAGATTAATAGTGCTGAATATGTTCTTAAGGCTACAGTCTGATGCACAGTGGTCAGTGGTGTGGGTCCTAGTGGAACATACTTCTAAAGAATTACAAACAAATTATACATTGTCATATACATAGCGCCAGCGTGACAGTGTGCAACTTGGTATTATGCCTACATAAAAGTTCTCTGGCTTGTATCAGTTCATAATTATAGTAAAAAAATACATAGAATTTATAGTGTTTTGCTGTTTAGTTCACTCTGCACAGATTACCTCAAGGACCAAACTACACAATGCATTCAAATGTATGTGATGGTAATCTGAGGGCCATCCTTAAACTGGAAAAGGTTTTTCAGGAGAGGGCAGTTTGGAGAAGTGGCATCAGAACACCTTCTCCCCTGCAGAAAAATTTGGCCCCAAGGTCAGTATTATTGTCTTCATTTACCCCATGAAAATGAGAGAACAATACTGGCTTGTCTGAAACAGTGAGCAGGTTTCTGGCAACATTCTTAACTAGTACAATTAACTTTCCTTACCTTTCTCCCTGAAAATATATTATCAGTTGCTGTGAATATAAGCTGTGATCTGAATCCAATTTTCTAGCTATAGTAGGCCCAGTGAATCAGTGGACCTCACAAAAGTGCTGAACTTATTAAGTTCTAATTCAATCATTGGGTCTAACTCTAGTCAGACTGGCAATAAGATTTAGGCCAGTATGTTTTCTGTTTTACTGATATTCATATAGAGTATTTTTATTTGATCACATGGCTACCCTATCCTAGGAAGCCACATCTAAGTGCTAGGTGAAGACAGACATCTATTTTATTATTATTTTGGACACAGAACTAATAAGAGAAGAGGCAGAGCTATTGGTCAAAAACCAATTTCAAGGGTCCGGCTTAAATCTCATTGTGGGAGAAGGGGGGATATAAATCCTTGAAATAAATCAGTCAATAAAATAAACACTGTACAAATGTAAATGCCATTACCAAAAAGATTAAAAGGGGTTAAATATCCCTAAAAAGAGATATTTTCCTGTAACCCACAATGCAAAACTGTAATTTACTGATGATGATAATGCACAGCCCTGTGAAAGCATAAATACATTGTTATGATTTTTTCACACCACAGGCAAAGTAATATTCATTTGAAAAGACTTAGATTCTCTAATCCTTTGTTGTTGTTGTTGTTGTTGTTGTGTGCCTCCAAGTCATTTTTGACATATTATGACCCTAAGGTGAACCTGAGCCAGTGTGACACTGGAGAACAGGGTTCAAATCCTGGCTCAGCCATGTAAACCCACTGGGTGACCCTGGGCAATTCACACTCTCTGTCTCAGAGAATGACAAGAAAATTGCCAAGAAAAAAACTGTGATAGGTTCACCTTAAGGCCACCTTAAGCCTTGATGACGCACAAGAACAACAGCAACAACAAGGTAAACCTATCACAGGGGTTTCTTGGCAAGAATTGTTCAGAGAGGATTTGCCTACCTCTGAGACTGAGAGAGTGTGACTTGTCTGAGGTCAT
This sequence comes from Phrynosoma platyrhinos, assembly GCA_020142125.1. Lineage (NCBI taxonomy): Eukaryota > Metazoa > Chordata > Lepidosauria > Squamata > Phrynosomatidae > Phrynosoma > Phrynosoma platyrhinos. The sequence continues at coordinate 193,797,082 of CM034706.1, read as the reverse complement.
GCAGTGGGTTTCCATGGCTGAGTGGGCATTCAAACCCTACTCTCCAGAGTTATAGTCCAGCGCTGAAAGCACTATACCATGCTGACTCCCTTTGATGATAATTTGATTGTAATTCCCAGTGATTTTGGTACAATTTGTTTTGCATACATAAGAAGGAAGATATTGGCATGTCTTACTCTAAACAGCATTATTAGGATAATATAAATTATATTCACGGCCCTTTTTAAGCCTAGTTGCATCACAAGTGGATTCCAAGTAAGGAAGGAATTACTCAAAGACCACACACACCTTTGCATAAGGTGTGTTGGTCAGCTTCCAGTTTAGGTAATTGGTTTCTGTCGCTTGAAATGCTATTTTCAATTTAATTGGATAGAACATCCTTCTGTGCCCATCTCTGCATCCTCTTATATAGTATTAGTTCATGTTCATACACAGCTTCTGCTCAGCAGGTGGGGAAAATGAACACTTGCTAAATTCCACCTTTAATCCCCTCAATGCTAGGTATGGGCACTCAGTGTACTTCATCAATCCTTTGTCAAATGAGCTCTGCATCACATAAGAGAGCTATGAAGCTCATTTTAGTTATATACTTAAAACTTCTCAGCCACTTTGTCCCAATTAATAAAAAGGAAACTGCTAAGGTCAGTTAACCACTAACATACCAACATAAGACAGAGCATTGAAGAACAAATGAACGCATGACATGAAAGCAGTCAGGAAGAGTCTTTAGTGGTGATGATGTGAGCAACAGAAATGGAAGGGCAGAGTTCATGTGTGAATCAGACCTTTGGTTTGAATGTGGGGTGGTGCATATACAGTTTTCTGAATTTCATCTGTAAAATGCTAAAGGGTATGTGATGACGTGAACCTGATCAGCTGGTCCAGGCAGTGAAGGATGCAAGCTGTCTGTTAGATCTACACATCTACACAGCTTGTTTCTCACTGAGCCAAATGTCACTCATCAATCATATACTAATTTTTACAGTTATTGGGGAAACAAGTGCAAAGACACAGATAGGTGCTTCTCCATGGCACTGTGTTACACTAGTCCTGCAACAGCTGTACCAATCTACTTCTGGACACAATTCAGAGCACTGGTGAGTACATTTAGCCTTAAATGGCTTAAAGACAAGATACCTTAGAAGTAGATTTATTCCATGCCATCCTACTGCTCCCTGATATTAGCAGCAGAAGCCTTTCTCTGTCTCTTCTATCTAGAGCAGACCAACATTTGGGTTGGGCAAGGGTGACAGTTTTCTCAGTTGCTTCCATTCAAGTTATGGAATGCTTTCCTGGGTGAAATGTGGTTCCTGCTGATTTTTTTTCTAGCTGTCTTTTGCTGTATGTGACAGATACTGCTTTCCTGTTTGGGTTTGAACTTCTGTGTATTCTTGAGCAATTCTTTTATATTGCTGTTTTGATGAAATGAAATTTTTAAAATGTTTCAAGCTGTCCTTTATGACAATATTACTCAAAGTGAAGGTCTATGGACAGTCATGAACTGCTGGTCCATGGAGTTTCCAAGAAAGAAAGAAAGCGTTGTAACCTCTGGGCACAAATTTGGTACTGGTGCCTGTCACTTTGGGAGGGAAACTGCCAAATCTATCTTAACAAATAGATATATTTTTTTAAAGATTGGAAGTGTATCAAGGTCATTTGGAAGGCTTGATGAGTCATAAGCTGGACATATCATCATATTGCCATATAATGTGTGGATAGACATGTTCAATATAAACTCTGGATGCATAGGAAGTTTCCTTATATCAAATTAGTCCATTAGACCATCTAGCATAATATAGCAGGATGGGCAAGCTGTAATCCTTGAGATGTTCATGGACTGCAGTTCCCATCATGCTAGTAAGCAAAGATGATAGGGGTTGCTGTCAAACAATATCTAAAGGGCCAGCCAGGTTGTCCACCACTATACCCCATAGATTCTATAGTAACCATCCCAACCTGATGTGCCTTAAAGTGGTGTGAGGTCATGCTAGCCGTAGAATTATTGGGAATGTAATCTAACACAGCTGGAGAATTCTAGGGGCTCATTCCCACTATGATATCAACCTAATTGCTGATCGGTTTATATGTGCCTCATTCACACTGGAAACTGCTTGAGACCCAACTGTGTTCGGTCTGAATCACGTTGAAGCGAGGTAAATGTAAAAAAAATTGCTCTTTTTGAAGATGGATCATTTGATGGTTCTTTTGAAAAAAAATTGATTTGGAAACTTGTTCAACAAGTGTGAATGATGGATCAGATTTGCATCGTACTGGAGGGAGGGACTAAAGGCAGAAGGTTGGGACTGAGATAGTGAGAGGGCCTTGAGGGAGCAAGCTGGGCATGGGGCTTCTCCAAGCCTGGCAGCTGTGTCGGACGAGTCGGGGTTGCTCAGCTGCTTGGCTTTGCTGCTCCTCTGGGGGTTGCTTCAGTCCCTGGAGCCAGGAGGGCAGTAGGGGTGGCGGAAAGTCAGTGTATGTCAGAAGGGGCACTGCCGGTCGCCACCTCCCTCCTCCTCCATCCCTCCCCAAAGGATGCTCAGTGGGATCCACCAGTCCCTCCCTTGGCTTCCTCTCCATCGGGGCTGTTGGGCATCACCCCCCTGCCTAATTCCCAGACTCCCAGACTGCCTGCTCCCTGGGAGGCTTGGGAGCTCCGGAGCCAGTTGGCACTGATGACACTTAGATGCACGTCATATGATTAACATTTTTTTAAAAAACGGCTAGTGTGAACGACAAGCATGTCAAAAAAGACACAAATACATGGAATTCTTGAAATATTTTGCTTCCATAGTGGGAACTACTTATCGGTACGAATCGCCTCCATGACCTGGTGTCAATGCGACTTGCGAACTGGTTTATATGCAAGTGGAAATGAGCCCGAGGTTGGGAATGGCTGGTCTATAATTTGTCTAGCAGTCAGTTTGCATAATAAATCACATACTGAACTTGGGACATTTTGCAAGCAAAGCCAGGGGTGTCATGAGGATATGTAAGGGGTGTGGATCATACCAGGTGACACCCTAAAGGGTGTGTGACACCACTGCTCCCCAAACATCTGGCTTTGAGCAGAAACAGGCTGAGGCATTCACTAGTGTCCTTTTAAAACACTTAAGAGATGGTATGAATGGGGCAAGGCTCAGTGGGAGGAGAGAGGAGAGGTCCCAGGTTTTAATTTTTAAAATTTTTAAATGTAATTTTATTTATTAAATTTTTTTTTATTTTACATTACTAAGGATTCTCTATGGTGCGGTATGGGAGGAGGTCAATGGGGGGATGACACCATGAGTTACAGCACTGGGTGATGCCAACCCTTTTGGTGTTACAGTTCATTGAACTATAGACTTTCTGCATAAGTCATGTACTGCAAAACAAATTTTAAGTACAAAGCCTATATTCCACTTTTGGGACTTTGAGAACTAGAGCATTCTACTACAACACATATGCAAATTTAATTTTCTATTGCCCTCATTGCAAGACTAAAATCTGCCACTGCCCTCCTTCCAAGATTCCTTCCAAGACTTCCTCCAAGACTAAAAGAATAGTAACATTTATATTTCTGAACTTAATCCACTCCTCCTGAAGCCAATAGGGAAGTGTTTGATTGTTTCATATAGACTTGCATTAGGCACCTGGGAAGCAATTGTATAGATTATCAATAAGGGGTTGCAGACTGCCAGAAATAGTGCAAATTGAGTCTACTTTAAGGGTTAGTGTTAGTGTTAGGGAATCATGGGAATTGTTGTTTTTTTTCCTGAGACATTGAGCCTTCTCTGTCAGAGAGCTCTGGTGCCACAATAACATACAGTTCCCATGATTCCTAACCCTAACCCTAACCCTAAAAGTGGACTCAATTTGCACTATTTCTGGCAGTCTGCAACCCCCCAATGTCACTTTTCTGCCAATGCTTTCAAGACAGCTTGCATTTTAAAACATGTCAACAAAATGAACATATGGGGCAAAAAATAATGCAAAAAGAGAACCTATCAGAGAGAGGCTTAACTGAAAGAGGCTATAAATGCCTGAGCCCTTGCAGGGCTGCTGCAATTTTTAAAAAAAATGCCTCGTGTTTGTCCAAAAAGATGCATCCAAAAGAAAAGTTGTTGAAACTCAAGAGGAGGTAAATAAAGTTGTCTAGAACGTCCTTTTCCTTCCTGGTACTCTCCAGGTGGACTTATCTATTTGATCTAAATGTTTAGTAATGTTTGATTTAAATGAATTCTGTAAAGTGCCATGCAAATTTATGGTGCTATATAAATAAACATTAATTATAATTAATTATCTTGTTTAATTTACTTGCTTAATATTGTTCACTCACCTGTTTAAAAGTGGCTTCAACAAGGTTGGCAGGGAACATATTCCTGAAAAGAGATGAAAATTATTGTTAACAGAAATGGATTCACCATACATGCCACACATCCTCTATGTAGGATCTTCAACAGTTTTCCTACAAATAGGCAGTTGCAGAAACTGACTCAAGTCATGTCATCTTATGCAAACATTGTGTGAAAGAGCTTTACTTCATTTGGGTTGCAGTACATGATCATTACACAATGATTGTATGAAGTGGCATTTTGCATGTGTGAATGGTCAATCATCTCAGATAAAATACCTCATAATAATAGTACAAGATGTATGAAAGTGCAGCCCACCATGGCTCCATGGAGCCCTTGTGCCCCCCCCCCCCATGCTGGGGGTGGTGGTGGTCTACATTTAAAAAAAACTGATTTATTTTTGTCGGTCCTCAAATGTTACCTAGGGGGCAATTTTGCCATATTTCTGCATTGTTGTTGTTGTTGTTAACTGCCCTCAGATTGGCCCCAACTCATGGTGATCCTGTGGATGAGACATTTCCAATGCCTCCTGTCATCCACTACTCTGCTTATTTCCTGAAATCCATGCCCATGACCATCCTGATTGAGTCTATCCATCTGGTGTGTGGTCTTCCTCTCTTTCTGTTGCCCTTTACCTTTCCTACCATTATTGACTTTTCTAGTGAATCATGCCTTCTCATGATGTGGCCAAAGTACAACAGCTTCAATTTGATCACCTTGGCTTCCAAGGGAATTTTGAGCTTTATCTGCTCTAGGACCCATTTGTTTGTCTTTTTGGCTGTCCACTGTATCTGCAACACTCTTCTCCAGCACTACATCTCAAATATGCTGATTTTCCTTTTATCTGCCTCCTTCACTGTCCAGCTCTCACATTCATACATGGTGATGGGAAATACAATGCTTTGGATGATTCTAACTTTAGTGCACAGCTGTCTATCTTTGCTCTTTAGGAGCTTTACTAGTTCTTTCATAGCTGCCCTTTCCATTCCTAGTCTCTTGACTGTGGTCCCAATTCTGATCAATATTTGATCCTAGGAAGTGTACTCTTAAAATATTTTGATTTCTTCATTATCTAGGTTGAATATATGTATTTCTTTCATATTAATTATTTTGTTTTCTTTATATTCAGCATTAAGTCTGCCTTTGCACTTTCATCTTTGAACTTCCTTAGTAATTGCTCCAAGTCTATGTCTGCTAGTAATATGGTGTCATCCATCTATCTAAGATTGTTGATGTTCCTTCCTATATCCCCAGGTCCTTTTTTTTCTAATAAGCTCTTTTTTCTAATAAGAAATAAATCTAGCTGCTTTCATGTTATAAAAAACAAAACAAAACATCCCTTCCTGGCCCACATGAGCCCAAAAACATGGTGAAATTGTCCCAGAGGGCACAGCACATGACAAAATTTTCCCCATACCCATTAAGAAGACATATTGGCACAAAAATCACTTGAGGGTTTTTTGTTTTTTTTGTTTTTGTTTGTTTTTTGTTTTTTTGCAGGGGAGGGGTCTCCAGGGTGGTGAACATAGCCCTAATACTCTGCAGTTGCTCATTCCTGTATTAGTATGACCTCAGATAGGACTTAGGGGGGTTGCAGACTGCCAGAAATAGTGCAAATTGAGTCCACTTTTAGGGTTAGGGTTAGGGTTAGGGTTAGGGTTAGGAAATCATGGGAACTGTATTTTATTGTCGCACCAGAGCTCTCTGACAGAGAAGGCTCAATGTCTCAGAAAAAAACAACAACAATTCCCATGATTCCCTAGCACTAACCCTAACCCTAAAAGTGGACTCAATTTGCACTATTTCTGGCAGTCTGCAATCCCCCTTAGTTGCAGCTAAGGGCATCATAGTCTGGATTATCAAGTAATGAGAAAGCAGGTTTTTGCCCCAGAGATCGAATAGTGCTGCTGAAATACTAGAAAAATGTTTTCCAGCAACAAAAAGACCACTTTCTTGAAAGATGTTTAGTTACCTTCCACCATGAAAGGAACAGCAATGGTGTGTCTATTAAGCAATAAAAAGATAATTTGAAAAGGTATGTACATATATGGCCACATCTTTTCAAAACTGAGAATTCCTTTTCATTTGTACTTCAAAAATGATGATATGTTGACTCACCAGTACAATTTAGTTAGCATACCATTCATGCACATGATAAATTTCATTAACTAATTCATGTGATTTTGGGATGAAAGGTGCTACAGACGTGCAAAGGATTAGTGTGCTGATTAAATTATAGCTTAGTTCCTGATGGATAATTAATCTGGAGCACCAGATTCCCATTGAGGATTTTTCTTCAACCTGAACTAAAGAGGAGCTCCGCACGTGGACCATGACAGCTTTCAGAGCAGAAAATGAATTGAATTGTGCCTTGCTGCTGCAACCATAATTGGCAGCATTAAAATGCAACCGGGACTACTTGAGAGAAGAAATATCAGATGGTCAGTAGCTAGATTTAATGTTTGCCAAATTTGCAGAGGATTACAGCATTTTGTTTCTTTATCATTCTTTATCCAGCAGGAATTACAACTGCTCCTCTTAATACAGGAGTCTGGAATTCTTCCAAAATATTTTAAGTAGATTGTTCTTGTTGTTTTATATAGTGGACCACTCTTTGAGAGTAGCTTTGTTGAAGTGACCAAACTGATCTGGTAAGAGGATGGCAGATTATACTTACAAAATCTTTATTTGTCTGAGTCTGTCTGTGTTCATGTCAATGTCTATGTCCGTACCCGTGTGTGTGTATGAGAGAGAGAGAGAGAGAGAAAGAAGGGAAGGGAAGAGGAGGGAAGAGTGGACTAATTTGCAGTGGTATATATGGTCTGGAGCGCCAGCATAATGTCATTGCAATAACAGCAGCAGAGTATTAAGCTATCATTATCAGTACTGGTCCAATCAGTAGGCAATCCTTGATGTCCCAGGAGGAAAGAATGGATGGGCAGGAGGAGTCTCATGTGTATATTTCTGGTTTCCATTTGAGCTCAAATTCAATAAAATCCAGCAATAACATTATTTTTTATTGTATAGAAATGCAACTGGCTCATGAGATTGCAGAACTTTTGTTGGCAGTTTAATTATGAACTCTGCTGAAACTGACAATGAATCCATGCTTTTAGCATAAAAGATTGACTTGTTTTAAACGTTTTCCTATCATTTTGAAAAGTTTGGATGAAAAAAGTTTGAAAAGTTCCTCATCACCACCATCACTTTGAGTCCTAGTTCTGGGAAATCTACCTTGTAGACATGCTCAGAAATTTTTCTAATTCTCCTCTAAAGATAACAGAGAAATCCACCATTTCCCCTTCTCTGAATCATAATCAGAGAGAACTACAATCATTGGTTACTGCTGTGACCTGCAACAAACTGCACTTGAATGCCAATAAGGGTTTAAAATAGGTCAGTATGAACACATCAGCATCTTGACTAGTGAATTAGTACAGCAGACAGTCCTGTCACACAGATTCACAAATAAAGTGATAAAAAGCAACTGTTCAATAATTGCAAATTCCTTCTAGAGTTGGAGGAGACCATGAGGCCCATCCAGTCCAACCCCCTTTGATTGCAGGAACTTGCAATCAAAGCATCCCCAACAGATGGCCATCCAGCCTCTGTTTAAAAACCTCAAAAGAAGGAAACTCAATCACACTCCTAGGGACTGTGTTCCACTGTTGAACAGGTCTTACTGTCAGCAAGTTCTTCCTAATGCTGAGGTGGAATCTCTTTTCCTGTAGCTTGAATCCATTGCTTCATGCCTTTGTCTCTGGAGCAGCAGAAAACAAGCTTGCCCCATCCTCAATATGACATCCCTTCAAATATTTAAACAGGGCTATCATATCACCTCTTAACCATCTCTTCTCCAGGCTAAACATACCCAGCTCCTAAGTCTCTCCTCATAAGGCATGATTTCCAGATCCAATAATTTGTCACTGTTTTAAATGCTATATAGAATTGGTTAAACTTGGCTACAAACAGAGCATTGCTGATGCGTGTGTTTACACCAAGGGTGATGTTAAGTTAGTAATTTACATTGATGATTTATGTGTTGCTGCAAAATCAGGCAGTGAAAAAGGAATTATCTAAGAAATTTGTTGTCAAAGATTTAGGTCCTTTGAGATCTTATCTTGGAATTGAGGTAGAATGGACTGAAGATGGCAGTTGTCTATTGAGTCAGAAAAAGAAGATTGAAAGATTGATTGAGAAGTGTGGTTTGCAGAGCGCAAAGATATGCCCTTTGCAGACAGCACTTTGCGCCATCTTGGAGGTAAGGAAGGGGAGGGGCAGCCTCATGCTGAGCGCCCTAACCCCTTCCTGAACACGTCATCAGAGCGCCCGTCGCCTCTTGCAGCGCACCTTGTGCCTTGGCACCTATTTTAGTGCTCCTTCCAGGGCCTGAAAAATTGCATTGGGATCCAAGGAATGCAGGTACCTCGGCCCCAATTTGCGGCTTCTCGGGGTGGCCCATGACCACTCGTCTGCAAAAGCCCATAGTGAAAAGTCCTATGTCAATTGGTTTTGTTGGGAATGAAACAACAAGAGATTTTGAAAATCCAGATTTGTACAGAAGCACTGTTGGAAGCTTGATGTTTATAGCTAACAACACTAGGCCAGACATTGCTTTTGCTTAGCAGAAGAACAAATTGTCCTAAGATAGAAGACTGGATAGCTTTGAAACATATGGTCAAATACCTGAAAGGTAGTAAGGACAAAAAGCTTTTAATTCAGAACAGCTTGGTAGGACTGGAATGTTTTGTAGATAGCTCTTTCGCTTCAGAGCTACATGACAGAAAATCAGTGACAGGACTGTTAATTAAGTATGGCGAAAGTCCAGTAATTTGGAGAAGCAGAAAACAAAGCTATGTAGCTTTAAGCACTAGTGAAGCAGAGTTTGCAGCATTGAATGAGATTGTAAATGAGATACAGTGGATCAAACAGTTATTGCAAGATTTAGGAGAAAGTTGTGAACAGTCAGTGTTGGTTTTTGAAGATTTACAGACATGCATTGCAATGGCAGAGGCAGAGAATCTGAAATGCAGATCAAAATACATTGGGGTTAGATAGCAGAATGTTAGAGAGTTAGTGCAAAATGGAGTTGTGCATCTGCAATACATAGAAACACAGAAAAACATCGCAGATATCTTCACAAAAGTGTTAACAATAGAGAAACATGAACAAATGTCACATTTGGTTGGAATGGCACCATGAGTGCACAACACTAGCAGTTGAGTTAGGTGAGGTTCTGTAACGTAAGCAAAGTGCCTCACACATCTTTACATTTCGGAGGGGATTGTCAAGATTTTGCATGGGATATGTAGTCATGGTATGGAAATGTTCAAATGTGCGTGAGTGGAAAATTTCCTGTGAGAAAGGACAAGAGAAAAACAGGCCTC
>CM034706.1:193767035-193780020 GCA_020142125.1 Phrynosoma platyrhinos | reverse complement strand
GGCCATCCAGCCTCTGTTTAAAAACCTCCAAAGAAAGAGACTGCACCATACTCCAAGGCAGTATAGTGTCTAGGTTGAGGGAAATACCACTCTATTCTGCTTTGTTTAGCATTTTCAAACACTATTTTTGAAAATAGTACATCGTTAATTACTAGGCACCTGGCATTCCTCTGGAATGTGGAGGTTGTGTTCCACTGTCAAACAGCTCTTACTGTCCTGAAGTTCATCCTAATGTTTAGGTGGGATCTCTTTTCCTGTAGTTTGAATCCATTGCTCTGAATTCTGTTCTCTGGAGCTGCAGAAAACAAGCCTTATCTTTCTTGAATATGACATCCCTACAAATATTTAAATATGGCTATCATATCACCTCTTAAGTTTCTCTTCTCTGGGCTAAACATACCAGGCTCCCTAAGCCACTCCTCATAGGGCTTGGTATCCAGGTCTTTCAATATTTTGGTTGCCCTCCTTTGGGCATGTTCCAGCTTATCCACATCCTTCTTGAATTGTGCTGCCCAGAACTGGACACAATATTTCAGGTGAGTTCTGACCAAAGCAAAATAGACTAGTATTTCCCTCAATCTAGACACTATACTGCTATTGATTCAACCTACAATTGCATTGGTTTTCTTAGCTGCTGCATCACATTCAGCCTGTGGTCCACTAAAAGTCCTAGATCCTTTTTGCACGTACTGCCTTCAAGCCAGGTGTCACCCGTCCTATATCTGTGCATTTCATTTTTTACTGTCCAAGTGTAGTAACGTACATCTCCCTGTTGAAATTCATTTTGTCAGTTTTGGCCCAGCTTTCTAATGCTACAACATTCATTTGCCCAATGGAAAAAAACATGAAAAATATAAGCTATTAGTTCTAAGAAAGTTTCTACTAAATTTCCATACTCCTATCCAGATTTGCAGAGAGAACTGGTAACATTTAACAAGAACTGTTTTATGCTTTTTGCAGCAATTTCATGTGGAAACATAAGCCTATTGCTCCCAAAGTGAAGAGAGGCATGCTCCCCAGCAAATGAGAGGAAGTTCCAAGGAAGATGTGGCCCTAGGGTGGGGAATCCATTTTTATTGTCAAACTCAGAGTAAATATTCAAGAATTCATAAACTCAGTTGCCAGGACTCATCTGTTCCTGATTTGTGGGTGATGGAGCCTTGAGAGAAGAAATGCTTTTCTCAAAAGCACTTGAAACCACATCAAAGGCTTCCAACATCACAACAAAAGTTTTTGGCTAATGCTTATCTCAATGCCGTGAAAAGAATTACCTGATGATTTCTCCAGACCAAGCTGATGTTAAATTCACAACATCAGACCAGGTCAGAGTCTTTTAATGGCTGGCCATGATATGAACACCATGATCCTAGAGGGACTTTTGCTCATAATATAATCAGATCGCTCTTATTGATGAAGTATAAAGTAATTATTAATATACAAAATAAGTGTCCATTTGTTTAAATTTTTATTAGCATTGTGTAATAATAATATCTTTAACAATGTCCAACACACTGCCATTGTGGTATGGAGGTGACCCCAGGCTCTTGAAGATGATGCTATTGGAGTACATGTTCTGGGCAGGTTCTGCCAAGTTGTCAAGGCTCCAGGTATAGCCCTGGTGACAGCTTGCATGTCTGTAGTTCAATATCAGCCTAGCTATTCATAAGTATAGAGAAACTTGTCACCCAAAGGTTGATGGTCACAGCACAATGAACAATGATGGTGTGCATTAGTTGTGAGACACATTGATGTGAGTACCTGCACTTATGACATTTCAGATCTTCAAGATATTAATAATATTATAGTGCCATTTTTGTGCATAACAAGTTACAAAAAAATAGAAAAATAGTGTAAAAAAACACCCAAGCAATATAGTAAACAATCTAAGGAAGGCAAGTAGGGTAATGTGGGGAAATGGAGGCGGGATTTCTTACATTTATGTTGGTTGGAATGCTACTGTCATTCTAGATCCAAGAAAGAGAAAGGCAAGTTTGACTTTTGGTATAAACACCACTGCAACTCACCATTTGTAAAAGAAAAATTGCATATACCGGTAATTCAGCTACATTGTCTAATCTGTCACCAAAATAAGTGGGATGTTTCACATGGACAATGGTCCATGACTTATATGGACATTTAAATTTAGGCAATTTAAATAGGTTTCAAAGTTAGACCAACAAAAGGTGTAACGTGTAACATGTCAGTTATCTATAGTGGTTGCTTTAGAGATGATGCCAGATTGCCAACTGTGTTATGGTCTGCAGTTAGGATCCAATGATACGTTAGCTCCAAGGTGACAAATCCTAGAGGGGTCTAATAATGAGATTGCCCTGTCTTTGGAACATGCTCATTAATAAGATCATCATCTGTAATAAGATTACTCTGCCACCAGATAATGTAGTGATGAGGTTTGGGTTGTAATGGGAAAGTCCACAAAAGTAATTAACTGTTGACAAGCAGTCCATTAGAACTACTGACTGTAAAGCTAGAAAAGTCAGACTAAGGCTACATCCTATTAATATCATCCAAAAGTCTGGAAATAAGGATGCTCAAACCAGAGGACAAGAAGAACAGAAGAAAAAAGAGATGTAAGTCATCTCTTCATACACATACATGTACACATATCCATACTATGTATTGGACAAAATCTAATTGGTGCCACCCATCAATTGAATGGCTTTTCAGCCAAACACAGATGGCACCCATTCTTTAAAAAGAAGTCTTATTTTACACTGAACAAATGAGAAAAAAAACATTAAATCTTCTCCATATACAAGCCTAGATCCAATTGCTAGATATAAGGGTGGGTCTACAGTGACCAGAACACTCTGGGCTGCTCTCAAAGTATTCTGGCCCCAATAGCTGACTCAAATTCCTTCCACTACTTCCACATTCTGGATGAATGCCTGTCTACACACACGTCCTGTTCTGCTGCCCCATGCCACCGCCGCTGGTATGAGTTGCTCCATCTGAGGTCAAAAACAAAACACCTGGCATCAGTCACATGGCTGGACACCTCATTGTGATTCAGAGGGAGCGATTTGCACCAGCGGTGACAGCGCTGGGCAGGACTGGGTAAACAACCACCCGGTGTTGCTCCAGATTGCTCTGGATTTATTTATTTATTGGAAAATCTAATGCAAAAGATAAGTAATTTTAATGCAATTTAAGTCAGGGATGGCTCACATTTGATGCCTCACATAGTGATGACAGTCTGCAGTTGAATCAGGACACATTTTGGTCTTTTTGGCTGTCCACGGCATCCTCAACACTCTCCTCCAGCAGTAGCGTCCCGGGGGGGGAGTGCTGAGGATGCAGCCTGCACTGAGTGACACCACAGAAAAGGGGGACACCACAGAAGAGGGGGGTGACACCCGGTCAGCCCTGCCCCCACAGGCACTCCTTGGGGGTGCCTGGCCCGAGCAAGCAGTGGGTAGCTGTTTTCCAGGCCATGCCACCATTTTCCCAGATCTCTGAGCCTCGGGGATGGGGTGTCCGGCTTGGGCAGGTAGTTGTTTTCCTGGCCACGCCGCCATTTTCCCAGGCCTCAGGGGACGTCTCTTTGCCTTGGAGGTGGAGTCTCTGGTTTGGGCAGGCAATGGGCAGCCTTTTTCCTGGGCCTCCGAGAAGGTTTCTGGGCCTCGGGGGATGGTCTCTGGCTTGGGTGAGTGGTGGACGGCCTTTTTCCTGGTCACACTGCCATTTTCCCAAGCCTCATAGGAGGTCTCTGGCCCTTAGGGGTAGGGTGTTTGGTTTGGCCGGCCAATGGCCAGCCATTTCCATGGCTGCTTTCCATGTGACCCCACCCCCAGAAGTCCTGCTTGGAAGTCATGCCCCCAGAAGCCTTGCCTCCCCACACCGGGTGACACCTCAGCTGGGGACACCGCTGTTCTCCAGCACCACATCTCAAAGGACTTGATTTTCCTCCTATCATCTTTCTTAACTGTCCAGCTCTCACATCCATACATGGTAATAGGGAGTACAATAGTTTGTATGATTCTAACTTTTGTGCTGAGTTATATATCTTTGCAATTTAGAATCTTTTCTAGTTCTTTCATAGCCACCCTCCCCATTCTTAATCTTCTCTGGTTTCCTTATTACAGTCCCCATTTCTATCAATGTTTAATCCCAAGTATGGGAATTATTTTACTATTTCTATTTCTTCATTGTCTAGGTTGAACTTGTGAAGGTCCTCGGTGGTCATTATTTTTGTTTTCTTTATGTTCAACATTAAGCCTGCCTTTGCACTTTTTTCTTTGATCTTTCTTAGTAGGTTTTCCAGGTTTGTGATATTTTCTGCTAGTATTATGGTGTCATCTGCCTATCTTAGATTGTTGATATACCTTCCTCTTATTTTCACTCATTCCTCTTCTGTGTCCAAGCCTGCTTTTCTTATATGTTCTACATACAGGTTGAACAGATAGGGTGAAAGTATGCAACCTTGTCTGACTCCTTTGCCAATTGGGAACCATTCTGTTTCTCTGTGTTCTGTTCTGACGATAGCCTCTTGTCTTGAGTACAGATTCCTCCTCAGGACTATCAGATGTTTTGGCACTCCCATGTCTTTAAGGGCATTCCATAGCCTTTTATGATCTATGCAGTCAGCTTTGCTATAGTCTATAAAGCACATGCTGATTTTCTTTTGGAATTCCCTGGTGTACTCCATTAGGCATCATATGTTTGCAATGTGGTCCCTAGTGCCTCTTCCTTTCCTATACCCCACTTGAACCATTTCTCTCTCCATGTATGGTTGCAGTCTATGTTGCAAAATTTTTAGCATGATTTTGCTTGTGTGGGAGATCAGTGCTATGGTCCTACAGTTGCTGCAATCTCTTGTGTCTCCCTTTTTGTGGATGGGGATGTATATTGCCCACTTCCAATCTGTTGGCCATTGCTTTGTTTTCCATTATGTATTGACATATGTTGGTCAGCACTAAAGCTGACTCTGTCAATGTGGATTGCAGCAGTTCAACTGGAATATCATCTGTTCCTGGTGATTTGTTTTTCACTATTTCTCTTATTGAAGTTTCCACCTCATTCTTTTAGAATTTGGGGTTCATCTTCATATGGCTCTTCATTCCATACGTCCTTCATTTTGTCATCTTCTTTGTATAATTCTTCTGAGTATTGCATCCAATGTCTTTTTATTCCTCCCTGGTCTTGAATTACGTTATGTTTATTGTCATTAGAGCATTCTGGCCCTTGGTTTGAATTTTCCTTTGATTTCTCAGATCTTTTGAAATAGATCGCTTGTTCTTCCCTTTTTGTTGTTTTCTTCTATTTCTCTGCATTGGTCATTGCAGTAATTTTCTTTATCTTTCTGCACAAGCCGTCGTACTGTTGCATTCATAATTCTTAGTTAATTCCTATCTCCCTTTTGTTTTTCTTCTCTTCTTTTCTTTATTGTTTGTAGTGTTTTTTCTGCCATCCATGGTTTTTTCTCTTTCTTTTTGTTTATTGAAAGTGCCTGTCTGCATTCTTCTTTTATTACGTCCCTGGCTTCAGACCATACTTCCTCTGGTTCTCAACCAATTATGCTTAGTAGTGTGAATCTGTTTCTTATGTTGTCAATAAATTCTGTTGAGCTATTATTTAGATCATATTTTGGTATAATCTCTGTTTTTGTTTTCTTCTTGAGTCTTACTCTAGATTTTGGTATAAGTTATTCGTGATCTGTGCCACAGTCTAGTCTAGTCTTGGCCACCAGTACAGAGTTCCACCATCTTTTATTTCCAGTTATATAATCTATTTGATTTTTGTGTTGACCATTTGGAGATGTCCATGTGTGTAGCCTTCTTTCTGTTTGTATGAAAATATGTTTGCAATGAATAGGTTGTTGGCTTCACAAAAATCTATCAGACACTCCCCTTGGTTAGTTTCTTTTGCCCAATCCAAACCTAACTACTGTTTTTTAGTCTTCTTTGCCTCCAACCTTTGCATTCCAATCTCCAATGATCAGCTTGACATTCTGTGTTAGTGTGCTGTCAATTTCTTCCTGTACTCCTCCATAGAATCTATCAATTTCTTCCTGTTCTGCCTCTGTAGTTAGTGTGTATACTTGAATTATGGTGTTATTCATAGGTTTAACATGGAGCCTTACTGAACCGATTTGGTCTGATTTTGCATTGTATCCTCTGACGCTTTTGCCACATCTTCTCTTAGTATGAAAGCCATCCCGTTTCTTCTTGTCTTTTCATTCCCTGAGTAGAACACTGTATGGTTGTCTGATTCAAAGTGGCCGATTCCTGTCTATTTTAACTCACTTACCCCCAGTACTGCTATGCTCATGCGTTTCATTTTCATTTTTACTATGGACTCATGCTTCTCACATTCCACGTTCCTATTTTATGTGTAATGCTGCTTTGGATGCCATTTGCCTTTCCAAGGGTGTCTGCTATTTGTCTTGACATCTTTCTTATGCCCTTGGCTATATTGAGCCCTGGTGGCACAGTGGTTAAATGCCTGTACTGCAACCACTCACTCATAGACCACAAGGTTGTGAGTTCAATACTAGCCAGGGCTCAGGCTAGACTCAGGCCTGCATCCTTCCAAGGTTGCTTAAATGAGTACCCAACTGTTGGGGGGCAATGAGCTTACAGTTGTAAACCACTTAGACATCCCATAGTGCGATATGAAGCGGTATATAAATGAAGCTGCTTTGCTTTGCTTTGCTTAATCTTGCAAGTATGATATCCCTTTATTTCTCCTTTACCTTTCTGTTAATGCTCTCATCCTGCCTGTGTCTCACTTTGGGTGTCTCATCATAGGGTTTACTAGGTGATGGAGTTACACAAGGAGGGCCACCTACATCTCCCCGTGCACAGTGCCAACCAATATTAGCTATGGTGTCACTACAATTCTCTCCTGTTGATAACAGCCACCACTACTGCTGCTGCCCAGTAGCTGTTTGTGTCTCTGTATTACTCCTCCCATTGTTTGTTTGCTTTTCTACCAATCCCCTTATGCCTCCCTAGATTTCCTTCCTTCCCTTCCCTCATGTCCTCCCTCCTTTAGCCCGTCCTCCTCCCCTCCTCCTCCCTCCTTTAGTTTCTTTACTTCTTTCTTGGTGGTTGGGGGAGGGCAGAGAGGACTGGTCATCCTCTTCCTTCCTCCACTCACCTGCCTGGTCCTCCTGCAGTACTCTGTTCTCTGGGACAGGGACTAGATGGAGTCCCTTCCCAACTCTCTCTGTTGTTTCAATTGAATTAATTCACTTGAATCCATTGCTGAATGCCAAATCAACATCTATGTAAATTCAATTGATTCAATTAATATCCTCTATTTGGGATCAGCAATTGGATTTAGGCTATTGTCTATTTCTTACCCTGGATAAGGTAAATTCAACCATTATTCAGTAAAGGAGAAATTAGATGCATTAAACTCAAAACTCAAGTGACATCTGGTGCTACACTTTCTCATGAGCTTCAAGTATTCATTGACACAACATGGGTACAGAGCCAGATTTGCAAAGGCACAAAACCCAAAGATAGGCTCATACCCTATTCCTGAACTGCTTTAAGCAATGATAGGAAAAATCCATAGAAATGGTGATAAACAAAAAGGCTCAATGCATCCACATTTCCCACTGAGCTGGAAATTGGGAGCTGTAAACCCCTATAAGATGCTCATTTGAAACCATATTCTAGCACTTACAACAAGACTCATCATTTGTTCAGAGTAATTCCATGTTTTGCATTGTTTTGTTTTGTTTTATTTTGAACAAAGATATACTAGTGCCTAGTACAATCACAACCATTTAAGTCATTGTTAGGTATCTAAGATTTAATTCAGTTTAGTTCCTTCCTTCAAAGTCTAGCTTTGTTTATCTACCCAGCTCTATGCTTAAACAACTCTCTCTATTTCTGAATGATGTTAACCTCAAACACATAATTCTGCAAAAGGTCTGGCCACAAAACCCATTCATCTTATGCCTCTGTATTGTGTTCTGTTCCTCCCCATGAGAAGCCATCTGGATATTGCTTTGAAATAGATGGATTATGGATAAAGTTGTCAAAGGGGATTAGTGTGATTAGAAAGGCATTAATCCTGTCAAGAAGTAATGGTCAAGTATTAACCACCAGCAGTCACAAAAAGTCCCATGCTTGTTTTCATTCATTCATCTTTTAGGCATATTCTCATTTTATAATTGCTTGCTGTGGAAAAGCCCTTTGTAAGCAAGACTGCCTAGCAAGGGTCTCCTTTGTCAACAATGTTAACAATGATTAGATATGGCACGATTTGTTGTCTGGCAGAACAAAAACACTAAATTCCTTGATTTGTGATTGCCTATGTGGTTTATCAATCATGATTCTCATTACTCTTCATGACAAGGTAATTTTTGGGGGTGGGGTGGGGCAGACAGATGTACTTTGGTATCATATCTTGTTCAAACAGAAATAGTTTGGAGAAAAAGCTTTGAAAACCCACCCTCCTTCCCTCTCACAGTCGGTGTTAGTTCATTCATAAAACATATCTACAAAACACTTTACTTGTAATAATAAACCAGCAGTGTCTACATGTGGCAATCAAGTTTCAGATCATTTATATTAATGGTACATGATGTAACAGGGAGCTACAATTGCTTGAGTCACTACACGTACACACATTGCTGCTGTGTAATGTCAAACTCCCTCTCCATGAAAACCATGATTAACCATGATTTAGACTGGAGTGGGGAAAAGGGGTCATTTCACAGATTACTTCTTCCAGTATGGATGTTAATCACATAATAGCACAGAGCGTTTTTTTCCTCACAGTGCCTGAATATCATATTTAGGGTACTTGCAAATATTATTGTTTTGGACAGTGACAGATACAGCTTCTTTCTTATTACTACAGTGATAGGCAGCTTTGATATTATTCTGATACCTATTACCAACTTTTAATACAGTCAAAGCGAAAAATAATTGATGTTGGGATTTATTGTAACAGAAATGCAACCCACATTCATGGGTCTGTAGACTGCAACTCTGCAAATAAGGGAAATAAGCAGGGCTTGGTGTTACAAAACACTACAGAAATATCTCAAATTTAAATTTCCAAATTAAACTCAACTTTTAAAAGCAAATTAATGGCGTTAACTTAACCAACAGAGAATCTGAGCAGAAAGGCAAAGGATTACCAAAAACAGCAGTATTATGAACAACCTTATAAAATAAGATTGCTTTGTACTTAGCTGTCTAGAATCTGAATCAGCAAACAAAAGATCAAGTGCAGCAAAATTGAAAAGGCTCTATTCACATTCACTTGAACATGAGCAGGATGCTCCACCCAAACAAGCACTCGGACAAAGGAGCATCCCTAATCACGATAGAACATTATACTCATGTTTAAGTAAATATACTGTATACACTCATGTATAAGTCTAGAAATTTTAGTTAAAAATTGACCCAAAAACCCTGGGTCTATTTATCCATGGGTCAATGTAAATATTGTACTTTAACACTTATCAAACAAGGAACCATGCCCCTTCTCTGAGAAGAGTGGTGAAAGGTGAAAACTTAGTCCTATCTCTCCTTTTTGCCACAACACTTTTGACCTTTTTGAATGCCTGGGTAAGAAAATGGCAGAGGAATTAGGTTTTGAAATATTTGAAAAAGACATTTGTGTGTTTGTCAGGTTTTCTGGGTTAAAATCAAGCAAAACTATCACATTAACGTTAAAGGCTATAATCACTTCTAATGTAGTCGTCATTTGATTTGAGTTTACATCCTTTTTGATATGTGTGCCTGTGTTTGGTTGCCACCTACACATATCGCACAGCCACCATTTATTGTAGTTCTGTTCTCATCTGTCCAGCCTTTAGGGTAAGCATAATATTGTAGTTCTGTCCTCATCTGTCCAGCCTTTAAGATAAGCCTGCTAGAATTTCGTAATTCTTTGGCATCATTTTCCTTTGCTTTGTCTTTTACCTCTTTTCTTACATGTCCCTAAATTTTACCCTCAATTTATCCACAGGTCATATCAAAATCCATAATTTTGGCCCCAAAAACTGCCCTCAACTTAGACATGAGGTCACCTTATAGTTGAGTACATACATTAAGTAGAACACCTTTTTGGATCTTGCTACTCAACACACTGAAGGTTGAAAAGTGTGTGCTGGGGGGAGGCCAGTGCACAGTGGGACATAGGATGTAGGGTTGGTTGGTATGTAGGACCCCCAGATCTCAGGGCCTGGCCTCTCTTCTCTGAGCCTTAGAGCAGGGGTAGGCAACCTTTCCCCTTTAAGGGCTGAGGGACTTCAGCTCCCAGAAGCCTCAGCCATGTTGGCCAATAGTCCCATGTTGGCCAATAGCTCCTGGGATTCTGGGAGCTGAAGTCCCTCGGCCCTTAAAGGGGAAAGGTTGCCTACCCCTGCCTTAGAGGAAGGGGAAGAATCTCAGAGTAAGAGCATTGCTCTGAAAAAATGTTTTGAACATTATGTGCTGTTAGTCCCAGTTGTTGCAGTCTACTTTGGAGGGCCTACAATAGACTCTCCAGAGATCTCACCCCCTTCCATCCCTCTTTTATCCCATTTGTTGGACTTGTGGATGTGTTCTGTGTCTTATTTTTAACGACATGGTCTAACAACTGTAGCTGATTCATAATTATCATGTTTAATAACTTCATCAGATGATGTCCCTAGGACTCATGTTTGGAGAATTAACTTTCAGAATTTAAGATATTCTTGACCTTGCAGCCCTAGCACTTTATCCTGCTCCCATGGTCAGTCTCCGCACTCAGGCTATATACCTGAAAAGAGCTTCAGTCTTAAGGTCTTTCATCATGAGAGCCATGGTGGCATAGTAGTTTGAACATTAGACTACAGGCACTTAGAACACCCAAGTTACATGGTAAAGTCTTTACCATTATTAGAGGTGCTGTGTCTACACTTGCGTCCTTGTCTATGTACACAAATGGAAGGAAGGTGTGTTTGTTGGAAAGGGCCTTGGAAATGTCCAAATTATATTGGTGTTCATACAAAGATATATTCCCATTTCCTGTCACTTTCAGGTGAGGACACTTAATGTCAGGGAAAGAATTCAGGTTTCACTAATGTGACAGGAGCACTTTTATTTTTCATGTAAGAGTGAAATACAATCATCCACTTATACAGGACAAATTTAGGAAGTGAAATAGCAGACATCACCATTTAGATGATATCTAACTTGTGTAGCACTAACTTCAGTTCTGATACTTTCTTGTAATGATGTTTAGCCACATATGTAGCAGTATTTTACATATATGCTCATATTTTACACTTTACTAATGTCACTGTGGCAACTTGTCTGAGGACATTTTGTTCAAGGAAAGATGCAGCAAGGTGCCTCTGAAAATAGGTTTAAATTAGGCAGAGCCTTGGCAAGAAATAAGGGCCAATCTGAAGTATCCACACCCCAAGACAGATCAGTGGTTAAACTATCATGTGGGCATCCGCTATGGCGTCTGTGCATGTGAATTTCTCAAGTTGTTTATAGCTTGCAAAAGCTTTATCCTCTATGTGAGATGAAGAGAAATTAGGCATGTTCCACTGAGTTAGTCACAAGATGCTTTTGTCAAGCTCCACTACCTTCCTAAGAACCACTGCTCAGTTAGTTCTCCTCCCTTGACTCCTCCATTTTCTTTGCCCCTTTGAAGTAATCCAGGTCTAGGGAGAAGCCTCTTTAGCTCTCTTTGCTCTCTTTAATCAATTTTATCTTTGCAACCACATTGTCCTACACTATGGGGGCCATAATCACAGCTAAACCTCCTTTTAAAAAACAATGCTTATACATAATTTTGTACAATGCATTATCTATAGTCTGTCTTGAGTGATGATGCCATTTTGAATTTGTAGCTAAATAAGGATAGCCTAATTTATGGGGGATGCAGACGGGTGGTCCTGGGCTGCCTGCGGAAGCGGAGTATCGAGGCCGAGGCTGCCGGACACCTTGGGCCCAGTCCTCCCTTTTGCCACCTGCGAAAGGAGTGCTAAAATAGCGCTCCTTCCGCAAACTGCAAAAGGGCGCGGCAAGGGGCATGGCGCGCCTCTTTGGCGTCTCTTCCGGCTCAGCGTGTGTGGACGCTGAGCCGGAAGGATGTCATCGGAGCACCTGTCGTGTGGATGGGCCATCGTTCCGATGACATCCTCAGGAAGGAGATGGGGTGCCCAGCATCCAGCTGCCCCTCCCCTTCCTGGGATTGAAGACGGCGTTTTTCGCTGTCTGCATCCCCCCTTAGTTGCAGTACACCATAGGCTAGTCTATGAACTTTATGAACGTTATCAAACGGGGAAATCGGGGAATTCAAAAGGCATTATCCAGGGAAAGCCATGCAATCACAGCTAAAATTATCACACACATCGCAATTAGAGAGGACCTATCCTGGAAATAATCAGGGAATAACCAGCAACAAATCATTCTTTCACCACTCTACTCAGAGAAGAGATGGTTCCTTTTTGGATAAGAGTCAATAGTACAGTTCTTACATTGACCCATGGAAAGATCGCCCTAGAGTTTTGGGTTCAATTTTTTCACTAAAATTTCTAGACTTATACACGAGTATATATAGGTACTTCTCTCTTCTGCCCAATATCTGTGATAAAATTATGGTAATACCAGTCTCAAACAATTGTTCTTGAGCCATGTTCCACCAGTTTGATTTTAATTTTTTTTATTATAATAAGAAAAAGGAAAACATAACCAAAGTCACTTTCACAAAACACAATTCTAGCACTTTTATTCCCCTTTAACAGCCCTGCTTCATTCTATGGAATCCAGATATTTGCAGTTTCATTAGGTTTTTAAAACTCTGCCATTCTTTAAAGTTTAAAGTGGTATCAATAAGTGTGTAGTATGAAAGGGCTCTTGATTATTTTATCTTTTTCTTATTATAATAGACATTTTTAAAAAAAAACCAAACTGCAGGAACATGACTCAAGAACACTTGCTTGAGACTGTTTCATGCAGATCACAACAGCATCAAAATTACAAAACATAGGACCTTATCACACGCGGGTCTCAAAGCG
>CM034706.1:193751438-193766935 GCA_020142125.1 Phrynosoma platyrhinos | reverse complement strand
TACGTATCTGGTGATCAGACATACGGTGAAAGCGCTATTAGTGCGGTATCATTCTGGTCGTGCAATTGCAATTCCCCAAGAGACCGGCATTCAAAAGAACAGGGATGATGCCGCATTGGGACGGGGTTGTGACGGGGTTCTGTACGACGTCGTGTGAACACATGGGGAAAAAAACCGCAATAGGACGGGATTTAGTGTGGATTCTGTCTGCTTTAGACCCCGTGTGATAACGTCCATAGAAGGCTTTTAATGGGACAAGCATACACATCATTGACAGGATTAAAAAGCAACTTGCAAATATATTCCCCCAAACACACACACACCTTTGTTGAAACACAATGCATAACCTGTTGTGTGCACACTTAACTTCTCCAAAGGATCCTTTTATTCCCATGTTCATTACAACACATGCATACATTGGTAAACACACATGAAAAGAAGCATCTTGGACATGGGGCAAATCAGATGGCCTGCCAAGAGTGGACAGAGGCCATTTGGGCTGCAATTGCATTGTGACTGTGCTGGGATCACGGTAATCGCATGGTCCATCTCCAAAGTGGGCTGCCCCAGCAGTCCCAAGCCAGCTACCACCAGAAGCCAGATTTAATTGTCTCCTTTTTGCGGAGGCTTTGGGCCATCTTTGGCAGTCTCAGAGCAGCTTCCAGCCACTTTGGAGAGGTGGTGCATTGTGTAAATGCCATGCCCCCGAAGCATCCAGAAACTGCTTCTTTTGGCCTGTGCATTCGGGTCATAGTGAATAGAGTGAATAAGCTAATGGATCTGGGTTTGGGTCTGCATTGAGCTATGCAGTTTATTGGACCAGCCATTCTTTCACTGACCTATCTCACAGGGGTTGTTGTATGGATAAAATGGGAAGGAGAGGAGAAACATGTACAATGTCTTTTTAATTTATATGTTTGCTTACGTCTTTATTTATATACTGCTTTCTTTCCAATATAGGCAGTTCACAATGTAGATTAAAATAAAATACAGTTTTATAATGTAATAAAAACAGTTAAAACCAATTAAATAAGCCATCCTATTAAAATAGCACTAATTGAAAACAGTTTAGAAGGATTTAAAACAGGACACTGAAAGTAAAAAGTACAGTGCACCCACCCTGTTAAGAGGTCCTTCTGCTGCACAGCCAAAATAGTTTAAAGAATAAAACAAAAATAAATAAAAAGTTCTTTGCCACCTGGTGGAAGAAAAGCAAAGAGGACACAAGACTTGTTTCATGTGGAAGGGAGTTTCACACCCTGGGAGCAGCCACTGAGAAAACCCTTTCACATTTCATCATCAAATGGGACTGTAACATGATGAGACTGAGAGAAAGCTCTTCCCCAAAGATCCTAAAACTCAAGCAGTCTCATACAGGGAGAAATGGTCTTTCAGACAGTCTAGACCAGGGCTCCTCAAACTTTTTAAACAGGGGGCCAGTTCACTGTCCCTCAGACCATTGGAGGACCGGAATATAGTTTAAAAGTCAGTTGCTAAGCAGGACAGGCAGCGGTGGCAAAAACACCAGGTGGGCCGGATAAATGTCCTCGGTGGGCCGCATGTGGCCCATGGGCCATAGTTTGAGGACCCCTGGTCTCAAGGAGGACCAGCATTTCCCCCTCTAATGTGCCAGGGATGGGTACCATATTTGTTCCTATTGACTACAACTGTTTCTTTCTTTCCTGGAAAATCTCTGCAGACTGGGAACCAATGGCCTGTGGACCAGCACCAGTCCCAGGAACAACCACTGGTCTAGACTCAAGCAGTATATAAATAAAGAAGTATTTGTTTTAATATTTTAATAATTTAATTCTATTTTAATGTAATATTTTTGCATGCTTTTAATTGTACTGTTTTTTAATGTTGTGAGCAGCCGTGAGTCCCAGTTTTGGGGAAAGGGTGGGATATAAATGATGATGATGATGATGATGTAAGGCTTTATAACTCATAATCAGCACTTTGAATTGTATGGACCTGAGATCACTGAAGATGAGATGGAAATGTAACCAGTATAAAAATAAATAAGCGTAAGCTATTGAATAACACACAGTGATGCCTGATGCCTCTACTATTAAAATATAGTTGTCCCGTGTATTTTCAAGTGGCATATTATTGGTATGATACTTGGTAATGTACTGACACATCTAAACATGTGTGTCACAACATGCATGGGCCAATTTGGATTGGAAATAAAAATACAGTTACATAATCCATGTTTATGTAAGAAACCATTCTGGCTTTAATTAGAATTCACTGTTTTTATCAGTATACTGAATATACTGAAGCATTCAAGCTCAATGAATACTGCCTAGCAATTTCCATACACATGCTGAGCAATATCATGAAAACTTGTCATGTTATGATTAGGTCTGATTTAACTTCAGTGCTGTCTTATGAAACACACCAAATTGTTCAAAAGCAAATGCATTACAGCAGCAACAGATGGACACCAGGTCTGGAAAAAATAACCTGAAATAATCAGTGACTAGATGAAGTGAGGGCTTAAGATATTGAATGGAAACTCATCACTTAAAAATGGTATAGAAATGGGTAAAACTTTTTTAATATCTGGATTTCCCTAATCTTATTTTAACAACTTCATCAGCTAATGGAAGGGGAAAAGAACAAAAGGCAGCCTTGGAGACTATTCCATCAAAGAGTATCAGAAAAGAAATATTTGTTCATGAATTCTGCTTGGTCTTAGAAAAGAACGTGCTTATTACCATGATTGTAACTTTGGAGAAACATGTGCTCAGTCAGCACACACAAACAAAACAGAATGTTACTATGATATAATATCTGTTTTATTCCCATTAAGAGAAGAAAGAAATTTAATTTGTTAATCAAGAGACATTAAGGTACCTGTTGCCCAATATGAGCCTCATTAAAATGTCAGGAAACAATGAAGTTCAAATCAATACAGTTACAGCTTCATATATGTTAGCTGCAACAAAACATAAGGCTGATAAATATATGTGCACGTATGTGTGTACATATATTCCACCCGTTCTCATCAAACAGCTAGCACACTTAAAGCCACGACTCTCAAGTCAGAAATATGTAATGAAACACATAAAACCAAAGATACAAACAAGAAGCAAAACTGTTTACACTCCAATTGCCTCAGCTATATTCATACTATATGATTATATATTTTTTCAATTAGAGCTAAAATATAGTTCAATTTTAGTTGGATATGATTGTGACTGCTACCTGATTATCATTATTATTATCATTATTATTTCAACTATAATTACTTGGTATCTGTTTTCTCAGTAAGTGAGGTTTCAATACCTGAGTAGACCCAGAGTTAGCAGCTGGCCAATATACTGATAAATTAAATGTCACCATTTTAGCATTTGTAAAATATTTTGTATGAAATATTTGAAATACATAATTTAAGATACTTTCTAGATGGCAAGAAATGTTATACTTTTAAGGTAAGAGCTAAAGAATTCATATACATTTATTACCTTTCTTGTACACTACAGACCATGAACCATTTCAGCCAATTCTGCCAACATTGGGACTATAAGGAAAGGTGGGGTGGCTGGATGTGGGCACAGGCTAAATGGGACATGAAATAAGAATCTTGTAATTGCTCCACCATGTGTTCAAGCCTCCCCACTATCTACCTCAAATAGACATGGACATTTTATCACTACTCTACTTTGGAATTTCAGTCTTTGGAGAACGGGACAATAAAAATAAGGCAAAAATTAATACTGACAACCTGGAACCTAGATGCACGACAGAGGTTCAAATGCATGACCAGGCTCAGCTCTTGAAATGGTCAGAAAATATTCATGCAGACAAAAGACAGTCTTGAAATCATGCTTTAGTATATCAGCATGATTTCAGCTCCTATATTTCACTGTTATGTTTTTGAACAAGGATAAGCATTTTTAGGCAAATATTGTTAGATAGTATGAAGAGAAGAAGCATGGTAAATTATTACAAGTAACAGATACAACCTCAAAATACAGTTGGACCTTGGTATCTGCAGAGGATCTGTTCTGGACACACACACACACTGCAGATATTGAAAAATGCAGGACCTTAAGTCCTGTTCTCCCTAATGGCAGCATGACACGCATGTGCCTGCAAGCTTGGCCGCATGCACACATCATCACTGGGGACAACGGAGGCTAGTAATAGTAACATTTACATAATTCTCTGTGGATTAAAGTTGTGCAAAAAAATACTTAGAAATGAGAATATAAAACTGACACTGATTCACTCACCACTTAGCAGTACATAGAGAGATCCAGAATCACATTATCATAGATCTCATCATATCCATGTTATTCTGTATATTTCAAATCATAAGAGCCAAAAATGGGCATGATTGTGGCTGTCACATACTTGTTTACATGTGTCTGTCCTGTTACAAGGTACATTATGTGGAAATCTAACCTTTAGATTCTGAATAAAAGGAGTACATGAGGTAAAGGCATGCAGCTTCTGTCTTTTTGACTTACTTCCCTCTGTTTTGTTGGACTGGAAGTGGTTTGCTGTGCTGGTAGCTTCTCTTTGGGAAAGATTATTTCTGGCATATCCCTTTGTGAATAATTTCAGCAAAACAAAACGATCAGGCAGCATTAAAATTATTATTTATTATTATTCTGTTTATTTATATCCCACCTTCCTCCCAGTACAGGGACTCAAGGCAGCTAACAAATTTAAAACAGTCTTAAGTTAAAACAGTATGAAACATTAAAAATACAAAGTTTAAAAAACAATTAAACAATAACATTACATTATTAAAATTTTAAAATTTAAAACTCTTTAAAACAAAAACAAAACAGCACCCATATCAATATGCGAAGGCCTGGTGGCATAAAAATGTTTTTATCTGCCATTGAAAAGAAAGCAAAGATGGAGCCATCCTGGCCTCTCTAAGGAGGGAGTTCCAGAGCTTGGGAGGATAGTGGGACAGAGAGAAGAACCTCTCCTGATGATATCAATACTCTGGTGGGGTCATACAGTCCTTCAAAATGGCCTGGACCTAAGCCATATAGAGATTTATAGGTCAAAACCAGCACTTTGAATCATCCCCAGAGATGGACCGGCAGCCAATGGAGCTGTTGCAACAACAGAGTTGTATGCTCCCTGTAACCAGCTCTGGTTAACTGCCTGGCTGCAGCTCTTTGGATCAGCTGAAGTTTCTGAGCACTTTTCAAAGACAACCCCATGTAGAGTGCATTACAGTAATCCAGATGGGATGTAACCAAGGAATGTACCACTGTGACCAGATCTGACTTCTCCAGGAACGGGCACAGTTGGTGTATGTGTTTTAGCTGTGCAAAAGCTCTCCTGGTCATCGCTGATACCTCAGCACTGAATCCAGGCCCAGCACTGAATCCAGAAGTACCCCCAAACTACAAACCTGAGTTTTCAAAGTGAACTGTTTGCTAGTTACATTGAAGCATACATTCTAAACATATATACATTGATTGCCTAAGTCATGTCTGACAGACCAAGGAAAGTTTTAGGTAGAGGAAGAGCTCAAGAGAACTGGGACTCATCATCTTGAAGAAGGAAGAAGAGACAAACAGAAAAGGAAAAAGAGTTGGGAGGAATCTCTATGTGACCAAAGACACTGGAAAATTTGGGGGGCCACATGGTCTAGTTGTCTAGAAGCATGGATTATTGATGGCCATGCATTACCATTTATAGTTGAGCAAACGAAGAGAGCTTGAATGACAGTGTGAGTAAACGGGACACGTAGGAAAACCTTATACTGTCTGAGACCCCCATTGCTCTAATAGCAAATGAGACAGAGCAAATAGAAAGAATGCTTGGTTAGAGCAATATTTTCCAATAAATTTATTGCTCCAAGCACTTTCTCAGCTCTGATATTGGAACAGGGCTGTGAATGGAGCAAAATGGCTGGAGCATGGGACTAAGGACAGAGAAAGAGAACAAGGGGAGAGGCTGAGACTCTATTTTTGTGAGACATTCACACTCCATCACTTTACATGTAAGCAGGATACACCATATATTATGGCTCTGTCTCCAATGCAGCTATGCATAATCATTTGAGTTACATCTATAAGATTTTTATAGCTATAGTCAGGAACCTATTATTTTGATCCTTTATAAAGTGCCTCGTGAAGGTATCTCATTCATATGTCACCAAAATTTGAAGCCATAGCAACAACAAATATATATATAATAAATGTTTGAGCAACACAATAATAAATAATGAGAGTACATATTACAACAAGATTGGGTTTAGGAGTCACACTTCTTTCAGATTGCTTCTCCATATCTTTATAACCAAAGCCCATTCATCTCAATGAGGCTTATTCCCACTTAATTTTCCTGTAAAAATACTACACTGAAACATGGTTGTCTTGTTAAAGGTGTTTATATTTTAGAATAAGTAATTACATTTCCCCTGCTGGACATGTTATAACCTGAACATATGTTTCCAAGATATACTTATATTTTAACTAGCTATGATTGGAACTGCTAATTCTTTCAAGGCACCTTTCAACTCATTCTGAAGACAAACATTTAAAAAATACCTAGCTACTAAGGTCTACTTGACTAAATGTTTGTCTCATTGTGGAAATTACTTCAAGCTTTTGCATGGGGCATTCTCCTCAACTTGATTTCAGAGTTTGGAAAGATGTTTTTAAGGAGAATGAATTAAAAGGTCCTCTACTTGGTTTGAACATATAACATACTACTGTCTGGATGACTACTCTGTTAGAATTACCCAATAAGAAGCTGGCCTTGATAAATGTTTAGTGACTCCTGGTCTTAAAATGTCATAGCACAAGCAAGTGGAGTGAATTGCAACTACAAGGAACTTGCAGATACGGACTTACAGAAAGCTCTTTCTGAAAGGGTGATATGTTTTTACAGCTGCTGATAGAATGAATGCTGGCCTAGTATGGTTGGCTGATATTTCATAAAACTACGGTATGTTAATAACAACAGATGGTCACAGTTATCCAAGGATCTCCCTTGAATATTTTTAATGAGATCCCTTCTCCATCACCCCTTTTCCTGCCTTTCTAGTTAAAAGATGGAGTAAAAATCCTCTCTCACAGATCACTTTCTCTCAGATCAACCATCCTCACAGGGTTGCTGTGAAGTAGGGAAGAGGACAGCCATGTATTTGAGCTCATCAGAGGAAAGGTAGGATATAATAAACATTATAAATAAAGAAGCAACTTAAAACATCACTTACAAATCAGCCCTAAGACCTTAAAACAGCAGCAATATTAAAAAGAAGGCATCAACAAAACTAATAGAAAAATATATGTTATATAAAAACAATGACAGCTGAAATGGGCAACAATCCAACATTTTCTAAGAAGGAAGGTTTTCATCTAGAGGTCATTAATGATCTGAGATAGCTCCTCTTGGGAACCAGTTACAAAGCCTGAAAAGACCCATTCATTTCTGTGGAAGTTGTGATATACAAGAACATGATCTTGGTAACCTTAGAGGTAGAGACAAAATTGATCTGTGGTGAACTGCTGCCTACAGTAAGAGTGCCCATGTACTTCCACTGTGTTCTCCTTGAATATTAGTAAATAAAATAAATACTACAGAGACCA
Source organism: Phrynosoma platyrhinos (assembly GCA_020142125.1). Lineage (NCBI taxonomy): Eukaryota > Metazoa > Chordata > Lepidosauria > Squamata > Phrynosomatidae > Phrynosoma > Phrynosoma platyrhinos. The sequence continues at coordinate 193,759,358 of CM034706.1, read as the reverse complement.
TAGGTTTTCAATCCAGAGCCCTCTCACTCAAAAGGAACTACACCAAGTAATATTGCTCCTGGAATTTCTTGCTAATTGGAAGAAGGGAATGCATATTTATAGATGCCCCTACTCAGAAAAATCACAGCACAGAGACAAGAGTGATTCAGAACAGTACATACAGGGTAGTATTTGTTTTCAGGATGTCCCTTATATTTTTGATAGGGGGATCTTGACTGACAAGTACTAATTATCTTCCACCATTGGTGTGCTGTATAAATACAAAGATCCTACCACATTTGTTGATATACTTTTTAATTGATTTGCAAGCAGTTAAAAAAACCCAGTTAAGTTTGAAAAATGGTGGTGCTGGCAGCAACAGTAATTAAAGGAATTATAGGTCAGCCTAAAATGGTATTTTTATATCTTAGCAACTGTGCTAGAATTTTGGACCTGAACCCTAACAGCCAACACAAACCTAACTATTCAACAGATACACTGGTCTTAGGAGGCACTTGCAGAAAGTATCTCTCAGAAGAGACCTAGGATAATGAACAACTGCAGTATCCATCACGATAAAAATCCCATCATGTGGATGGGCAAAATTTACCATATTAGAATTAACACTGATAGAATGTGTTTTTATTTCTATTCCCATACTTTTCTATAAACCTTTAATGTGTACCATGCATTGTAAAGCAAATCAATTGTTGTCAAATGATCTTGCAATATGAAAGCAATGAGGTGTACCATTGAAATAAACTTATCATATAAAGCAGGGGTAGGCAACCTAAGGCCTTGGGAGTCGGATGCGGCCACCTGAGGCCTTTGGACAAGCCCCAGGCCAGTCCTGCCGCCGCCGCCGATGCCATGATGATATTGATTATTGTTGTTATTACTTGTTCTTGGGGTTTTCTTGGCAAAATCTCCACAGGGGTTTTGCCATGGCTTTTCTGGGGCTGAGAGAGTGTGCATGCATATATTTTTAATTTTTTAATTTAAAAAAATATATTATTTTGTGTGTTTGTGTGTGCTTTGCCCCCCCTCCATTGTCTGAGGGACAGGAACCCAGCCCCTGGCTCAAAAAGGTTGCCTACCCCTGATATAAAGGAACTGTTGTGAGACCTAACCATGTTGTTGTCAATGCAACACATGGGACAGCTCACATTACATAACATATTTTCTTGTTAGCATTATTTCCAAAACAAGAGATTATTCAAGCACCATTTTCAATATAATAGTGTACGTTAACTGATATTCTTGATTTTACTAGATATGGTAACCAGAAAGCATCTAATACGATGTTAACTATAACACATTGTTTGCAACCTCAGGACAGCCTCAGAAAAATGAACTACGTTTTCATGTGCACCTATAGTTATTAGAGTTCCTAACATTATTTTTTATTTTGAAAAAATCCATGTAAGAAAGTTGTGCTTGAGAGTGAAAAAATGGTGTGGCAGAATGGGGACTCAGCATTTTCCTGACTGGTTTCTCTGTTCCAAATCCTCCTCCCTCCTCCTCCTCCTTCCTTCCTTCCGAGATTTGATGTTTGCATCAGAATTGCTGTGAACTGAATGTTTCATTCTCTACATATTTATGCTCTCAAAAGCTATTAGATAAAGGCAATATTAATTAAAATCTTAACCTTTTCTAAATCAGCAAGTCACAAATATCCATTCATTGTACACCTATGTCTTCAGTGAATTTGCTTTCAGTGTACAATCAGTTCAGATACATCTGGAAGCTTCTTTTATGTCATCATTTTAGAGAACTAATTTGCAAAAACCATACTAGTTTGTTATTCACTAACTTACCTTGAAACAACCAGAGGTAGAATCAACATTTTCAGCATTCTCATCAACAGTTCTCCAGGAAACTGGAAATAATTAATTTCCTATGAAATAAGGAGGTGCATTAATAATAATAATAATAATAATAATAATAATAATAATAATAATAATAATAATACCCCGCCTATTTGGGGATCCAATCAAGGCGGCTTACAGAATTAAAATCACAAATATCAAAAAAGCAATCCCTCCCCCCCTTAAAAATTATTTGAAATATATATAGAAATAAAACCTATGCTGCAATCTGTTTACTTTTGCTTTTATCTCTGTGGATGCCTTTTTAAATGGCACAGATAGAAGAAAGTTAGAGATGAGAATTAAATAAGATGAAATAGCACTGTAGTTTGGGAAAGAAAAATAGGATTGTCTAATACTTTAGTTCTTTGGAATATGATCCCAGTCTTAATTGAACTGGCTTGAAAATATTAGCCAAAGTTATCAGGTTAATGATCAATGTTCAATATGACAGGTAGAATACAAGAAATAATTTGTTTTTAAATGCAGTTCATAAGAAAGGTACTAAAGGTTCTGTCAACTGAGAGACACTTGTCCATTTATCTGTCAATATATCATTTCCCTGTAGGATGGTGTTTATATTAAAGTTAACATTGATAACAAAATACAAAACAAGCTAAAAAAAAAGGGGGGGGGAAACCCAAGAGCAATAAAGAACATTTATTTTTGATAAGATACTTATTCTATCTTACTTTCCTTGGATGACAGGATTTAGAATGAAATTCATTTTACAGTTGCTAATAAGAGATAGTTCATACCAAGGTACACTATTTAGGTCTTAAAAGAGAGATGAAGTCCCATTATTTCACAAAAATGTTAATGAACCTATTTCTCTTTTATACAGTCTGCTCTGGATAGGGATGAGGAGGGGAAGGAGGAAATGGAATACTATAATGCAGATGAATTCATTAGATTGTTCTAATAATAAAAATATTTTTTAAAAATAATGAAATATTGTAGCCTGGTTCCAGAATAATGCTTTGGTTGTAAATTAAAATACTGATTTTGGAGTACTTCTAAATTTTATTTAAAACAACCAGACTAGTTCAGAATAAATGGTAGAGGGAACTACTTTTTTGTATACTGTAAGACAATATAATTTCCCCGAAAATGTGGCACTTCTTTCCCTAAAGTGCCAAAAATTCACAATAATATGAGCATTTAAAGATCTTGATCATATTGTCCATTGCAATTTAGAGCCTCACATTTATTTTCATGTATAGTTTCAAGACAGGGTTTTCTTGTGAGATCGCTCAAATCCCTGAAACTGTGTATTTTATATGGCTAACAGATAATGAAACACACTCAAGTTAAGGTAAGTTCTGTTCTACAAATAATAATAATAATAATAATAATAATAATAATAATAATAATAATAATAATAATAATAATAATAATAATAATAATCCTTTCTTTAAGAACAAGACAGTGCGCTTCACAAAATACCACTTTATCTTGAAATGTAACCTGGAAAGGCTGACCACTTGCTTTTTGTCTCCAGTTTTGTTATACAACCTTACCACAACCACACCTGTTTGTATCACTGACCTGTTGAGAGAGGCGCCTGGTCCTGAGGAAGAATCCAAGGAGGCATCCCACGATGACAGATAGCACCGAGAGAACGAGTAAACCATTTCTTTTCAACACATCCTTGACCCGAGCCAGCATTGCATCCAAACCCACTGCCATGCTGTCCTCAGTGCTCTCTGGAAGAGAATCAGCATCCCATAGAGAGAGAGAGACCTGGTTAGAATAGCTGTCTCTCCACTGGTATAGATTAGATCAAGGCATTTCTAGTGCCGCTTAGCTGACCTGCAAGGTCACCTCTTCTGCCAATAGCCACCAAGCATGTAGCTGGCATTATTTCCAAATTAATGCCAACAATCCTATTAGTGACTACATCAATAAGAACCTGGAAGAAGATTAGGAACTCTGGAAAATTAGAACAGAGAGCAAAGTAGTGTTTTTGAAACAAGAGTGATCTCAAAACAAAGGAACCCCCAATATGAGAAACAAATGAATACCATTACACATTACTCGGCGCTCTTACAAACACTGAGTTCATTAAGTCACGGAATAGGAAGAGACGAGAGACGGCTACGGAGACACTATGTTTTCTATGCAGTCATTCACAGCCTGGGTAAGTAACACTGTTCTCACAAGAGGGCAGGGTAGGTGAAAGATTGCACTTCTTTAAGCAGGCTTACTTTTCACTGTTGTTACTGTTGGGGTGGCAAGATAATGTGCAGATGTATTGTCTGATCTTGAAAGCTAAGCAGGGTAAGCCCTGATTAGTATTTGGATGGGAGACTGCCAACAAATGCCAGGTGTTATAGGCTATACTTCAGAGGAAGGAACTGGCAAAACCATCTCTGAGTATTCCTTGCCTAAGAAAATCCTATGAACTTCATGAGGTGCCATAACTTGCCAAGCGACTTGAAAGCACGTACGCACACCTGTAAACACATGACTTAAGATATGTTAAAGGCAGAAGGACTACTAACAGTTGACATTTATTATTTGTTTGAGAGTGCAATAAACTATTATTATTATTTTTTGCTCTTCTTCATTCAAGCTAAGGAAAGAGTTTGCAAGAGATATCAGCGACAACTTTCCTTTCCATGTATTTGTCTCAGCATTGCACATGGTAGTTATTAATACAGTCGGCCTTTGGTATCTGCTGGGGTTTGGTTCCTGGATCCCTCATAGATACCAAAATCCATGACATATGGCATATTCAATGGCACAGTAAAATGGTGTGCCTTATATAAAATTGGCAAAATCAAGGTTTGTTTTTTGGAATTTATATATTTTTAAAAATACTTTCAAGCCATGGGTGGTTGAATCTGTGGGCTGTATTTATGTAAATTTTAATGCTGTAAGCTGCCCCGATTGCTCTGCAGAGGGGCAGGGTATAAATAAATTATTATTATTATTATTATTATTATTATTATTAAGAATACATGGATTAGGAGGGTCAACTGCATTAATACAATAGGAAGCCTCTCTTATAAAGAATATTAGGGCCTTTGCAGACTGCCAGAAATAGTGCACATTAAATTGAGGCACTGCCCTGGCTCAGTGCTAGGGAATCATGGGAACTGTAATTTATTGTGGCACCAGAGTTCTCTGACAGAGAAGGCTCAATGTCTCTGAAAAAAAATACAATTCCCATGACTCCCTAGCACTGGGCCAGGGCAGTGCCTCAATTTAATGTGCACTATTTCTGGCAGTCTGCAAAGGCCCTTGGTCATTTTTGTTAATTATAAATAAAATAATATTTGCTGTCATAGGCCCCATAATCTGCAGAACATAAAAGTCAGATCAATGAACTAATGATTTAGGATACAAAAAGGGGAGGATGGAGATAATGAGTGGGAGACTCATTCAGCACCAGCAGATGTGTGCAGCTGGTAAGGAACAGGGATGATTAAAGGCTTCTAAAGATTCCTCCAGAATTGAGAATTGCTAGAAAAATAAAATTTTCTTCAAAGTCCCCCCCCATCCTCTGTCACAGATGTTGCTCCCTCTTCATACAGAAGCTGGGTTTTCCTTTAAATCAGTGGTCCCCAAAGTAGTGGTAGTGCCCCCTGGGGGCATTGGAAAGAGGGGAAAAGGGGGCGGCAGGGAATTATGGGGATAGGGGTTGCAAGTAGGGTTGCCATTGCTGCTGAAAAACCATGACAGTCCTGGATTGAAGTCTTTGAAAAGCAGCGTGTCTCAGATTCCTGAAGGCAGGAGTAACCTCAAGAAAAAAATCATCCAGATCCCTTGAGGCTCTGGGTGGTACTGTGCAGGATGCCAGGCCCAGAGTCCAGAGGCGGGAAGGGAAGGAAATGGAGGCAAGCAGAGGCTTGGAGCAGCCAGGAGGCTTTCTTGTGTCCTAGTAAATGTGTGCCGATACAGTGGAACTTTTCGCTTGCTTGGGACTGAAGCTGCCCTCTCCTCCAGCTCCCCCCCCCCCCCCGAAATGTGGGACCCTTTCTTAAGGTCCAGACTACCTTTTTCCTCTTAGGGCCTTTACAGATTGCCAGAAATAATCCAGTTTGAGACCACTTGTTTGAGACCACTTTAACTGCCCTGGCTCAGTGCTAGGGAATCATGGGAACTGTAGTTTATTGTGGCACCAGAGCTCTCTGACAGAGAGAGATCAATGCCTCAGAAAAAAACTACAATTCCCATGATTCCCTAGCATTGAGCTAGGACAGTTAAAGTGGTCCCAAGGTGGGTTATTTCTGGCAGTCTGTTCAGGCCCTAATAGTTACAGGCTAATAGGCTGGCGCTCCCCTTTCCTACATTCCCTCCCCCATAGGTGTGTGTGTGTGTGTGTGTGTGTGTGTATTTGAAAGGAAAAATGGCCTTTCTTTATTCTGGGACGAAAGAACTAATGCTATGGAATTCTGGGATTTGTAGTTTTAAGAGATATACAGGACATTATCACACCACCCTTTCCCATCCTTTCCACTTGCACTAGACATGGGATGTAAACTTTAATACACATATTTTATTCCACACCTCCGTGCCCAAGCAGGAGGCATCCTGTACCTGATCTGGACTTCTCCTGCAAAGAATGGGAAAATCCTATTCTTTCAAAAAGTATGGGAGGAGTCAGGATTGGATTCAGGATGCCTCCTGCCTAGGCCTGGTGTGATAAAATCCATGTATTAAACTTTTCCATCAGAGAGCTGGCGCCACAACAAACTACAAACCCCAGGATCCCACAGTTTTGAGCCGTGGCAGTTATAAGTGTTGTCAAACTGGATTATTTCTGCAGTGTGGATGCACCCTGAGACTGCACTACTCTGTGTGTGTGTGTGTGTGTGTGTGTGTGTCTGTTGGAAAAGATGAGAAAGGAAAAAGGAAATGTGGAGGGCAGCTGAGAACGTTGGACTTTGTTGTTGTTTGCCTTCAAGTCATTTCCAACTTATGACGACCCTATTCATGGGGTTTTCTTGGCAAGTTTCTTCAGAGGGGGTTTGCCATGGCCTCCTCTGAGGCTGAGAGAGTGTGACTTGCCCAAGGACACCCAGTGGGTTCCCATGGCCTGGTCTCCCAGTGTCCTAGTCCCAACACTCAAACCACTACACCACACTGTCCCTCGGCTACAGTCCAGTACTGAGGACTACAGTGCCCAGTTTCCCCTACTGAGACTCAGAGTCATAGAATCGTAGAGTTGGAAGAGACCACAAGGGCCATCCAGTCCAACTCCCTGCCATGCAGGAACTCTCAAACAAAGCACCCCCACTTATAGAGAAGGAGACCAAACACAAGGGAAGAGACATATTTTATTTCTTTCCCCCTTCTGACGTGGAGACTGAGAGGGACAACATAGTGGAAGACCTATCAATGACTTCCCCTTCCTTTCCTGTCACTGTATTGATCCTCCTCCTCCTCTCAATACAATGTCAAGAAAGCCCTGAGGACTGTAAAGGGCCTTTGAGGGAGCACGATGGATTATGGGAAATATAGTTTTCTTCCCCACTTCTAGCTCAACCGTCGTTTAAGGAAAATGGCACCCCCTACCGGCCTGGACCGAAGTCCCGCCCATTGTTTCCAGGAAACGAGGGCCATGTAGGGCGACGCTGATTGGTAATGAGGATCCTTACGCAAACCTCTTTACCCAATCCGGAAGCCGCTTCCTCTTGTCGCGGCAGCGGAGGTAGATCAGTGATGATTGGAGGGGGGGAGCTGTCGTTTCTTTCCCTCCAGTCTCATTCCGCCGACATTTTAGGCTCCCGCCGTGAGGAACTGAGTTGTAGTGCCGACCCCCTGAGGGGACCTCGCTCCATACTGGCGGCCCAGGGGAAAAGAGCAACCTTTCTCCAGAACCCAGTCCCTTTCGCTGGGACGGTTACAGCCCCCATAATCCCACCCCTAACGAATGTAACGAATTTTGGAGGATGTGAGTGCCCAACTAGGATTATGGGAGCTGTAGTCCTTTCCATCTGGAGTAGTTTAGTGAGTGAGTGTTGAACTATGGTCCCAAACACACTAAATAAATAATCCGGTTTGAAACCGCTTTAACTGCCCTGGCTCAGTGCTGGGGAATTCTGGGAATTGTAGTTTATTGTGG
>CM034706.1:193688073-193702222 GCA_020142125.1 Phrynosoma platyrhinos | reverse complement strand
CCCCCCCCCCCCCCGGTATATCCACAAATTCAAATCCATCGACTGGGTTGAGCAGAGACAATGGTTATCTGGAATACTACACATACTACAACACTAGTTCACCCCAGCTTCATGAGGGCTCTCTTGGCCAGTTTATCACGTCCTTCTGGTTCACAGCCAGCATCACACTACATTCCAGTAAATCCCTCCACCATTCATTCATATGTTTATCTACTCACCTTGGCTTTAGGCAACATCTTTCCTCTTGCCTTTCCCCTACAACACATTAATGGTGAACTTGTCACCTCATCACCATGCTATAGGTTTTGCATTTCTATTACTATTCATACATACAACCTGCTCATTTATAGCTATAATTCATAGATCCTGCCTAGGCACTTCACTCCATGTTTCTGATGAAATAGACTTAATCCTATGAAAGCATATGCTACCAACTTCTTTCTCTCAGTTTCAAAGCTGCTACATGATCCCTTTGCATACTGATCCAGACTAAGGGCCTGTATGCAGAGGCCATAGGGTCTGTGTTCCCCCGTACTCACATCATCCTTTATGGACAAATCCAGGCCAATAGCCCCTGGCCAGAATCAGCCAGTGTGGAAGCTGATCTGTTCCAGAGGATAAATGGAAGATGACATTTCCAGCCCCTTTCCACCAGTGAGCAAGGCTATTAACAATCAGAAACAGGACCCTATCACAATTCCTTATTACTATCTGGTTTGCTAGAAGCAGCGGCTGGATGCATCTTCCTCCTTCACCAATTGAAAACCTCTTTTGCTGGAGGGGGGCGGCATGATGACAAGATGTTACTTAGTCTGCATCTGCACTACAGAAATAATCCAGTTTGACACCACTTTAACTGCCATGACTGTGCTATGGAATTCTGGGAATGGTAGTTTGTTGTGCTTTGCTCTGGTGCCCAGAATCCCATAGCTTTGAGCCATAGCAGTTAAAGTGGTGCCAAACCAGATTATTTCTGCAGTGAAGATGCAGCCTTAGTTACACAGGCTTAACTAAATAGCTGATGTAAAAGATAATAGTCTTTAAATATTTATATAATGTAAGCTGTGTTGTGTTCCTTTTTTTGGAAACAAGGGAGGCTAAATGTCCTTAGTAAACTCTTTGTTGTTATGGCAGCCTTCACTCATGAGAAATAAATGATTGGATAGTCAATCTTCAGATACCAAATTTGCGCTGGATGCTTGCAAAGCTTGTAAAATTTAATCAAATGATAGTAATCCAAGTGAATAACAAAAACAGTGTTTTCTGAGATTCAGGAAACACTTCACTGTACATGCCCATGTCCCCAACAGAAAGATTTTAAGCATACCAGACAGCAAGAAAATAGTAAAAATGTTGAGACCTGATTGTTTTTGTGAAACAAAAAATTAAAAAGAAGGGAATCTATGATCCCCTTTGAAGAACTGTGTAAATAAGACACAGAAATCTGCCTGTGACAAGTCAGAATTACCTCAAGGAAAGAATGCTTTTGCAAACTTTAAAGTGGTGTTTCTCTCTACACCTCCTACTAGGACTACAAATGTATCATAATATCTATAACTGGTATGTTTTTTTGGAATGTGTGCTACTTAAACCATGTGTATTATAATTTTTGTGCAGTTTGCTGTAATCATATTATATTCTTTTCAGTACTCTAGTGTTGCCAAATAAGAGAATACATTGCAAATTGCCAATAAAAAATTTAATCTCTCTATAGAAACAGTGCACTGTCTTACAAATGTATTCATTTGGTTTTCAGTATCCCCTACTGATATAAGTACAGCAAATGTTATCAGAGCCCTCCCCCATCCCATATCCCTAGACCTTTTGTTCGGAATAAAAACAGAAACACAAAAGGCACCAAGCAAGAATGCATCCTAATGGAACTTCAATGACAAGACAGAGGTCAGAAATGGTTACAATGTTAAACAAGAGTCTAATGTTCCCAATTATGTACTGAAAATAATCCATTTTCTCTTTCTTTTTTTTTTTTTTTAAAAGAAAATTTGGTTATTGATTTACATTACAAATCTGTGAAAGTGGAAAGCAGGAAAACATCACACCATAGTATTTTACAATGGGGAAAAAAATCCCAGCTTTTTTTTTTTTTTACACATGGTATTTGTACAAGAATCTGCTTTTAAAAAAGTATCAAAACTGTAGATTCTGCAAATCTATTTACAGACTGAGGTTAGTTACAGTTATTACAAACAAAATATTTTCTCCTTTCCATTCTGTTCTCCATGCACATAGTGCATGGCCTTGTAGTATCTGAGTAAAGCAGCTGAAATAATGACCAAATTCCATTCCCACCCTCAGTTTTCTTCAGAAGTATGCATTTACTCGTGGGTTTTTATGCTTAAATATAGTAGAAATAATTTAGCCATCTTTATTTTGCAATACATATTTGATGCAAAAAGCTAAAGTTATATCATTTTTAAGGTACAAATTATACCACACCCTTGTAACTTTAAGACATGTGGGACTGGTCCAAACATATGGGTTTATTGCTCATTTGTCACCAAGGGATGCTTTCCAGTGAATGAACTGTTACAGATACATCATCATGAACACAGATTCTACAGCAAATAATTTTTTTTCAGTGGAGACATTTCTGGGGAGTCATCCCATTTATCAACAAGAACTTGCTGTTTGGCTGTGTTAAAGAAGCCAAGCACCGAGCATTACAGGGGCAACAGGGCATCCAACACTTTTATTGGATGCAGGTGCTCTCTCCCTCCTTTCAGTAGTCTGGTTAAAAAAACCTGCTTTTAAAACATGGAAGGAAATGCCAATAAGAAAGGGAGCTACCAAAGCTGTGTGCAAGATGTCATGCATGTCAAAAGCAGCTCTTGAAATCATGATACCACAGCTCCTGTTGGAGAAAATACAAGCTTTATTTCAAGCACCTTTTGGGAGGGTTCAGGAATAGATGTTGATCCACAAAAATTACGTGGGTGTATTTGGGTTTATTGCTCATGTAGGTACAGCACTGCACTGAACCTGCAGTTCAAGATGTGAAGCATTTTGTTTGAGGTGGCAAGCTCCTGACCTACACTTTATAGATGCAAATAATTTACTAGCACAATCTATGCAGAGTCACTTAGGGTACTTCCAAATGATTTTTCTTTAAATTATGTCATCACACTATCTCATTCATGGAATGTAATGGAGGACCCAGATCACATCTTCCTTCAACTTGTAGCCCTCCCATATTTCCCATCTCTTTTTCAATCTGTTAAGGAAAAAAACCCAGAATGGCTGTAGAGTGTCATTTAACCATTAGTGTGAGCAGCCCTTTGTCTGTTCTACTTTTTACTAATTATATATGACACCCATTAAGACATTAAAATCTGTAATCCCATATTAAATTGTGCAACCTGATATCATTCAAAAAGTCCAGTTCTATAATTGGGTCCTTCAACTCAAATACAAAAGCAGGCAACTGTTCCAATCCAAGGCTCAAATTAACACAATAGTAAGCATTTTTTGCAAAATGCAGGTCAGTCCAGGGCTTCTAGTGACTAACATTAACATGTTTTGCAGCCCTAGGCCTACTAGCCAGCACACAAAGTCAGTACAGATGTAGCAGTAACTCTACTGAGGTTTTTGCACTCAAGGATTTGTTTAATAAGATTTGTTAAATAAGATTGCACAGAACTGAACGCTACATTATTTGTGTGAGCTGCAGGAAAGACAGCCAAAATAACCACAGAACCATTAAGGGTTCAACATTTAGTGATCTAATACATGCAGATGGCTAGATGTGGCATGATCTAGTAAAAAAATAGGCAGTCTTGACACCTTAAAAGATTCAGATCCTTTCTCAGTCGGAAGGGTCACTCTCTCAGCCCACCATACCCAACAAAGTTATTGAGAGGATAGGCCATGTGCACTGCTCTGAGCTTCTTGGATAACAAGTTGATAATGATAATAGATGTGAGACATTATTTAGCAAATCAAGGAGATGTATGTGTGCTCAATTTAAGCGAATCATAGCCAGAGTTTCCCAAATATAAGAGGATATGCTTTCACATATCTTTTCAATACATAATTTTCTTTCTGCCTTCAATGACCCTTTTATATCTACTTGTCTGCTAAGAAACCCTATGTATTACAGGGGATACTGAATGTGTATTTTAGATCATATTCAGACCACATGGACCCTCTTGGTCTTCACCATTGTCTCATATCAATTAAAGGTTCAATGTAGAACACACCCAAGCTTCCCAGCAGCAAAAGACTGCAATGGAAAAAATGGAGTGGTAGTGGTGTGGGAAGGCTCATCTTTACTGACCTTTTAATTGTAGAGCTCCTAGTAAACATCTGGAATACATCTGGAAACTACTGAACAAGATGATGCAACAAATATCTGAAGTTTGGAGAAGTTTGCAGCTTCTACTGATTATAGTTCCCAGAAACCTTAATTCAGCATTGCTCCCAGCCAGGCTAGATGTGGGATTCTGAGAGTTATAGTCCCATAAAATAATGTTCCCAAGCCCTACAAATACCTACATCTTCATATGTAAATGAAACATGTTATGTAGAAATCTGTTCAGCCCTGACATACAAATTGATGGTATGAATCAAGTCTCCAAAAATGGGTTCTCAGTGTATATAAATGAGAGTAGATCTTAACTAGCACATTTTTATGCATTCTGCCACTGAAAACAGCAAGAGAAACTGTTATGTTAGTTTGGATCCTGACACTAATTTTACTTGAGCAATGTTCCATTTCAGTGGCTTTTCACATTGAAATTAGTACCTTGTTTAAAAGGCACAGTTAAATTTGTACAAATATTAACATCACCCAGGTCAGGGGCCCAGCCTGCCTTCTCATTTTTGAAGTTTTTTTTTTTAAATTACTATATTACTAAGCTAATAGAGATCTCTGTAGAATTTTGTTGTTTTTGTTTTTCTCCTTCAGAAACATAAAAAGTCATATATTCTTTTGAAGAATCTAAACTACTCAAGAACTTCACAAATAAATTTTAGGCTGCAATTTTAAATACAACTAATCAATATAAAACTCATTTAACTTAGAGAAATGTAAGTCCTGAGTAAAATAACAGGCACAGGGCTGTGGTGTTAAAAGTTATTCTCTCTTCCCTTCACATCAAATTGTTAGTATGGAGAGGAGGTTGAGGGTGCCTTCCCAACACCCAAATCTCCTAGGAAAACCCTTTAGAAAATGTAGGGAAATATACCAAAAATATTACTAGACTAAGTAACACAAACCAAATCAAATGAAATAGTAAAGAATGTGCTGAAGTAGATATATTGTCTGGAGTACAATAGTCTTCAGTTTCATTTCCTTTACTTAGGAAAGAAATAAGTTGCACAAGAATGTTAATCACTCCAGATACCTTTGTCCTGTTTTCTGTTATAACCAAATTACAACAGGGTCATCATCATCAAAATCCAAATACGTAAGTTTGTCATTTGTCAGCCAAGCCTGTATGGGCATCATAAAGTTGATGACTTGGTTTGCTTCTGGACTAGAAGGTGCAATTTTTAGCCCTCCTTAGCTATAGCTCAATATTAATATAGTAATATATTAACCATCAAAGACCTTCCCTCACGGCCCATATTCTTTTATGATGTTTATTAAAATCAGTTGTGTTTGGCAGATATTTCCCCCAATGTTTCCTGTTTAAGATCTGCTTGTTTTGTTGCTTCCCATAGCAACTGGGGAATAGTGGTGAACTGCCTCTTAAACAATCTTCTTTTTCCTTTGTCAGATATTGCTTTAATAGTTTCTGAATTACTGTCTTGCTTGCAATAGTGAAATAATGTTATTTAACTATGCAGACTTTTAAAAACTGGAAGACATAATTAAAGCTGTGCCATGGAAGAGAATCCGACATTTGATATAATTAAAAGAGATTATTCAAGGAACAGTCATCCAGCTGTAATCCATGGGAAGGAATAAAAAGGGAGACTAGCAAACAGGAAACACTTAACTGAAAGCACAGGCACTGCAAAAAGCTTCAGTATTGCTTTTGCTTTCTACATTGAACGGGCTGGTGCTCTGACTTCTTTTAATACCAACAAAATAAAATAAAATAAAATAAAATAACCCCCCCATACGTTATACATATTTAAATACATGGGAGGCTAATCAGGAAGACTGTAATGATGTGTAATGATCTGATATCATTAGCATCAATTAATAAATAGCAGACAGCTAGTAAAGTCAGTACTGGATGGAATAAAGTGGAGCCCTTGGATCACATGCAGTCCCAGCCCTCTTCCAATTTTAAGAGGCCTAAAAGTATACTTTTGGAAGTTTCTAAATGGAAAATAGATCGTTTGGGGCCATTTGGGGGGGGGGGGGGGGGCTTTAAAAAAGCCTTCCGGTGGTAAATTAGAAATATGACTCTCCAAAAATGGATACTCACACCCTTGGAAGCTCCTGGAAGGACAGTCCTTCCAAGCCAAATAGGAGGCTGGTATGGACTTCCAGCACCTGAAAGTTGCCCACCTCTAGCCTAGTGTAAAAGCAATCTCAGATGACTATATTTGAATCAGCCACTAATGCATGTTAGCAGAATGGTGGCTTTTGTCCAAGTAACAGTTGAGATTAGGTGTGATATTATACTATGTGAATTGATTTAAGAATGGATAAAGAACAAAATGTATATATCAACCAAGATTACTACCAATACCTTGCACTCGACAATTACTGTTTTTACAATCCAATTCAAATTTACTTGGGAATATGTTCCACTGACTTGGTGGGACTTAATTCTAAATATGCACATTTAAGATTGTTTGGTAAGCTACTATCAGTGTGAGAACAGTCTTTAGTTATTGACAAGCTCTTGGAGAAAACAAGCTGCCATTTGTAAACACCTCTTTTTTGAGCAAAAAAGAGCAGTCCTTGTCACAGATTCTTTAAGCTGAAAAGTTCCAGTAAGACTAACAGGTCAATGCAAAAAATGCTTACTATGAAATACACCCCACTGAGCTTGATGGGGTGGACATCTTGTAAATTTGCTAAGAACTGCATACAAAATGTGCCAGTTTAATGGCTGAGAACTGCAGGCATTGCTCTTGATCTAGTGGGCACTTTAGCAGAGAAGGCATGTCCACCTATGCATTTTTTTCTGAAGAATTTTAAAAAGTTACTTTTCTGAATTACAACTCAGAATTCCCAGCTAGAAAGTTAAGCCCCAAAAATTTAACCTGTTCAAGCTCAGCCTTCAGGAAATCTCTTGCAGGAGGTTCAGTATGATTCATGAACATGCCTCATGTCTGCTAGGTTTTGCTGGAGTGAGGCAGTTCTGTGCAACCATCTAAACTGGTTTAATAGTCTGGACAAAATTTGGTTTGTTCACCATGGGATCACATCAACTATCCTATTATAACAGCTGTAATTCTTACTCAGTGGCTTGAAATGTCAAAGCAAATTTTCCATAAAACGTTCCATAAGAATTCTGTTACCCTATTTCCCATACTGCTGGGTTAGTCTTTCTAAAATATATTCTTTTATTTACGTATATATAGATTTATTTATATATATATATATATATATATATTTATGTATGGAAATGTCTATATACCTATCTACCTTTGATAGGCATATACACAGATAATCTATGCACAGCGAGCTGAACATACAAAAAAATAAATACTTTCATCCTCTAAGTATATTTACAGAATAAATCTTATATCCAGAGTTTGTTAATAAATATCCTAAACTGCTTGAATAGACCTCTTTTTTATGTTGATGGATAGCCACAAAGTGTGTTTGATATATTTACAAAACTTCTATAAATATAGTTTTAAAAAATGACATGTAAGCTACTGACCCTTGGGTCTGGCTGGTTGTATACACCAAGTTAGTAGCTCAACAGTAGAGCAGCCTCCTCACTATTATAGATGAATAGTGCAAGACGTTAAAAAGGTGTATAAAAGATTATACATACAAAACTCTCACATCCTTTGGATGTTTGCAGTTCATTACAACTTTGTGGTTACCTTTCTGCAACATAAATAATAATTAAAGTGGCAGGGGAAAGGGGATAAAAGAAGGTGGATTCCATAATCCACAGCAGATGTGTTCAGTGCATATCTATCAGTCCACCAGCTATAGGGCTGGAGCAGGTGTAGTCTTCTCAGGGCAACCCATCATCTTCCAGACTTAGTGCTACACGCTGTGGAGAAGGAGAAAGACACTGGTTAGTCCACCAAGTTCAGATGTGTGTAAGCATAAACGCAGGAAATGACTTTTTATTGATCTGTAGCCTGCTCTGTGAGCCTAGAGTGGGTATTATATAATAATGCTGAAACAACACTCTTAACAATAATAGGGTGGGGGTGAAGGAACTGCATCTTGGAGGTAGGAATGTCGGGACAATGCCATTTCAGAATGTTGAGAATGATGAACAGAAGTTATGGAAAGATAAACTAATGACAGACACAGACCTCTGCAGATGGTTCCAGTAAATATTTGTTTGCTTGTTTAAGGCATGTGTTTATTGCCTCTTGACCCACCAGGGCCCCTTGAGATAATTGCTTCAACACCCATTTTTTTTATTTCCTAGTGTTTGATGCAGATGAATTATTGGCTTTCTGACATTATATTGCATATGACCTTAAATTAGATCTGGGGTAAGCAATCATCTAGATATTTTTAGTGGCAACTTGCATAAATCCCAGGCCATATGAGATCTGGCACCCTCTAGCGACAACTTCCATAAATCCCACACCATATGAGACCCCATGACCAGTGGGCACTGACTATGGGAATTGTCCGAAGCACCATGAGGCATCAAGTTGCCTACCACTGGATTAAATTCCCAATCAAACCATAAATCTACTGGAATCAATGTAGCTGAAATAACTGAAGTAGTTAGTTTTACTAAATCAAATCAAACTAAGGCCAAAACAGACGGCCCATTTGATTCTGTTTGGGGCTGGCTTGGAGGCATGGCATTTAAATGCCACTTTCCCTAGAGCTGGCTCTTTAACTTTTTCCACTCCTTTTTGGTGTGGAAGATGGCTGGATTGGGGCCATGCTGCTGCAGCCCTGATCCAGCCTAAAAGGGCAGCTCTAAACTGTCCTTTTTGGCCCATCTGTATCCTCCCCAAATCCTAAATTAAATCCGCATTTATGCCAATGCTATCTATCTTCAAAGATGGCTCAGGACATGTATTTCAATGGGACCAATTCAACATAAGAAACTGATTAATACTTTAAAACTACACACAAGCTAAAGCAGGGGTAGGCAACCTTTTTCAGCCGGGGGCTGGTCCACTGAAGTCCTCCCTTCCGGCGGGCTGGGGGGGTGAATGGCGGCACGTGTGCACAACCCCCGCCGCCACACGCGCTGCCACTGCCGCCGAGCATGTCGCGCCTGCCATTTTGTTTTCCAAAAAGGCGGGCCGAAACTCGCAGCAGCGGTGGCAGGTAGCGGCGGCGGCAGGGGTCGGTAAGCGGGGGCCCCCGGGCCGGAACCGACCCATGGGCCATAGGTTGCCAACCCCTGGCTAAAGTCTTAGAGAAGTCTGCTCAATGGGCAACAGGTGACTTCCAGACTCTGCCTGTGATAAGTGAAGATCTATCTACTCTTACTCACTCATAACTTATCCATCTGAACATTATATTTGGTGTATGTCTCAAATACCATTTCCTCCCAAATAACCATGCTTAGAATACAACTGTAATCTAAAGGGAAAATTGCACAGCACTTCAGGGAACAGATGTAATAACACAGCACACATGTACTTCATGCGTGTCTGGCCTTTAGTGTACTTTTCTTACTTTTAGTATACTTTTTCTACTTGTCTGTACAGCTGGAAAGGGTGATCATAGAATGGACATTAGCTGTGCAATCTTCAGAGGCTATTTCCTACCCCCATATTGTGAGACTTAATTGTGACACAGACTAAAATCCTTTGATTGGTGTGAAGGGGCTATTTATACTGTACTGTATTTCTGTTCATTTAAGCTGGTTCTAAAAGATTAGTCAGAAAGGCATCATCAGAGACTTACTGCTGGGTACACATGTCCAATCTGTGTCGTTCTTCCAATATGGATTTCATCTTCGTCTTCCTCTTCAGTTGTCTTCCTGTATACAGGATTATCAAAGTTCATGCTTTTCGTGTTTTTCCGTTTCCAGTTTCTCCAAATTAGGTACCCTCCCATACATAACAAACCAATTACCACTAGGGGAAAAGGAAGAAAGAGAATAAACATTTTTAGTTGTTTCAGGGAAACGATAGTTTTCCCTGTTCTATGGTCTGAATTCTTTATGCAAGATCAGGCTCCAAATACTGAAATACACAGGAAAATTCATCCAATAAATAAGGCAAAAACATGCTTACCAACAGGAACAATAATTCCAATAATGGCTGCCATCACAGTTGATCCAAAACCTCGCCCATTGTTAGCATCTGTAACCACAAAAGATCAGTTTCAGACTAACAACTAGCTTTGTGATACACAGGATTGAGGTTCCGTTGATACAAAATTATGATTTACCCCCACTTTTTTTTTAAACAAAAGTATAGAGAAATTAACATTCTGGCCAAAATAATTTGTTTAGCCTAAAGTGCCAAACTTAAAGGAAGAATTTGCAGGCAAATGTATGGATACAACTTGGGTATCAGATTTTTAGAGCCACTCCAGCTGGATTTGGAAATCACACAGTGACACTTGTGTATTTTCACCCAAGCTTGGAAAAGTTATTTTTGGACCATGGCATCCACAATCCTTCAGAAATTAGTGGATTCTGAACATTGTAACTTTTTCAGGCCCAGAATTACATACACAGTGATGAACACAGCTGAAAAACTAAAGTATATGAACTAAGCTTTGATAATGTCATGATAAAAGCAAATATGAAGCCTATCTGAGAAATGAAAACATGAGGATCTGCTATTATTTGTCAAATAATTGTTTCTTATGTAAGTAGAGTCTCTAGATTCAAGTATCCAGCACTATGTACTGACTGATGTTCTCAAGGTTTCTTTTTGGACAGAGAAATGCTAACATTCTTGCTATTTGGTAATTCAGTTAATGCATGGGAAATAACTGTGTTTCAAAAAGCACACAACTGCACTGTTTTGGCTTGAGGCCTGAAAAGAACTTTTTGCACATAAAACAGCAGTGGGGAATGAAATCCAGTTTTTGTTCTGGCTTCTAGACTGTAGTAAATCAGAAATCTAACTCAATATTTTAAAAAAAACACAATTGTGCAAATGTAGGGCTATACATACAACATTCTTTCAACTAAATCAGAAACAAAGATAAGGAGTGATATATACTTAAATGGCAGAATTTGTTATGTACTTTGTTTCTCAGGAATTCTAACACTGGGAAATGAAATGTCTGGCAATCTGTTCTGCAACCAAGACTTTATAATTATGCTATATTGCAGGATTATGCAAGAATCTTACTGACTGGTCGATTAAGGTACTGGCAATAGCAATGTGAGATTGGGGAGTTCACGCTAACCTGTAGGCACAAATGGATAACACAGAAGTCAGCATTAGATCCTTCACAATGGAGACAAAAGTTCTCTCTTTCACATGAACTCTTATCTCCATTGTGGAGGATCTGGTTTCATAAGCTTCGTCAATCACCATTAGAAAAAAAAAAAAAGATAATTGAAGAAGCTTATGAAACTAGATCCCCCCCCAATGGAAATAAGAATTAAGGTAAAGGAGACAGCATTTATATAATTGAATAAGAGGAACAGATTAAAGAACCTTGTGTTACCGCCTCACAGCTATGCAGACTACCATTCAATGCAGTGCACTATTACCAAACTAGTTATCCAGGTTTCAAGAGGGAAGCATGGGGCATCACTTCTTTAACCAGCTTTAAAACTGAGTTAAAGACTATACTGTTCAGGGAAGCATTCGCAGGAATTGCATGATGATTATTTGATGTTTGTAATTTGTTTCCTTCTTTGTATTAATATGCATTATTTTATTATTTTGTAGAATGTAAGACAGGGGTAGGCAACCTTTCCCCTTTAAGGGCAGAGGGACTTCAGCTCCCAGAAGCCTCAGCTATGTTGGCCAATAGTCCCATGTTGGCCAATAGCTCCTGGGATTCTGGGAGCTGAAGTCCCTTGGCCCTTAAAGGGGAAAGGTTGCCTACCCCTGATGTAAGACATTGGCAGGCTTTCTTTATCTATTTTATTGATTGACTGTATATACAGCGCTGTGTAAATCTACAGTGCTATATAAATAAAGCATATAATAATAATAATAATAATAATAATAATAATAATAATAATAATAATAATATGACCATATTGGCTTACAGTGCTGGGAGAGACCGCTGTTTCCTGTTGTCGTTATTTTGGATTCTGTTAAGCTGGATGTGGTTGTGTGTGAACGAAGGGTTGCAGTGCCAAGGAAGACATGTGATGTGGTTTCTTGGCCTTCTGTACTAATGTTGCTGGTATTATTAGTTGTAACAATGGTGGTAGTTGTCGTCGTCATTATAACAGTAGTGCTAACATCAGTAAAATTGGGTAAATAAGTTGTAGTAGTAATAGGCACACTCGTTGAGGTAGCTGGAAGCTCTGAAAACATAAACAATATATAATCAATGACAGCTACACTGAACTAGTTCTACTTAATTTATCCCAGAAATTGGGGGTTGTCTAAACCAGATAAGATGGGAATTTCTCCACATTTAGAAGACTGTATGAAATTTTGGCCAAGATAGCCAACGTATTTATACAAATATTTACGGAAAAGATATCAGTATGTTTAAGATACAGGAAGGGATTTCCTCCTTCTCAATTATACAGCTAGCTATACAAGGCAGAGCAAGTATCCATTTCTCCTTTTCTATCTCTATTATTTCTCACCTCCATCTCCCCAGTCGTTGGCACATGGTAGATTCTGTGTCTTTAAGGATTCAGTAGAGTTGGAGAAGATACAGAAAAAGATCAGCTAGAACCTCATCCACAAAAATGACATCCTAAGACTTGAACAATTTATGGTTGAATTTGAGAAGAGAAATGATTGAGAGGAAGGGCAAAAAGGACAGTAAATAAAAAACACTTTAATCCAGATTTGAAAGGGCCACTTGTAGTGGTGTTTCCATTGACAAGATGAGCAGACATGCCCCAATTTCTGTGCATGGGAAGGTTCATAGGGTGAAGGCTGTTTTATTTACCTTGAGAGCACTTTTTCATATCAGGCCCCAACCACATGTTGTCAGGACAAGCACACGTGTACTTTGGGGAATGTGGAGAAATCTGGGGTGCAGGAAGACAAAGGTATTCACAGCCTCCGTTTGGCAGGGAACTGAGCTCGCAAGTGTTTGGAGCTACAAGCAGGAAGAGAAAATAAAGAGATTTAAGCTGAATGTTCCTGTCAGTAATTTATTATACGTTCAGCACCATGAAATCTTTGCTATTGTGGTTTTGTTCCCAGCCTCTGAATCTTATAATCTTGAGGCATTTTCAACAGCAAATATTATATAAATAAAGTTGTGGGGATATTTTGATTGTTTTATTTTTAAGAGGTTACGTACAGTTTTCATAAAATATTCCAAAGCAATATTCAAATATAAAACACTAAAAAGGATTCTTTTGTTTCTTACAGTGCAAGCCCTATTGGAATGAGGCATATCTGCCATTAGAAATCAGTCCATCTCCATTTGAAATATGTCTAACTAAAAAAGAAGTGGGCAATTCTGGTAGCCACTGCAACCAACTGTTGACTCCCCCCCAATTCCTCCCCCAAGACCGTTTTTAAACAAACAAACAAACAAACAGAAGTGACCAGAAATTCACTTCCATTTTTTTAAATAAAAAAAAAATCTACAAATGCTACATTTTACTAAAGAGAAATTGAATGCCTTGCTTCAAAAGAGAGCTGACACTTTTGGAAGAATCCAGTAACAGAAATTCTTTCTTTTTGGTTCCCCCCCATTAAATTTTTATTGAGTTTTTACAATAAAACACATAATATCTGTAGACAACAACAACAACAACAATTAATTACAAGGGCCAAGGTATGTATCTGATGAGTAGTTATTCAGCAGCAGAATCAAAAAATTAGTTCTCAGGAAGAGCCAGAGAGTCTGGCTTGTCAAGGTGTAGAGTGTCTGTCCAAAGATCTATCTGCAAAGTTGGAGGTTGGATCCAGTGGGAGTGATGATTAACATAATCAATAA
>CM034706.1:193674257-193687973 GCA_020142125.1 Phrynosoma platyrhinos | reverse complement strand
GAAGTCCTTCGGCCCTTAAAGGGGAAAGTTTGCCTACCCCTGGTCTAGTGTGTTATCTAGGACTTTGTTTGCATCACCTCCTATAATGATATTGCCCTCTGCAATCTCCCCTAAGAAAGGTGTGTTGGTCATTGTTTGGGGAGTAAAATGTGGCTATTGTGATGATTTCGTTGGCCAAGATAACTTTCAATTTAAATAATGACCAGAAGGGTCCCGGATTACTTTGTCAACCTGAAAAGGACATGTTTTATCAAACAATATCGCAACATCTCTGGATTTGTTAGAATTTCCAGTTGCATATTGTGAGACAAAGGGAGATTGTGCAAGAATATTTCCTGTGCCCTTTCTATATGTTTCTAGTAAAAAAACAATGCTTAGTTTAAGTTTTTTCAAATATTTATTAACCTGGGTATATTTGGGGGGGGGGAAATCCAAGTCATTTTACATTGAGAGAGACAATCTTAATTTTGTCCACATCTGCAATAATTAAACTCTAAGTAAGAAATGCACAGAAGAAACTTCAAAGTTTGTCTCATGTACAGTATGCAGTGCCCTTCAAGCCCAGGGTTTTTTAACATGAGGGTGGAGGAAGGGGACTCATAAGGCTCCAGCTTAAGAAATATACACCCCAGTGCCCAAAAGTACAAACAATTAACTGTAACGCAATACAAACAACAATTAACAGAAGCAAACCAAGAAGAGGAGTACGTGGGGTGAGTCCCACGTCTCGATCGAGCCATTGAGTGGCGATCCCCTCTAGGGTTGGGGGGGGTGAGCATTATTGATCTTAACAATCAAAGACAGGAAGAGAAGGTGGTGAACTGGAGGATATAAGAATACCCATTTAAAAGTTGAGAGGAATTAATTAACAATAGGGGTGTTCAGATATTACCATATATGAAGGCAACATGGAGATATTACCATATATGAAGGCAAGCCAGCCAAGGCACCAGAGAGGAGGCAGGAGGGGGGGGCGTGCGCAGAATGAAATCATGTCCTGACGCTCTTCCCGTTCAGGAAACCGCAAATTCTGATGTTTAAGCGTACTATTTCTGTCCTCTAAATCCTGTATCTTGTTTGTGAGATAGTCATTAATTTGTTCTAACTCCTGTATGTGGGCCTCATGAGAATGACCCTGCTCAAGAGCTGCATTAGCTGTGTTTTCTATATCTATAATGTGAGCTGTCAGGGCAGTGAGCTTTGAGTTCACCAGCTCAAGGGCAAGTACACAGTCTTTTTGTAAGTCCTGCACTAAATTTACATGAAGCCTTTCCAGGAGGTCTGAAAATGATGGGTCCAGTGTCGGGGGACTCTCCTGCCTCCCATCCATCGTGTCATCTCTAAGTTCTTCGTTTGAGTTTTTGGCTCTTTAAGAAATGAGCAGAACCCAAAACTGCTTAATATACTAACCTTTTAGATCCTTGCATCAGATAGGTATTTTTGATCTTGAAAGATGGGTGAAATTCACTCTATTTAATTGGTAAAAGCTGAGATCCTGTCCTGCTCAAGTTTTATGCATCCACTATGATCGATCGATGGCTAGCCATGCCCGCCCCCCCAAGAGGGTTTTTTGAATGTATATGGGACGTGAAAAAATGATATTCCTTATGTAAAATAATAAAATGGAGGTGGCACATCCTGAACTTAAAACATTTCCCTCAAACTTTCTTTCATAGGATACAATTCCATGTAGCAAACTAAATGTATCTGAGCACAGAAGAAAAACAAATGCATCTATTTCTCTGCTCAGGTAAGCTATGAGAATTCAAACGATTTCATATGATTCAATCTGAGTGAAACAGTATTAATATCAAGGTATTAGAAGGCTGAGCTTTATTGTTCAGCCATTTCACTGTTTTGAAAGACACTATATGAGCAGCAGAGGGCACTAACACGGCGCAGAAAAACAAAAAATCTACAGATTTCTGGGGTCTAATGATACTCATGGATACTATTACAGCTTTCAGAATTTGACATCACTATCATCCAGCAATGGTTTAAATGATGATTTGTTAATTATCTCCCCTGAGTGCAGCTGTGGCAGTATTCTACAGAGCTGCAGAAGAATTTAGAAATAGCAGATGAAAGCCAAAGCACCTTCCAATGAAGTTACTTTCTGTTCCTGAAAAAACAGGTTGTCTGCCTTACTAGAGAGCAACCATAATAGTGTAAGGAATTGCAAGCAGAATCATAAAAACAAACCAAAGGCTATCCTATTAAAAGAGTGTTTTGCCAACATCCTAATTAGTAAAAGTAGACCTTATTTGTTACCTTTTTTGTACTGAACAAAGTGGTCCACAATGGAAATATGACTCACCTTTAGGTTGCTTCAGCTCGTGAAAGACTACAATATCATGTGGGTTGTTGAGGTTTTCAGCTAAAATGGAGATATCCAGACCACTCAGCCTATTGGCACTGAAGATGGCTTCATTCTCTAAGTCAGTCCAGAACACCCTGTCCTGCAAAAACAGATGTCACATCACATACAAACTAAAGTCTTTTGAGCACTATTTATTTCTTAGGAATCTTTGGAAAGGTTTTTAGTAACTGAATAAACACCCTGTTTTTCCCAGATATAAGGAAAACAGATGAGCATACAATTAACCTCTGTTGGGTCTTTCCTGAGGACTGAAAGGACTGTCAATGAATAAATGTGTACAGTATTTTGTAGTCATTTTGCTACCTGAATCAGAGCCCAAGTGGCAGCATCCTGCCCCCCCCCAACCTCTAGGGCTATTTCAACACAATTTCTTGCCTCCACAAAGCTACCCTTTTAAGCAATTTATATCACCTAGTTCTGTGGCCAAGCCAGCTCTACTTTGTCCACCTGATTTTTAGAAAGTAATGCTTCAACACAGCAAGGAAGGTTCACATAAACCCTCTCTCCCCTCCAAATACCCATAGAGAATGAAAGAGCATGTTAAAGTAGTGGCAGTGGTGGGCCCCATGTCAGCAGGGCTGTAAATCCAGTCCAGCTTTTGGCTTTTTCTAAAGGGGCTATCCAAAGTGCTGGACCTATTAAGAAATAGAGCTCAGCACCTTGGAGGCAACTCTTCCAAGCACTCTGGCCCAATTTAAGTTCTTCACCAGAAGAGAGAAACCCTTCAAGGCTGTTTTTTTTTCCAGCTGTCAAACCCTCCCCTCACTCTCCAGATAACAATTTATCTGGCTATCAGCTGTACTTTCCACACTTTTCTCTACAGTATATTCTACATGAAAACAAAGGATGTGATGTCTATCAAAAATACCCCAAGGGGAAAAAAAAAACATGCAACTTGTGAGCTTGCCATAACAGAGTGCCTGGTCTCATTATCAAAAGACCACTTTGTGCTCTCAGCCAAGTTTCCCTGACTTCTGTGGTCATGATGGTTCCTGAATAGGATTTGTGGGGATTTATTAAAAAGCAGAGTGATCCCTTGGCATCCAGTTAAAATAGCATTCCAGGCTAATCTTCCTTCTCCTTCCAAAGGTGTGACCTGTATTAAGCTAGTTTCTGTGTACAGCATGTCCTTGACAGTTTCACAGAGATGAACTCTGTAATTCAGGATTAACAGTAAAAAAGGGTAATCCAAGGGCTAGCAAATATATCTTTCTTTGTGATTTAAAGTGAGGTATACATAGTAACAGCTCCTATCAATTAGGAGATGAGGTAAAAGAACAAAGTGGGTTTGAAAGGTTATCTTTAACTACAGAGCTCTAACTTTCCTTGCAGAAAGATAAAAGATAAAGACAAAGGTGAAATGGCAATATATTTTATAATACTGACTGGAGAAGTGAAAAACAGAGTTTATGAGAGTATGGATTTAGAGATTATCATGTTTTCTAACAGATAACGGATGGGATGATACCAGCACCACAATTTTGCTATTAAATCCCTTGACTTTTTTGGCTTTAGGTTTGTTCAGATATTTAAACATTCTGACAACCAAAATTTTAGAAAATAAAAAAATAATCCATTGCTGAAATAAACACTTATACAATTTAAAGAACCAATTAAGCATCTGAAACTTCTTGTACTTTATTGACCAAACACATTTGTTTTTCTCATGTGCAATTACAATATTCCTGCCAGTAAGAAAAGGTTTTGAGTGATAAATTTGGATGAATGCAAGAAAGCAAAAGTGATACACTACTGATCTTAGGGGAAAGGACGGAAGGAGGCCTCCAGATGAACAAGAGAATTATTTTTATTAAACTCTGCTCATTTGAGTTATTCTGCTGGAGGACTTTGGAATGACTATTGGCATCACTTGGATTGTCGTCACCCAGTGTGGTAATTCACTGTGTTACCACCACCCCAATTGACCTTCTCCCATACCACACCATACAGAATCCTTAGTAATGTTTTTGTGTTAATCAAAGACATAGCTGTGTTAGGGCCTTTGCAGACTGCCAGAAATAGTGCAAATTGAGTCCACTTTAAATTGAGGCACTGTCCTGGGTCAGTGCTAGGGAATTATGTGAACTGTAATTTATTGTGGCACCAGAGCTCTCTGACAGAGAAGGCTCAATGTCTTAGAAAAAAATATAATTCCCATGTTTCCCTAGCACTGAGCCAGGGCAGTGCCTCAACTTAAAGTGGATTAAATTTACACTATTTCTGGCAGTCTGCAAAGGCCCTTAGTCTATAAAATCAGTATGCAAAGGGATACTTTGAGACTAACTAAAAAAAAGAAACTGGTAGCATGAGCTTTCATAGCCTGCTCCCTCAGATGCATGTATGGAGTAGAGAATCCAGAGACAGACCTATATAAAGTGGGCTGTGTGTGAGAATATCAAATTTAAAACCTTGTGGGTTTTAAACTATGATTGTGGGACAAAGGCAGGAAGAAGACAGTTGCATAAAGTCAAGGAGAGTAGATAACCATATGAATGAGTACTGGAATATAGTGTGGTAACAGAGAGGGGATGTGATAAACTGGTCAAGGATGCCCACATGAGGATGGGGGTTAGTTAATGTTGAAATGTGTGAATGTGCTAGCAAACCATTATCTGTGTTCAACCCACTGATGATGGACTGTAGTCTGTGGATACATTCCAGTTCTGCTATTTCTCTTTCCAATTTTCCTTTGTATTCTTTTTGTCCAAGGACCACTGTTCTGAGGTCTGAGGTGGAATGCCTAGGGAGACTGAAGTGTTCTGCAACTGGTATTTGCATACACAAAATATATTATTAAATAAGCTATTAGCAATGAGAGTTACATTGACATGTGTGTCCTGATATTTAGTAATGTGATATCTTACACAAACCTCTGATGATAGGCTGGAACCTCCTAGTGAAAAGCAGTTTTTCACATATACTTGCTGTTCCAAGAGTGCATCCCCATGTATCAGAGGAAGTGGATTGTGTGTCCATTGGAGTTTTACTATGTTTCTTAACATATTTAGATGCTCAATTTTTTTAAAAAATGGAACTGCAATAGGATTTTTTACATAGTGGTATTTTTTAATAAAAATGTGACTTTTTGCACGAAAACTTTTGCATTTTATAAACTACAATGCTTTTCTGCAACTCCATGACATTTTTACAAAAAGTACAGTTGCCCCTCTGTTCTCACAGACTTGAGATCTGTGTCCCTTGCCTATCTGCGGGCGGCGAATGGAGGGGCACAAAATGGGGTGTGAACCCACAGACACACGCCTCCATTCAAGCCTATGGGGCTTGAATATACAGGTTTTTCCATTCTCACGGGTGTGTGTGTCCGGAACGGATCCCCTGCAAGAATGGAGGGTTTACTGTATATGCAAAATAATAATAATAATAATAATAATAATAATAATAATAATAATATAAAATAAAATAATAAAATAAAATAAAATAAAAAAAACAGTCGAAGAACACTTCAGACATGCATTTGAGGAAGTAGGCTCATGCATGAGCACGAAAGTTCATCCTACCAGCTTCTTTCTTTCAGTAAGTCTCAAAGGTATTACAAAATCCCTCTGCATACTTTTTGTACTAGTCTTAATCATAAACTGTAATTCCCGTATATCACTATGTTGTGACATAAACAACTAGCAATATTAAATGTATACTTTTACATTACAATATCATGTGCACAGCCTAAATGTATTTATATATACATAGTTTCATTTGGTTAAAGTGAAAATCTGGTAAGCTGTGATGTTTTTAACGAAAATTTTAGAAGAATAATTTTTTAAAAAATCCCCTGAGGTCTATCCTTTCTCCTCCCACTGACCCTCACCCCATTCACATCAACTCTTCCATTGAGATCCAGTGTTTTAAAGGGATGCAGGCAAATGTCACAGCCTGTTTCTGCTAAGACAGATGTTTGGGTAACAGTGGTGTCACACACAGTTGGTGTGTGTCACTTGGTGAGGCCTGCACTACTTAGTATCAGGACAGTTTTGTCAATGTAACCCTCATTGCTAATAACTATACCTATAATATTGCTCTTACCTCATTGTTTGCTTTCTACACCCAGTCTTTTAGACTGCATATGCACTTAACACTCCAAGGCAGAACACTCCTTTCTGTATTTGTGGAAGTAAGCTGTGTGTCCACCAAAACCTCATACGTTTGTTAGACTTAAAGGTGTCACACACCTCTTCATTCGTATCAGTCCTCTTCACACTGTTTTAGTCCCATGATGTCCCACCACCACATTTGCTGAATAAGAATTATGGCTTAGACCAGGGGTAGGCAACCTTTACCCTTTAAGGGCCGAGGGACTTCAGCTCCCAGAATCCCAGGAGCTATTGGCCAACATGGGACTATTGGCCAACATGGCTGAGGCTTCTGGAAGCTGAAGTCCCTCAGCCCTTAAAGGGGAAAGGTTGCCTACCCCTGACTTAGACATAGACATGTCTTATCACTAGGGTTGCAGAGTGTAAACCAGGGGTAGGCAACCTTTCCCCTTTAAGGGCTGAGGGACTTCAGCTCTCAGAAGCCTCAGCCATGTTGGCCAATAGTCCCATGTTGGCCAATAGCTCCTGGGATTCTGGGAGCTGAAGTCCCTCGGCCCGTAAATGGGAAAGGTTGCCTACCCATGGTGTAAACTGAGGATGGTTCCTGTGCCTTTAATTGGTTGCATAGAAGAGGGAATTTCAACAGATGTTGGTTGTTATCTGGTAACATAACAAGATGCAATGGCTCAAGTGGTTGAGACACTGACTCTGTTGATTGCAAGATCAGCAGGTTGGCAGTTCGAGGCCCAGGTGCTGCGTGATGGGGTAAGCTCCCATCACTAGTCCCAGCTTCTGCCAACTTAGCAGTTTGAAAGCATACAAATGCAAGAAGATAAATAGGTACCACTTCGGTGGGAAGGTAAACAGCTTTCTTTGCAGGCATGCTGGCCACATGATCACAGAGTAGTCTCTGACAATGCTGGCTCTTTGGCTTAGTAACAACTATGAGCACCACCCTCTAAAGTTGGACACGGCTTGACAACCTTGTCAATGGGTAATATCCTTAACTTTACCTTTAGCATAACAAACAACATCTGTTGGATTCCTTCCTTAACACAACCATTAAAGGCATAGAAGCTGTCTCCAAATCCATCACCACAACAACCATCATTTGACCATTAGTCTTGTTATCCAATATTGGTACCTGTTGATTACAGTCTCTCCTTACTTCATTTTCTATTTACACACAATCTCAGGTGCTATTCTCATACCTCAAACACTGCTATTCCAAATGGGTGGCTCAGGTCATCCACAGAATTTATGAGAACTTTCCTGTTGCTGCCATTGAAATCTACACTGGAAAGCAAGTGCAGCTTGGAATCTACCCAGTAGAGACGTTGATTCAACAAATCTGAAGAGCAAACATATCAAAGCAGAATGATACGATAATGCCTTTGTCTCTTAGTTACTTCGGTATTATTACTGTAGTTGTGCTTGCTTTGACATCTTGAAGAACTCCAAATAATTTTTGTAAGCAACTTTTGTAAGCGACTATACATGATTATAAGTTCAAGTGTGACAAGTGGGTTTTTCTCCCCCAGTTAATTTTCTCCATGTAGGTAATTCTCCTAAGCAACATGATCTTGGTCTTCAGACCTAAGCCCATCTGTACTGCATCCAGCAACAAACCAGACTTTAAGAGTCTTTATAATCTAAACCAGGGGTAGGCAACCTAAGGCCCGGGGACTGGATGCACCCCCCCAAGGCCTTTGGACCGGCCCCAGGCTGGTCCTGCCGCCGCCGCCGCCGCCGCCCGCCATGTTAATATTGATTATTGTTGTTATACTTGTTCTTGGGGTTCTCTTGGCAAAATCTCCACAGGGGTTTTGCCATGGCTTTTCTGGGGCTGAGAGAGTGTGCATGCATATTTTTTTAATTTTTAAAATTTATTTTTTTTTAATTTTTAATTTTTAATATTTATTTATTTATTTTTGGTGCTTCGGCCCCCCAATTGTCTGAGGGACAGCAACCCGGCCCCCGGCTTAAAAAGGTTGCCTACCCCTGATCTAAACCACTTCAGGAACAATGCTAGCACAAGGCTTTCAGATGCCATATATTCCTCACCTTTCTGGAGAGACTGCTCTTTGCAAATGTGAATTTAGTGTTTTCACACTATAGCTTGTAAGTTATCTTTTTGAAAACAACTCCCAGAATTCCAAAGTCCATGATGGCTGGGGGATTCAGAGAGTTGTAGACCAGAAAAGTAACTTGACAAGCTTGATAATCCCAGTAAGATATACACAAAGTTAAATGAAAGACGCTATGTTCAGAATCTTACTGGTAGAACCCTCTTTAGCGGCATTTATCTTAATATAAACAAGCTGTCAGGTTTTAAGATCATACCTAACTATGGTGACGCCTACCTATGTGGCTAATCTGCAAGGACAAAATACATGTCTTTGATTGGGAGTTCCTGCATGGCAGGGATTGGACTGGATGCCCCTTGTGGTCTCTTCCAACTCTATGATTCTATGATTTTATGTTGCAACTAACTTATTATCTTCTTGCTCATTTTGTTTCATTCAGTTCAGATAAAGGCCAGACTAAATGGTACAAGGGAGATATGGGTGAACAGTCTAGTGACATTTTTTTTTCTTTTTAAGTGAATATCGGCTGAGGGAGGCTGCCAATTTCAGAAGAAGAAGTGGGAGGGACTGCCATATCTTTTCTCTTCCATTCTTTATATGCTCCAAATCACCTTTCCTTAAATTGCTTTTCTCCTTTTATAAGGGGGGGGACTGTATCATTTCTCTTATAGGTGAAAATGTAGCTGGGAGGAGTAGTGAAATGGTTATCTAGCCTTTTTCTTCAATTCAAACCTTTCTGTTCCCAAATGCAAAATTTCTGAATTAAAAAGAAGAAGAAAAAAAGTTAGGGTGGGAAGTGTATGTAGATTGATTATCCATCCCACACGTACCATTTAGTTTGGCCTCATGGAAAGATTTTAAGGAGGCTTGAATGAAACACAAATTGCTGAAACAGCAGGAGAAACTCAGGATAAGCTGCATCAGCAAACATTTGTATTAGACTGAACTGACTGGCCATATATATAAGTGGTGAAAAACCCATCTGAGACTTGTATAATTTGTTCCACCCCCTTGCTTAGTTAGCATTACAAACTCCTTGGAAAAGGCCATTGTTCAGTGGTAGAGGACACACGGCACAGGTAAATAGTTCTATATACCATCCCTGGCATCTCCACATAGGATTATCTGACTCTCTGGAGATTCTTGCCTGAAACCCTGAAGAGCTGCTGTTATACAACACAGAAATATATTGAACTATTGGACCAAGGATTTGATTTGGTATTAAGGAGCGTACTGGTCTCATGAACTTTGGAAATAACATGGTCCAAAGTTTTGCAACTTACCCAGTGTGATGCCATTGGGCCATTCAATGTTGTCTGTCACAAGCACCTGCCGATCCACACCGTTCAACCCAGATTTCTCAATTTTTGCTATGTCTCCCCAGTCAGACCAATACATGAACCTGTAACAGAGAAGACAGAAAGCAGATGCTGGAAGGCCCTGTAGCATCACCAAGTGCCCTCTGAAGTTTACTTTCTTTAAATTTAAAGGTACAATACTACAGACTTGTTGTTGTGTGCCTTCAAGTCATTTCCAACTTATAACGACCCTAATCCAAACCTATCATTGGGGTTTTTGTGGGCAAGTTTCTTCAGAGGAGGTTTGCCATTGTTTTCCTCTGAGGCTGAGAGAGCTTGCTCAAGGTCACCCAGTGGGTTTACACTGCTGAACTGTGATTTGAACCCTGGTCTCCAGAGTCATAGTCCAATGCTTAAACCATTACACCATGCTGGCTCCTTTAAACAGGTTTAAACCACTTCAGGGATGTTTAGATGACTGGATTGTATTAATATGATTTATTAATTCATTTGAGAACAGCTGTAGCTCCATGAGACAGTTCTCATGAATTCCACTACCCATGAAGCAGGAAAGAATAATCTGATCATCATCAAAAACTAGTACTAAAATTGTAGAAAGTACTCTTACGTGTCTCCCTACTCCTAAAGTTACAGGGTCTGCTTCCTGAATCCAATATTGCAACCCCACAGGACGTGTTTGCCTTGTTTAGAGCCAAAATGGAAGAGCACTGCTTTCTGCACCACCAAATTTTGAGTACAAAATCAGTTCCGGCAGTAGTAATGGGGAGGGGGAAAAAAGATCAAAGGTTGTACATGACCTACAGGCTACATGTTGACCACCCCTGTTTAAGACTGATTGGGTATAAATGCACCAAAGAATCAAACTGTATTTATTTATACTTAATTATATCTCACTGCTCTATTTTAATATGGTCTGTCCTTACTTCACAATATGATTTGTTCACATTTTTGTTTACTAGTATGTTCACAGGTATGGTTAAGATGCTGACTCTGTTGACTGCAAGAGCAGCAGGTTGGCAGTTTGAGGCCAAGGTGCCACATGATGGGATGAGCTCCTGTCACTAGTCCCAGCTTCTGCCAGCCTAGCAGTTTGAAAGCATGCAAATGCAAGTAGATAAATAGGTACCACTATGATGGGAATAGGTACCACTACGATGCTGGCCACTTGATCACAGAGTAGTCTCTGACAACACTGGCTCTTTGGCTTAGTAATGGAGATGAGGACAGCCTCCTACGGTTGAACACGACTTGACAACTTTGTCAATGGGGAATACCTTTACCTTTTTAAAGATGTATATAACGTTTTCTTTTTGCCTGATGGTTTGCTGACCTGATTGAGTACAAATGCATCAAAGAACTAACAGAATCTCATTAGAATGAGCCAAGATGAAAAATAATGCAAAAATAATGCTAGAGATGAGAAGAGTGCAAAGAATACAAAAGGACATTCGATCCAACTCTTTGCTCAGGGAGACAATTCCCTCATATATTAACATTCCTAACAATACATGAACGTCAATTCCTTGATTAATCATAAGAGCAATCCTGACAACCTTGTCAATGGGGAATACCTTTACCTTTATCTAAACTTTACCATATCTTAAATGGTACTCAGTATCTGACAATCATTTTTCTTGTATGTTATAACACTACAATTATCTTAGCCAAATGGCCTAGAGAATAAACTCTGATTACATTGTACACTCCAGTATGGGAGCTAGAAAGACCAAGTCAGAGCAAAGACTGTTCAGCAGTACAGATGTAATGTTCTCTCTCACTTACCCCCGTGTTGGATCCACAGCAATGGCTCTGGGCTCGCTTAAATTAGTACTGAAAAGTGTCCTTCTCTTACTCCCATCAGCTGTGGCTACAGAAATAGTCTTGTTTCCTGAATCTGTCCAGTAGATGTTCTTGTGAACCCAATCCATTGCCAAGCCTTCAGGAGAGTTCAACTGGCTATCTACTAGAACCATCTGCTCTGCTGTATCGCTGGCTTTGTCTATGTAGGCACTGAAAAAGAAAGAGCCACGTTGTTACTGATGCTGACAGATGAAAGGCAGCTTCCTTACATTTTCAGAGGAATAACATCAGCTTGAATGCCAAGTTTAAGTATTAAAATAAAGTGGCTTCACGAGGCTTGGTTCATCTCATCTTTCTCTTGGGTTGGATGAGCCCCTGTTCTTCCCACAGATCAGTTACTATGGGCTAGTATCTAACAGTGCAATCTTATGAATGTTGGTGGATGGAAGGCGGGTGGATACACATGACATGTTTCCTCTGTAGCAGTACCCAAACCATGGAACTCCCCCCTCCTTCTCAGTTTCCAGCAGGAAATGAAGTTATGCTATTCTGCTTGGCCTTTGGTTCTTAAAACTGTCTTAAAGCTGTTTTTAAAACTGTTTTTAATAATCTGGTTTTAGAATTGGTATGAGGTCTTGTAGCACCTTTGAGACTAACTGAAATAAAAAAGTTGGACTACCAGGACTATATAAGAACTGTTACAGAACAACAGCTAAATGTATGTGTACATGTCTTCAAGTTGCCTGTCAACCTATGTCAACCCTATGAATTTCACAGAGTTTTCTTGGGCAAGAAATGGCTTTTCCAGTTCCTTCTTAAGAGTGCCTCAGTTCAAAATGCTTTACTGAAAAAGAAGGAACATTTCTTCCTTCCCTTGTGTGCTTTAATGTGATAATTGTTTTTACTTGGGGTTTGTTAAATCAGAGTTTCTAGCTATGCCACACTGAGGGAAACTGTGGGGCGAAAGAGATGGGCAAAATAAACAAATTTCAGGTCAGCCTCAAAGCAGGGTGTTTACACAGGGGAGAAGCCATACTGGTGCTCCTGGGAGGGCTGCAGCTGGAAGTTCGCCTGCTCAGATGAGCTGAGCCGGCACTACCGGAAACACACCGGGCACCGGCCCTTCCAGTGCCGCCTCTGCGACCACACCTTCTCCTGTTACAACCAACTCACCCTCCACATGAAATGGCACCTCTAGGACAATGGAAACCCACAACGGAGGTGGAAGCCCCACCGGAGAGGCTTTTTTGCCCAACAACAACCCCAGAGGCTGGAGCTCCTCACTAGGGAGGCCTCGACGGTGGGATGGAGTGGCGACACATCTCGGAAGGACTGAGAGACGTCGGGGGGAGGATTTTCGTTTTGCAAAACCGGAGACGCAGGGATCTCCAGATCCTGAGACTGTACGTAGTGCTTTCGGATGACGGACAAAATTGGTGTTTTTTGGGCCTATTCCTCATTTTATATAAAAATAAAATAACTTTTCTAAAAAAAAAAGAAAAGAAAAAAAAAGCAGGGTGTTTCGATGACACATTCTTGAAGCTGGCTGGAAAGCACCTTCTAGCAGTCTCATGGGGAGAAAAGCTGTTTCAAAAAGAAGCTGCTTTTTTCCACTTCTTCCTGGAAAGTGCACATCTTCGCATGTACATATAAATGCACCAATGCCAGTGCGTCTTTAAAGGGGTGCTCTTTCCAAACCCTAATCCTAATTGTGCATGTGAAAGCCCCGTCACAGGAGCGCATTTAAAAGGATCTGTGGTATGATAAATTAAAAGCTAATAGAGATTTCGAGGGACATCTGATTAGGAAAGCTCTCCTAAGAGTATGGCAAAAAATAAAAAAAACCAATTCTATACATTCACACCTCTATGGATCTCCTCTCAAGAAGCTTTATACTACAGATCAAAAAATAAAGATGAGAATTGGTTACATTATAAAGATACTTTAATTATAAAATTAGACCAAATACCTCAATTCAAAACAATAGAACAACTTCAGGAAGAGAATATAAAAATAAACTGGTTCCTATATAGTCAACTACGTGCACAATTTAGAGATGATTTAAAGACATTTAAGAAATT
>CM034706.1:193633384-193674157 GCA_020142125.1 Phrynosoma platyrhinos | reverse complement strand
TGCCATATACAAGTGGTGGGGATGGCAATGCCCAAAAGAGAAACCATGGAAACTCTCATGGAGAGGAGTACAAAATACACAAAACAGACAGTCAAAGAGGGGGCATAGGGTGGTGAAGGGAGGCATGACTGTACCATGCTGGCATCTGCATGGGTACAGTTCTGCTCTAATGCCCTGTCCTGGTGAAGCACTGCAAATGTGAATGTGTGCAGGTTCACAGGGATGGCCATGCAATGGGATAGCAGTCGCCAGCAGTGCACTCCTGTGAAGGTATGCAGGGATGGTGGAGGATACAGTAAAAAAAAAAGTACCTAGCGGCACAGCTTAAAGCCATGCCATGTGACACTTTCCAGCCACCTTGGGAGCCAGTGGTGTGGTTGGTGGGGTTTCAATGTGGCTTCAGAAAAGTCAGCTTCAAGCCACTTTTTCCTGCCTGTCTGTTTCCCCCCTGTGATTAAAATTCCAGCTACAATCCTGATTTGCAGGTAAGGTTCAAGCCAGAGATTAAATTAGTTCCCCAATTTGGAAATGGGTTTAACAAACATCACAAGTATTGCACTGAAGTCCAGGTTTGACCAATCTACTCCCCTGTTTTAGGTGACTGCCTGTCTCCCATCTGGTGAGCACCTGTGATTTCACCAGGAAACTTGCTTGTGGGAAACCAGCTCTCCTTTCCCTTGTGCAAACACAGTTTATATAAAAACAAACAAACAAAACCAACAAGCAAACAAACTAGTACCACCCTGCAGCTGCTTTCCAGAAATCCCCAGGGGAAATGGAGAACAAACATATTTCTCTATGGAGGAAACAATTGCTAGTCCTTTCCCCTTCTTCTTAAGTTTTTGCAGGGGGCAGCGAGGAGATGCTGCCATTGCTCCCTTTCAATACCAAGCAGGAAAAGATAAAAGCTTTCCTCCTTGTCCTTCACAGAAAACAGTAGTTTATTTTCATTCCTGTTTGTTAAAAAAAAATATGTCAGGGGTTGGAGGTATCTGGGGGAATGCACGGGCATAAAAATGGGGCTCAGAGGCCACATATGGCCATGGACCAAACCTTTCCCATGCTGGACCTACAGAAATGCCAAAGTGCATGACAGGAAAAACACTACTAAATAGATGACCATGGTATAGGTCTCTAATTGATATTAATGTTATGCTATGAAATACCACCTTTTCAAAGATGATTCATATTTTTTATAAACAAGCCATTTAAACAACACAATAAAATACAACTGATAAATTTAATGTAACAATATCACAATATTCAAAACTAAAAACCCTAAAATGCAAACGCATCTTGCTCCAAAGCAAATGCCCATAAGAAAAACAGGCAGAGATGAGGGAGACCATCTCACTCTTCACTGAATGCCCAATATTATTTCTCAAGCAGGAGGAGGGCAAAAGTAGATGGAATATCTTCCCACTGGTGGAAACAGCAGTCTCTCCCCTATACCTCTCAAGCTGCAGTTACATGATAAAATATAAACAAAATACCAACCTGCTAGCATAGCTCTAAGGCTCAGGGAAAGATTGTCACAGTTGGCAGTGATGGAGAAAATAAACTCTCAACAGTAACAGATGTTTAACTCTTAAGCCTGAAAGATATTTGCTGCCAATAAGCTTTAGGAGAAGAGGCCCATTAAATTATTGTCAGGTATTAATGGGCAGATCCTTAATACATTTTGCAAGGTACACACCTGATAGGTAAGCCAACTGCCCCCTGCCTTTCCTGATGCTTTTTCTTTTTGGTAAGGTCCCAAAATCTCCTTGCTGGCTGCTTAACCGTAATTAACTGGTTACAGTTTAGGAAAAACATCCTTTGGTTTGATACTGGCTTCCTGATCACCAAAAGCTACCCTTACTAGTCTATAGCTCACAGGAAATCTGCCTCTTACTGTTAGCAGACAGCAGACCTGAGGATGATGCAGCAGCAGGAAGCAACAGTAGTTCATATCTAAGAGCAGAATCAGGATAGCCAGCATTGCTGCATAAAGTAAATTCCATTTCTCCACATAATTAGATGCAGTCTTGGAATATCTATTGAGACACCTTGCCCCGAAGATGCACTTGTTCAACAGACCTATTTCCAATGGCATTAGGATTTAACAGACCTGCAGATAAATTGTACAAAACATGCAGCAGAGGCTATTCTGGTTGTTTGATATCATTAGACAACTCAGTTGCCAAATACCAATTTCGTTTTCTAGCTGATAATTTGGCCCTCAAACCCAACCATCAAAACAAAAGCCAAAGTCAAATCTTAACTGCCAAAACATAAATCCAACAGCATTTTGCTAAAAGGTGACCTCCTAATGTAGCCACTCAGGCAGCCATGTGACATCCTCTTACCTGTATATCTTCTTGTAGAATAAATCACACCAATAGATTCTGTTTGTTGCCACCTCCACATCCAAAGCAACCACGTTTTTCAGCATGGGGATGATGCGGGAGTAGTCCCTTTTCACCAAATCAATCTTGCGCACTTCATGACGGTTTGTGAAAATCAGATACGGACTCTTTCCTGACATGGGAGAGAAGCAGCAAGTCACTTTCGCTTTTAAGCATCTTATAGAACAACATGGTTTGTGGGTCCAGAGTTAGATTTCAGTTCTTACTGCTTTATCGTAAAGGCAGGTCTGAGCTTGGAGGAAAACAAGTTTTGAAATTCTTCAAACCAGCTAACAGAGCAGGGAAGACCTACATCAGCTGTTGTATTTACCCACACTTCAAAGTCATATTTGCTGTAAAAGAATGGCAATTCACACATTGCTTCTCTGTAACTTGGCAGAATGAGAAATCACTTGCTCATCTGCATATTAAGGATGTATGCTGCAAGACAGAAATCCAGTGTTCAGAATCTCCTCTGTATTTACATCCTTTCCCCAAAATCCAAGTAAATGACTATGAAAAAGACCCTTTGTTTTGAAATTTACAGATTTCTTATGGCCAGGAAAAACCTAGAAAGCAGTTGTGCCAAGCAATCCTTATTTTACCCAGATATTAACAAAACCATTGGAAGATGTTTCTTCCATGTAGATTAGAAAGTGTGCCCTTTTTAAAGGGAATCTATTGGACAAGTCACACTCTCTTCAGCCTTAGACAGCAAACCCTCTCTGAACAAATCTTGTCATGAAAACCCCCTGACAGGTTTGTCTCAGGGTAGCCATAAGTAAGAAACAACTTGAAGGCACAAAACAAATCACAGATTAAATGCAGGTGCAGAGGTTAAATGCAAGATAAAATCAAGCCATGCAATAAAAATTCAGCTACAGCAGATATCATAGGCCATCCCAAATGGAAATATGCTTCTAGCCTTGTTCAGCCTTGAAGAGTAATCAGGAACTCATATAGGAACAACCCCACCCTATATGCCCTACATATTCTCTTGTGAATTTTAGTAAGAACCTCTCCACTACTAGAAACTCTGATTTATTTGGGTTATCTGAATGAATTATATAGATGCTTCAATTCAGATTCAAATGAAGCATGAAGAAGCTTCTTTTAGGCCTTACCATTCACTGAGGTGTGGAGTGCATGCCCTTCATAGGCGTTACTGTATTTTGTTCGAGCATGGTGCCCAAAGAAGGTTTCTATTTAACTGGCATTTTTTTAAAAAAAGGTTAAAACAATACATTAAAATAAATAATCAAATCTTGTGAACACCCTTTAGAAATCCTTTATTTGACATATATGCAAGTATGATTCATGTGGTAACAGTTTGTTCACAAATACCAGGTGCTGTAGGCTATATTTCAGAGGAAGAAATTGGCAAAAACCACCATTGAGCATTCCTTTCCTACTATGAAGTGTATGTGGTCTTTGTAAGTCAGCAGATGACTTGAAGGTACACATATAGACACATACACCTATGTCTTCCAGGCGTTGTATTTTCCAGGCTTTGTACATGAAAGAGCAACTCCTGTTTCTGAAAAACTTTAACTTGGGAATTAGTCCAAATGGAACTGCTTGCATCCTCTCTAAAGGCTCTAAAAGTGTCTGCTTCATTGCAAGGAGGAGGAGGAGGAGAAGTAAACCAGTTGTAATAAAGGCAGGGACCCTCATTCAATCTGAAGGCTGAATTTAATTTCAGAGAAGTTCTTGGGGGCCAAAACCCAGGGGTTGGTGGAGCAAAAGGTAAAAGTTCTAGAACTTTTTACCTTAAAGCACTTACTGCTGGTACCTAAGACCTGAAAAGTCACTTCAATCTCTTAGAATGGGGAGAAAAAGACATACAAATGATGGGAAACCACAAAATACAGTATAAAGGGAAGGTGTCATGGCTGCTTGGGGAATACCAGGGGGCTGGATTAAGATGCCAAGAGGGATAGATTTGGCCTCAGGGTTTGAATTCCCATTCCCTGAACTATAAGGTCTGACTTTGCAGTAATTATTTTAATAGATTACTTCTTCTTGGTGCTGTGTTTTTTCTCAAGTGAACTGCTTTTGCCAACACCTATCAAGAGATCCCTTTCTGATCCCTTTCAAACAGTAGATGGCTGAATGTCAACATCACCTTGGTTGTATATGGTAATTAGGATAATGTTGCTTGTATATAAACATACTGTTACTGTTGCAGTTCATCAACCTGGAAATGACTGTCTTTCTCTTTTGTCTCTCTGATGCTCAAGCCTAACAAGATTCTAAAGACATTGTTTTCTAAAGATTATATACAATAGATTTGAGCATTTCCTTACCTACAGCTTTGCAGTTTTTGGACAGGGTATCCATCTCATAACCTTCATAGCATTCACATTTATAATCTCCCTTGTAGTTAATGCAGATCTGGCTACAAGCATCAGGATTCTCACATTCATCTATGTCTGAGGAGAAAAGTTGAAACATCATCAGGAACCTGACATCAATCTATCAAAAGGACAAAGCGTCATCTTGGAGCAACTGTAATTATTTGTTTCTGCAGTGAAAAACAAAAGGGCTGCTGTTTCCATGCAAATTACCTCCACATGTTTTTTTGTCCAGGAGCTTGTATCCA
Organism: Phrynosoma platyrhinos; assembly: GCA_020142125.1. Classification (NCBI taxonomy): domain Eukaryota; kingdom Metazoa; phylum Chordata; class Lepidosauria; order Squamata; family Phrynosomatidae; genus Phrynosoma; species Phrynosoma platyrhinos. The sequence continues at coordinate 193,669,168 of CM034706.1, read as the reverse complement.
GGAGGACATTCACATGTGTAGCCAATCTTCAGGTCTCTGCATATGTGGGAGCAACCACCATTATTGAGAGCACATTCATTCACACCTAGAGGAGAGAGATGGATTATTTACTCTAGATGAACATCCAGTCCTAAAACCTCAAGATGGTGTTTTTAAAAAGTCAAAACATCAAATGTCTTAAATGGTTCCCAGGTATCAATAAAAATAATCTCCAAGAATAACTGCATCTCAGCAGAAATAGCCACCACATTTTCTTGTCTTTTCTTCTTGTGTGTGAGGCCAAACAATTTGTTTTACAACAGTATCCTGGTTTCTCTCCATTGCTATACCAATGAACTCAGGACCTAGTCTCCTTTCACATTGAAGTGACAACTTCATTTAAACAGTGTATATGAATGTACACATATTATGACCAGCTTTTATGAGCAGTTATGTTTACAAAGTAAAAGTGATGTCTTTAACGTATGGGTTATGAGTACTACTTAGGGACCTAATACCTATCTCTTTCCTCTGTCTCACGTAAAAAATGCTGTATTGACTGCTATAAAATATGAACTATGCTATTCCGAAATACAAATTACATCCCCCAAGTAAAAACAAAAACATGGAATTTACTCATCTCTTGCTGAGAAATACTGCCACAAATTCCCCAATCCTTTGCAACAAGGTCTATTGATTAAGCAAATTTATATCATTTGTTCTAGCTGAGGAATTTAGCAAAGGAAGGAAGAGATATGGTGTTCTGCACAGCCATCCACTAGTAAGTCTTTCTAGTCCTGGCAATTTGTATGAACAAAGTCTGGATCATTTGTTCTACCACTGGCAGAACTTGAAATTGAAAATCCAGCATAATTTTATCCTGGAAACTCTAAACTGCTGATGGGGTTGAAGGAGGTCATTTCCATGCCTGAAACAACATTTCACTTGCCATTTCAATTAACCTACACAAAGTGAGGAACTATGTTTCCCTTTTGGTGTGAGATGTGCTGTACAGGTAAATATAGGAATAAGATTTGGGGCCAGCCTGCATCTTATAAATGGGAAAAAACCCACTAATGGCATATTTCCATCTCACCACCCTACCTTATTTCCTTGTATGATTCTATCTAGTAGGTAAGTACTGAACTATGGAAATCACATGGAAATTTGGACTACAACTCCCAGAGTCCCCCAGTAAATGGAAGGGCTTCCCTAACAACCTGATGCAATATGTTCACTAATTCTAAGCAGAAATTTCAACATGATACTAACAGCAGAAGCACAAAGACCAGAATAGCTGCCCATATTATAGTAGTGTTTGCTGGCTGCTGTTCATTATTCAAATTACTCTTGTCAGTTATTCTCCCTTACACTGGCTATGAGCCAATTAGGCCATATGCATACTCAAACTGAGGCTGTTGAAACTCAAAGGAAGGCTTTCCATATTAATGGTTATTTTTGTTTTCACTGGGGCTTTGCACCAAAGTACTGTATGCCATGCTCTACAACCCTCCCATTGAAATTAAGAGTAAGTATGAATAGATTTTGAAGCACAGCTTCCACTGGAAATCTAGTTTTCAACGGAACTCTAAAAACAGAGGACAGGTGCAAATTAATGGTTCAAGCAGATAAGCACAGATTTGCAGAATAGGATCTTCTTCTGAGCACTTGTTTAGCTGAGAGATTTTCATTTAGCACTAGAACTTGACTTTGCACATAAAACCTTTCACAGAAAATCTAATCTTGTGTTTCCCACAGTTTTCTTGCCCAATTTGAGGACATGAAAGTGATTCTTGTTTATACTGAAAACCATACTTGAACTACCACATTATTTCTCAGAGATTTACTATCTGATCTCTGTCTTCTGCCCATCCTGCTGAAGACAGCCTAGACCTAGATCATTTAATGCCTTAAAAATTCAAGATCAACAGCTTGAACTGGACCCAGAAAGAAAACTGCAACTCAGGAACACTGGAGGACCATACACTCCCCCCTACCTGTTTTCATATAATCATTAGTAGCAACCTTATAAGACAGGCTCCATCCCGCCCCCCCCCAAACAATGCACTAGAGGAGGGGGGAAAAAAGATCTGATCACACATGAAGATGTAGGGAGGAAGGCACCCTTCCTGTTTAGTCCATGTGTACACTGAAGAAATAGTGTTTGCTAAAGAAATGGTAAGAAACCCTGAAATAGCAGAAACACTAGTTCCAGCCAGTCATGGTGGTAAAGTCAAACTGAATTAAATGTGTGTATGAGCCTTTAAGTCTTCTGTTATGGTGACCCAACGAATTTCATAGGGTTTTCTTAAGCAAGGAAGACTCAGAGGTGGTTTTTGCCAGTTCCTTCCTCTGAAATAGAGCCGACAGCACCTGCTGTTTGTTGGTGGTCTCCCAGCCAAGTATTAAGCAAGCTGACCCTTCTTAGCTTCCAAGATCAGACAGGATCAGTTGCCTTTAGGGTATTTAAGCAGATACTGAATGAAATGTGTCTTCTTAAATCTGTTCCACCTTTTTCTCAAAAATGTATTCAAAGCAAGATAGACAAATTTTGTTGATGCCCAAGAGCAAATTCAACAGTCTAACACTTCAGTCATGTTCACATCAATGAAATGGCTTTGTTTGATCTTCCTGGAAAGAGCTCATACACCCACTCACACTGTTTTTTTACATACTGTGTTTGAAAGGATGTACTATACTCAATTCAAGACCACAGACTGATGAAAGAACATGCCAAAAGGGAAAAGTGTGTTTGTGAATATCATTCAATCAATATATTTTGGAAGCTGTAATTAAATAATTAGGATTCTGCTATTTTAGAATAAATTTCCAGGTCATGGACAATTAAGCAACATCTATGTCTTAATAGCACTTTCTCAATATTATAGAGGTTTGTTATTATGACACATTAGCTTACATGACACGTTTTAATGGTAATGATCCACAGGTCTTCCATGGATAATATTTTTCTCATAAACACAACCTGCCAAGTGGAATTAAAATACAGAAGTAGGAAATTTAACTAATGATAAATTTTGCATGGCCCCATTCAGGCGCTTACCCAGGCAACAACAGTCTCACACAGTCAAAGAATGGGTGACTCTCCCCTATTGTTGATCATGCTGTGTGTACTGTGGATAATCATGTTGGTGTCCCACTGAGTTTTGACTCTTACAGAAGGTGTACATGTGTGTTCGTTATACATACCATGCCTGGCACTGTGTATTGTTCCATTGCTGCATTGTATATGACACTATCTGTGGTCTGGACAAAAAGGAGGATGTGCCCACTTCTCTTATCCTATCCAAGAACACTACTGACACCTCAGTAAGTGTCTGAAGTGGGCCCATCAATTCCACAATGTGTGCTTGTATGAACAACTCTAACAGAAATGTTAGTTCTTTGTGATAAAGCACACAAACCACCCCTACACTTTACAGATACCGCAGCCATCAATAATTAGCATTAGTAGATGGCCAGGTAACTGAGGAATTTCTGATGCCACCAAACCTCATTGGAATCAGCCTGAATTGATTTCCCTGTGTAATAGGATTTCCACTTAGAATGATGCAAAATCTTCAATTTAGAGAATGTGATTCTAGTTCCTTTGATACTCAGAGACATGGTAAGAGGTGGTGTTAACAACCAGCTTTTCCTGTTTCCTAACATATAAGCATACAGTGAATGGGTGGGATTGTTAAAAGAGGAGGTAGAAATAAGAAGAGGAGTGTACTGTACCACATGCTTTTAGAGGCTCATCAGACCAGTCCCTGCAGTCCCTGTGTGAATCGCACACCTTGACTTCCTCTATGCACTCTCCACTCTTACACTGAAACTTGTTGGGACTCTCGCACGCAGCTTCTGTTGTGTCAGGCAAGGAAGGGAAAGCAGCTGAAGTTAGATGAGGCACATGAAAATGAAAATAGGACATCAAGATGAAGGACTGGTGTAATTTAGAAGAAACGAGAAGGGAGTTAAGCAAGGTGATATTTAGTTGCAACAAATGACAAAAGCAATGCTTACTAAAGCTGTAAGGGAGGATTTCCCTGCAGAAACCTCACTGATGAAGCATTCTATAAGTTCACTAAAAGAGAAATCAAACACTGGCTCTGGATGCTGTTCCTAGCATCCAAAATTATTTGACCAATGATTTCTGTCACACTCCATACTCAGGAAGAAGGTATGGTCATGCATACCATTAACGCAGCCAGCTTCATCACTGTTGTCTGGACAGTCATGCACTTTGTTGCACTGTTTGGCTCCATGGATACAGGTCCCATCACCACACTGGAATTCATCAGGGCTGCAGGTCACCAGGGCTAGAAAACAAAGGAATAGAAAGAAGCTCTGTGAGCCATTGTGTATTTGGATAGCCCTAAGAGGTTAAATAATCACCAGAATTGCTTTCAACACCTCTGGGAAGTTTGATGGTGCCTATTTTATTTTTTCATTGTTCAGGTTAGACTGAATAATGTTGACTGCTGATCTTGGGGTATTACTTAGTGAGCTTTGATAAAATCCAGGTCTCACTCAGCCAAATTCAGCTTCTACCTCACCAGCTTGCTATTTGGTCTTGACAGGCCCTGCTGATAACAGTTCTCCTTACCAAAGGGATGGGAGGCAGTTTTAGCTGCCTTCCATCCCTTTTATTCTGGGCCATCTGCTTACCAAGAACTCAATACCAAATGTAATTTTAAAGCCTGTCAGTAAAACAAGTTGAAATTTTCAGAGGTGTAAAATAGCAACTTCAAAGTCAAATTGAAGTTCTAGTTCAATTCCAATTCCAGAATTCCAAACAGTACAATTATTGCAGCCTCCCTGAATAAACTTATCTGAAAATATTGATTTGACTGTTTCCCCCACCCTACCCCACCCCACTCCTGCCCCTTGAGGAACTGTGTCCTCATTCTAAATGACAGAAAATCACTGCCATTGACTAGCTAGAGCAATATGACACAGATGCTAATTCATGTGATCAAAAAACCTCACAGCAGCAATTTCACAAACTGTCCCCAAGATCAGAAATTATGGCTGTTCAACATATCCTGGAAACAGTAAGAAGGTAACAAGTAAGAACACAGCAGGTGCCAGGATGCACAACATAACATGCTATTAATGTAATCCATCATGCAAAACAAGCACACTACAGAGACCCCCAGATCTCTACAGTTATCCATGCTTCAGCAAGCAGAAACTTTGCACAATGCTTCATATATTTGCTGCAGTTTGTTCCTAATATTCATCAAAGCCCTCACACAATATCATATGAATATTTCCAGATTACAGTATTCATTCAAAAGTAAATGTATAAGGGAACCAAGGCTTTAATCTTGGTAGATTTTAAAAAGCAGAATTTTGAAAAGTTACTTTTTTTGGATTACAGATCGCAGAGGGTTTCAGTTAGCAGGTCCAGCACCCATGCTAGTTGGGGGCCCCTGGAAGTAACAGTACAAATAAGAAATACAGTTGGCCCTCCGTTTTCGTGGGGATCTGTTCTGGACCCCACCCTGTGGGCGCGTGCAGGGGCACACCCCATTAATTTAAACATGAATATGTAAAACGCAGACTTGAAGTCTGTGAGAACAAAGGGGTGACTGTATTCACAATTTCTGCTAAAAAGATCCCCCTGAACCTCCCACGTGGGGAGATGTTTTCAGATGCAGCAGTATGTTCATGTTGCAATACGAGGTGTTGTTCTGAATGCCTCACATATTGTCCTTGCACAACTATTTTTTGTATGTTTACCTTTCAACATATGGTAAATTGGGGAACTGGTATTTGATCTCCTTATTTTAGGAGACCAATTGTCAAATCACAGTACACTTTGACTTAAGCCACTATAATCTCATTAAAGTTAATGGCACTAAACTAATTTAATGAAAAATCAGCAGTTCAAATATTTTTAGTATTGCTACCTGGGAATCCAAGCAGCCATGGAATCAAATCTGTTCTTATCTTTCCACAAAAGCCTGCCAACATAGGATTAAGAAACCATACAGTGGTCCCCAAACTGTGCCCTTTAAGAGATTTTGGACTTCAGCTCCCAGAAGCCTCAGCCATGTTGGCCAATAGTCTGGGATTTGGGAGCTTAAGTCCAAAACGCTTAAAGAGCACAGTTTGGGGACCGCTGAGAAGCTGTTGATATGGAATGATACAAGAGGATAAACTTCTGCTGAGCACTTGCACCTTGAAATAGAGAAGCTACAGTATTACTGGATTCACTGACATGGTAAAATGGGAACACAAGAGAGAAATGTGGAAACACAATATAGCAAACAGATGAATACAATAAACAACTGAGAACATGGGAGGATGGGACACAATAGGATCATTCTACATTAATATCAATAAAGAATGTGGAGACTAGAAAGATTCAGCAATTGGTTAATCCTCATGTTCTGTCATATACAGGAACCCACCCACCAAATGCTTACAACTTCAACTGCCAACTAGTATAATATACCATATGGACACATTTGGAGCAATTAATCTGAAGTCACACTTGGGAGCTTGTAACACAAATAGGCAACTGTATAGGCTTGCTTCCAAATACTTATACTAATCAATCTGATCTTCCTCCGTCCCTCCCTGTTGTATGTTGGATTTCAACAAACTTATAAGTGCTTCTTGTCATTAAAGCAAAGATGGGAATCATGCAGCCTTCAAGATGTAGTTGGACTTTTATTGTTGTGTGCCTTCAAGTCGTTTCTGACTTATGGGAACCCTAAAGTGGACAACAACTCCCATAGTCCCTCACAATTAGCTATGTTAGTTAGAACTGCTGGATTTGCAGTCCAACAAGACTTGGAGGGCTGCATAATTCCCACCCCTGCTTTTAAAAAGTATTTTTTATACATACTCTGAAAGTTAGAAAGATTTTTCATATACCAAATGTTTCTAGCACAGTACTGCCTGTCTTGATCAGCAGACATTCCTTCATGTCCTAAGCAAATGGTATCTTCTGACTTTTGGTCTTATTAAGATAAGATGCCAAGAACTGACATAAACTATGATCACCTATGTACAAAACATTTTATCTACCGATTATTTTATTTCAAACATTATTGGTAAATTTATTTATCAATATCAAGAAAAATCAACTGGTGAAAATGAGCTTCCCCAATCAAATCTCTCTTTTTTCTTTTTTTTGCTCCTCTCCTGCTCTCTGTCTTTCTTTGTCTGCCAAAAAATGTTCACTCGTTGTCATCATTAATGTTCAGCCTGAATGCAGCTTTCATTCTTTTAAAATGCTCTTAACAACAAGTGATAGATGTTGGCCTTGGTACAGATTTGTTTTAAATTGCTGTCCTTCTTTTATGTCAGACATTTGGGACAAAAGTGGATTTAAAATGTTGGTAGCTTGTGTGCTCTATCAAAAAAGATAACATGTCTGCTATTTGCCAGTTGTAGGTAATAGCTTTCATGCCAGTTAAACTCCTTTGTGTTTTATTATGATCTTTAAAGGAGCTATGCAAATTGCTATTACCCAAATATGTTCAATATTCAGTACCTTGGATAGCTCATTTATATCCTACAGTAGAAAACAACAACCAGATTTATCAATTCACTGAAATGGGAGCCATCAGCTGCCACTGCTGTTTGCTGAGGGCTACTGAATCACAATATTCTCCTGCCAAGAGTAACTAGTAAGATAATTTTGGTTTGTTTTTTATTATTTTTATTAACACACATATTCAGAAAGCCATTGGAAAGTTCACTCTTTTTTTCAAGCATTTTCTCTCTCCTGGCCATCAAAATGTCCTATATTGGTTAAGGCATTACTTGGCATAATTGTAGTTTCTTCTGAACACTTTATTTAAAATCAGAAAACCACAGAACAGAGAAGAAAATCCTAAACTATTTCACACTGGATCCTTTGCCACTATATGCAAGTACATTGTTGCAGCAGCCTAACATGCAGTGGGAAGAAGCTGCAGTGATGTATGATGGGGAGACTTTGATTCAGAGTTAAATTGTGTTCCTGGTATGAGCAATAAAGTCAGCCCTTGGTTTCCATAGATTCTTTATCCACAGATTCAGCCACCCATGGCTTGAAAATATTCAAAAGAATATAAATTCCTAAAAGCAAACCTTGATTATGCCACTTGATATAAGGGACACCATTTTACTGCCCTATTGTATACAATGGCATTTGAGAACCCATGGATTTTGGTATGTGGGGTGTGTGTGTCCTGGACCAAACCATAGCGGATACCTAGGGCTCAATGTACCATGAAGACACCATATCCCATGTGATCTTAGAACAGAGGTCGGCAACCTGTTTGGGGGTGGGGCTGGTCCCGATGCCCCGGGTTGTGGTGGTGCACGCACGCGTGCATGCGCACTGCCACTGCCGTGGTGCACTTGCGTACGTGAGCGCAGGGCGCCATTTTGGATGGCACCCTGCGCTCGCGCACGCATGCTCACGGTGGCGGGTGCCATTTTGGAAGGCCAAACGGTGTTGGCGTGTGCGCATGACGCCGGTGCCATTTGGCGTTCCAAAATGGCACCCGCCACCGTGAGCATGTGTGTGCGAGTGCGGGCACAATTTTGGAAAGCAAAATGTTGCCTCATGTTGCGCATGGCGCACACGCAGTGGCGACAACAGCAAGACCGGCCAAAGGCCAGTTCCAAGGCCTTGGCGGGCCGGGTCCAGCCCGCGGGCCATAGGTTGCCGATCCCTGTCTTAGAAGCTACACAGGATCTAGCCTAGTTAGTACTTGGATGGGGGACTGCCAAGAGATGCTAGGTGCTGTAGACAATAGAGTTTATCACACGGGAGGAAATTAGGAGTTTAAATACTAATTAACCTGTGAAAATCACACACTGACATTAAAATGTGATTAAAGTGAGATCAACACAAGAGCCATTATCCTATGAATATCCAGGGAAAATCCTGTGAATGATTTGCTGCTGTTCTTTGCCTGGTTATTCACAGGATAATAGCACTTTAATCACGTTTCATCTCGATGTCATGTAAATACCATTAGCTCAATTGCGGGATTATCATGGGTTATTCATGGGATAATAGCACTTTAAACGACGCTGTATGAAAACCATTAGTGCAATTGTGGGATTATAATGGGTTAATCACTGTTTATACTTCCAATTGTCCCCCGTGTGATAAACTCCTATGTTTCAGAGCAATGCACTGGCAAAACACTTCTGAGTATTTCTTAGTTAAGAAAAACTTATGAAACTTATCAAATTGCCAAAAGTTGACAGACAACTTGAAGGTACATGCATGTGCACACACACACACAAGCAATACACCTCCAATGTACAAACACTGAGACTTGCCTCTAAATTTAATAGCTTAGTGTATTTCATGGATTCATATGTGATTTAATTATTCCTCATCATCTGGTATGCAGATTGCAGGAAGCTTCCTAGCAGGATCTAAAAAGATTCAGTCCTAACATGCAAGAGCTGTCTACCTGCTGCTCATGGATGTTTTTCAGCTGTGCTGGTTACATGTAGTAGTTGCATTAATATTTCATTTCATTTCCATGTTGCAATTATGAATATTTCAGTGAAACATTTTCTCCATTTCCTTCTCTCTTTCTCAGTCCTTGGGTGAATGACCAGCTTATGCTCCTTAGCATCTGAAAAATGGATGAAACATCCCCAAACACTGCAGCTATGTGTGAAAGAGCACAAAGCTAGCTGAAGGGAAATCCATTATTCAGTAACTTGGGGCCTTTAACGACTTGACTACTTACAAAAGCGGAGCTTCAATTTAAGGAGGAAAAAAAAAAAGCATAGAAAGCTTCTTCAGCTCCAGGCAAAGCATTCTTTGGTAGGGTGTAGATTCATGGGTAGAAAAGTATACTGAATGTGCTTTTATGGACAGCCTTGCGAGAATTATCTAGCCAGTCAAGTGAACATCTAACTAATTACCCTATAGTATGCACAAATATAATACAACAGATTGCACAGATTTTTAGCTAGAACTATAGTTCTTACAAAGTAGTGGTCATGTTAACTGAAGGATTCTGAGAATTTAGTCTAAAAAGTAGTTTTTCCAAGATCTGAGCTGTTCTTGTATGTCCCATTTGCACCACTATTATCTACCACAGGGTTGTGTTTCAGATGTAGACACCTATATTACATTTCAAGGCATTTCAGCTACCGTATATTAATTTTTCTAATTATCCTGGCTAATGTACAGGTTACTAGGTAACAAGGACCTACCCTCTCTCCCCAGTAATCCCACAAGGACTAGTGGCATGATCTCTGATTCATTTCAGCAACATGTAAACAAACCAATTAAAATGAGTTCAGAGCAATGACTGTATGCATCCACTGAACTCAGGAAAAGCTACATCTAAGTAAATATGATCAGGACCTGGCTGACAAGTCTGTCTCATCTAGGATGAACGACTGTTCAAGTTTCTGTCCCCAAACACCATTTCATGCTCTTGTGGATACTCACGGCACTCTTGCTCATCTGACTTATCTTTGCAGTCCTCATCTCCATCACACTTCCAGTTCAGGTGGATGCATTCACCATTGCCACACCGGAACTCATGAGATGCACAAGTGCTCATGATTGGAGGCTTGGATTTGTAGCCGCACTTCTCCATCAGCTCATCCGAGTGGTCTTCACAATCAGGCTGGTTGTCACAGACCCAGATCTGTGGGATGCATTGGCTGTTATTGCACTGGAACTCGTTGGGGTTGCATGTGAGAGGAGGGCATTTCCTCTCATCACTTCCATCACCACAGTCATCATCCCCATCGCAGACAAAGATGGTGGCTACACAGGTCTTGTTGCTGCACTGGAATTCATTAGACGAACAGACTTCAGAGAAAAACAAAACAGATGAGTTAGCTGAGAGTTACCCAACAGAGAAGTGGTAGGAACCATGTGGTCTTTCAGTTGCTGTTGGACTGCAACTCCCAGCAGTAATAACCAGCTCAGCCCATGGTGAGAGAGGCTGAGAGTTGTAGTGCAACATTTGGAGGGCCACACTATTCCTGCCCCTTCAGTAGAGCTTCTTTTTCACGTTTTCAACCTGTCTTTGAGCAGCCGTCCTCGTCCCAAATCTCTTTTGCCTCTGAGTTGTACTGATAAGTCCCTTTGCAACACACTGAAAATTTCTCTGGAAGTCATCATGTAGCATTTACATACAATGAGACTGTTCTGAGCTATAGTTATACAGGATTTCCTCCCCCCCACCAGCCCTCCCATCTCTGTGTGCCTGATTTAGAGCTGAACCACAGGAAACAGTTCAGATTAAAGCTTCCAGGTGTCCTAGCTACAGGCGATTAACGGTCACTTTGATTACCAAAAGAGAATCCATCTCCTCATCCTTGCCAAGAGCTCCCACTGAACATGCTTAATTGTGTGTAATTTGCTTGGTTATTAAGGGGAAAACCTGCTTCAGTAATTTGAAAGATCCATGGGGAAATGATCATTTTTAGAAATTATGCAAAATGAACTTTCAGTCTTGGAAAACAGCTCTTTTAATTGGTGTGGGCAAGGAGTATTTCATTTGAAACAAGATTTTCCTTAGTACTAGTAGCTGAAGTAGATTCTGCTCCTTTTGTACTATTCCCATGATAAACTGCGCAATTTACTAGTGGCTGAGAGAATAACCAGTGTGGTGTAATGGTTAGAGCATTCAACTATGACTCGAGAGGCCAGGTTCGAATCCTGCTGAGAAATGTAAACTCACCAGGTGACCCTGGGCAAGTGAGACTCTCTCAGCCTCAGATGATGGCAATGCCAAACCTCCTCTGAAGAAACCTGCCAAGATTTGCCACCCATAAAGCTGAAGGCTAAATGCCAAAGAAGGTATGTAAATGGTTACTGAACATATGCTTGCTCTATTAGGCTATAAAGCAAGGCAGAGTGGTTAACGTTTATACTAAAAGAAGCAATGGGAGGACCATCCCTAATCTTTCCTTCCCACACTTCGTTACTTTAAGCTATTTTCCTCTAGCCCAGCTCCAATACTCCAATACCCAATGAGCAGGCAGGGGAAATGGATTCAGAACAGTGGAGTACTTTAAGATAAGGTGAAGGAAAAAGGAAAGTTTTCTCTTCTTTCTTCTGCATACTCATTTTCATTTTTTTTAAAAAAAGTTAATTATATTCCCCCTCTCCCTCCATAGCAGAATAGACATGTGTTAATTAAATTTGTATGTGTCTGGTTTGGCCTTAGGTAAAATAACCATGTAAATTTGGAAACAGACTGGGGTTCTATTTCCCCCCCCCCAGCAGATTCAGATGTTCTCACTCAGAATCCTATTTAAACAATATCACATTGTGTTTTAACTGTAATATGTTTCTATGTTCAAGGGATAAAACGAGGTTTCAAGCAAGCTAAAGATAATTACATATTTTCCTTTTGGCTGTGTTTGTAGTCCAAGTTTAGGGGCAACAGTGGTGTTAGCACCTTTGTACCATCAAGTAGGAGTAGAGAAAGATCATGATTAATATGCAGAACTTAGCAAATAAGTTAAGATTTCCTGAGTTTTAGAAGTGGAAATCTGAGTGATGTTGAAATTTGTTTTGTTTATACATCTCAAGGTTGAGACTGCTCATCTAAGGACTGCAACCTTGAGTTACTGTGAAACTACTCTGGCTTTTCATAAACAGCCTATAAACAATCTCATATGGAATATAAAGCCTTGAATTCGCCAACCAATAATGATTTCTTCAGAAGAATAATATGAGCAACTAAAGAAGTATTAACTTCTCTTAATCAGCCTTCTGGCACTCATTCTAAACTTCCAGATGTCAATGATTTCAGAACTTTATGACCTTAGTGGACATAATACCTCTCATGGCTACCTTAGAAAATACTTCCTAGCACTGCAGAGTAATTACCTCTCTCGGTTTCCAAGTATCTTGTTCTTAATTGTCACTTGATAAAATCTGCCACTTGACCTATTCATTTGGCTTAATGGCTCACCAGTTGCCCTCTTAGAGCACCAGTCCCACTCTTCTATTAGATTATAATTTATAGTAGCATGGATAGACGCTTTCCTGAAAAGTTCAGACTATCTTGATAAATGTAAAAGATGCTGTGACTATACATTGCTAATGTAGCCCTCCGTGTTGCATAGAGCAAATTGCTTTTGTAGCATTTGAATGAATTACCAATCAAAGAGCAAAGTTTACATATGCTCTTATCTTCCACTCCAGCCCACCCCCATTTGGCAGGGGTGAAGCTATTTACACAATTCAACTGTGAATTTACTTCCATTTCAGGGAGCTAATGAGCATATCTGTTTCTTTCTTCATTAACTTCTCTCTACCCTTCCTTCCTCAAGAATACCTTTTCTCTTTCTTTTGAAATCTGCCAAAAATACAAATCAGAGAATTCCTCACATATGCATTAAAATGACCCTTAACCAACAGATGATACAAATTAGTACAACAGTTCCTCCTTATCTCCTCTGTGCCTACCTATTTACCTATGTGCGCTACCATCAAAACCCATCTCAAATCATTAATGGGTGTAACACTAAATGATCATAAATGAGATATGCTGGCTTTGTAACAAGCCATCTGTTTATACTATTTGATTTTACTAGCTGTTATGTTATGAGCTCCTTAACTGGTAAACTAGGAGAAAAGATATTGATCCCTCCCACACCTTCTTAGAGTTCCAAGATTGAAGGAAAAAAATGCTGTATTTGCAAATGCAGAAACTACTTTAAAACATAAAAGGCTCTGAAAAGCAATTTTGGATAAGGAGGAGTTGGGGGGGCAGTAGAAATCAAAGCAATAAATAATCTTCTTTTCCTTCCTTTTCCTACTCTCTCTCTTAAAATATGAAGACATATGGGGGGCCTCTGGATGGCTTAAATAGCCCAAAGCCACCATATCCCATCTAAGTTTGGAAGCTAAGCAGGGTCAGCCCTGGTTAGTACTTGGTTGAGAGATCATCAATGAATAGCAGGTGCTGTAGGCTATATTTCAGAGGAAGGAATTAGCAACACCACCACTGAGTATTTATTGCCTGAGAAAATCCTATGAAGGGGAGCTGCCATAAAATGATAGACAATTTGAAGGCATGTGCACATGCACACAGAGGATAGGGGGTTCACAGGGTACCAACTTGCCTATAGGCTAATTTATAAATCTAATGATCAAAACTGCCACATGGTCTAAAAAGCTGAAATTATGCTGTTGGAGTAAATAATGATGTTTATTGTAAATTTGCCTAGTACATTTCATTTGCTACCATTAACTGTGTTCCTGCATCCATCTGTATAAAACACAAAGCATCAGAGATCAATAGGTATGTAAAGGCACCCTGCTGTTTCCATCTCTCTTCTTCTTTGGCCTGTTGGTTTTTTAAAATAAAGCCTAAATTAAGTTGATAATCTCATCTACACTGAATCAACAGTATTTCCTTAATTGTTGACTTACCATTCAGCAATTGATTCAATGGATTTACTACAGTGGCATCACTAGGGTTGGTGTCACCCCAGTTCAGTAACTCATGCTGCCCCCCCCCAGCCATCATCCAGGTTGCCTCTGCCGTGGTGGGGGTTCGGCCCCCAATTTTTTTTCTGGGTCTGGCAGAGCTGCTGAGTGAGCAGGAAAGGATAGGCAACTTACTTTTCCAACTGGCCAGCAGACTTGCCTTCCAGACAACAGCAGCAGACCACTCCAACCAGTGGTCATAGCCAATAGATGTCAGAGGTGCCCTGGCTGGTGGAGAGGGTGGCCAAGAAGAGGACTTGGGGCAGAGGGGGGGGGACAACTGTTCCACTGGGTGTAAATCCCCAATCTGAGTGGCACCTGCTACGATGCACAAACCCCTGGTCTATTCTAACAGGGCTAGAAATTGGATTAAAGCCTAAGTGCTCTAACTATTTGCTTGACTAAACAGTGTGCTAATTCTATGGTATGTCCAACTCTTGTGGAAAGCAATGATGGACAAACAGACCTCAAACTGGTGGAAATGATCTTGATATTTGAACTAGAAATTCCAAATTGTCTTCACCGAGGGAGTAGATAAAGCAAAGTGATTTGACAAATTTACTATTTAAATGCACCCCCAAACCTACCACTGGAAACACTGGCATTTCTGCTTTGTGGAAGAAAGCTGTAGAAGTAGAAGTAGGCTTTCCAGAGGGTGAGAAAGGCTTAAATAGTTCACAGAAAGTTCAAAACAGATTATAAATGATGATAAACTATTTAGACTTTTTTTAGTTAATTGACTAAAGCCAATTTAACCAATTAACTGGTAAATCAATCATTGAATTGATTACACAGGCAAAAATAATTTGATAGTATTTAATAAAGGTAGTAGCTTTCCCCTCAGAATATATCATGCATTGTTGTGAAAACAGATGCATACAGTTTCACAGCCTTTCTGCAGTTGACAAGTCCAATCCAAATACATTTTTCAATATGCCACTCACGAAATGATTTACCAGGCCAGTTAGTGCTTTTGGTCCTCTGTACAAAATTTGCAATGCAATGAACAATTAGTATTCTCAGAGTGTTGCTTTCAGTTTGTACTATAATTGTTCTGAAAATGGAATGACATAAAATGGACCTCCAGCTTAGATGAGCCCTCTCAGCTATACTGCCAATTTGACAAGAACTACCATTTCAGAAATGTCCCCAGAGACAAACAAGTCTATACGAGTAACTGATTATTTGCCCAAGTATTTGCTGTGTAGCATGTCGCGCTGAAGCTGCTAATATTATTTGTCACATTGCTGAAAAATTCATAGCAATATGAATTAAGGAAGTCTTATTTCTAAAATGGTTAAAGTAACATTTTGGAGCAGATTCCTTGAAGCCATTGTATATGCTGTTACAGAGTTCCAAAATGATCTGGAAAGTAAAGGCTCATAAATGCCAATCTTGTGCCTCAGTGTTGTCTTCAGTAAGGAACCTTTACATTAATGAACTGTCTCATAAACCATTTAGTAGTTCTTTCTCTAAGCACCAGAGAGAGGCCCAAAAAATGGAGAGGGGATGAAGGATATGAGCTACAAGAGTGATAGAGAAGGCCACAGGAAGGTGCAGGTTGCCCTGTTTAAAGATGAGAAGGAATGCATCCCTAGGCTAAACTGGAGGTTGGCTTTGCTGTAAGGCATACAGCCTTCAATGATACCCTGGATCTATACTGGGGTGAGCAGCTGCCTAGGGTCCAGGAGCTACTTCCACCCATTTTATGTTCCCCCTGGATGTCAACAGTCGGCACCTCCCCCCCCCCCAAAAAAAACCCCTATAAATGACTGGGAAGTCTTTTGGATAAATATAAGCCCTAGCCCTGTGTCCAAAATACATGAAATAGTCAACCCCCTCTGGAGACTTTGGGACATATGGTTGGTCATTCTAATGCCATACAGATCCCAGCATGAGGTGACGGGGAGGTTTGGCACATATGGTCACTGGCAGCCACACTGGGCATCCTGGCAGACCATATGTAACCTACGGTCTGAAGCACAATTTCCACTCTGACGATAGCCAGCTCTGTCAAGATGTACTTCAATATTTCTTGTCATTTTGAATGCTTGACTCATTTGCTAGGAATGTTTAGGTGTATGAGCTATTAGCTCAAGATCACAAATTTAGACTGGTAGTTTTGGATTCTTTACTTTTTGAATAAAATACAATTTTAAAGTTCATTTGAGCTCAAGATCCTCAAAGACGGCTTGATGTATTCCACTAAAAGAACTACACTTTGATATTGGCCATTTAACTTTGAGAGCCTATGTTAGGAAAATGCATTTGATAGTGTGCTGTGTACTTTTTGTACTGTTGGTCACAAAAGTCAGGCTAGGAGGTAATAGCAAGGATACGCTTACATGTCCAAAAAGTTGTCTGCATATTCCAAGAAATACTGTCCTGGATTTCTTTTTCAGATTAAGTTATTCCTCACTGGGGAGAAAAGTTTGACATCAGCTACATTCCTCTCCATCCTGGCGAAGAGGGACTGAAAAATCTTTCCTCACTTTGCACCTGGTCACTCAGGGAGCAGCAATTGATCAGCCAGTCAAGCAGTAAGCAAGAAGCATCTCAGCTGTGTTGGCCTTTGCTGCAAAGCTGGCATGGATGAGAGGCTTTTTGGCCACTCCTCAGCCAGCTGCTCAGTTGCTGCCCCCAGAGTGACTGAGTGCAAAGTGAGCAGTGACTGTGAACCCTCTCACCCATGTCAGCCTTGTGGCAAAGGCCAACATAGCTGAGAGGATTCCTGGACTCTGCTTAACTGGTTCCTTAGTTGCTGTTTGACCAGCTGTTTGGTCACTGCTGCTTTTGCACCCATCGACCCTGGGAGCAACAACTGAGCAGCTGGCCTTCCTTTTGCTGTAAGGCTGGTGCAGGCAAGGAGGTGAAGCAGGTCTGGGCCTCTATCGTCCCTGCTGTGGTATCTGTACATGAGAGACTGAGGTGGAACAGGAGGCGGTGGTGAGCCAGGTGCGGCTGAGATAGACACTGCTGGCCCGGTTGCTGCTGCACAAACAGTGGACTTAATATCAAGAATTAGTTATGGGAGGCACCAGGGTTGTAATTCAAGAGAAAAAGTTTGGGGACTACTGGTTCAGTCAAATTAAAGTTATCAGATAACATACAGATCCTTTGGATTCTGCTATTTTTGAGGGAGGACCATTCAAATTAAAAAAAGAATATTGGATTAGGATGCCAAGTGAAGCTGTATGTTCTAAAATATTCCCACACTAGCTCAAAACGGCGACTCATGTCAGGTTAAAGCTCAACTTTTATGATGATTCCAGAACACTGGCTGATGTGGTTACTCTATAGAAAGTAAAAGTGAAATGAAACACTATCTTTAGCTTCCGACAATATCTTCCATATATGTGATACATATATTAGAGCCCTATTTCCAGTCACCAAACTGAAAGATAATCTCATTGAAGATGAAATGGCAAGTGTGACAGTATCTGCTGTCATCTCATCCCAACATTTAGTCATGAGACTTCCATGGAACTTTACTTTGTTTTGTAATGATATTAAACAATTTGATCTAAGTGATGTACTAATTATTTCATCAGACATTCAAGATTACTTTCTGATTTCCCTCCAGTGGTTACTTTCATTTTAAAAATAATTTTTCTTGTCTTTGTTATGTCTCCATGCATACTGTTGTTTTTTTTTTTAAATAATCAGTTATTAAAAACTTTGAACCTGGAAAAGCAGCCTACAAATACTTCATCTAGATGAGGACATAAGTACAGGATGTTACTTGCTATATTATGTGATATCAAGCATATCATCCCTACATGACACAATAATTCATATCTTATCCTTGCCTTGATTGATCATTAATTAGTAATTTAAAAAAACACAACACCCAACAACCAGTGCTCCTGTATTGCCAAGTATGGTTTGAAGACAATTATCTCCTCTTAAATCTTTTGAAACATATCATCTAAATAAGAGCACAGTAAACAGAATCATTCAGGCCAGAGGAGGAAAGAAGACAGGAAGTACAAACCTACTTTGGCTCAGACAGACTCCTGTATTAACCAGAGTAACAAGCCAGAATCCAATGATTCTGCATGCAAGGGTGGAATGGGTGTAATCCCCCTCTTTCCTGGTACAGTTTCTAGGATACTGACAAGCAAACACTAAGATGCAGAGACCAAAGAGCTTTTCCATACACCAGTAACTTAAAACCACTAATCCATGCTGGAATTAAAGGCACATTGGCTTCTAAAAATGAAAAACAGAAATAGAATTATGGAAAAGAAAAATCAGCATTGGGTTATACTTTTATTGGGAACACCCAAAATGCCACAACAGTGTATGAGTTCTTCAGAGCTCTTCATTAGGGACAATTTTTTAAAGGAGATATGGGAAATCTGGCTGCTGGTGTGACCATTAGGTCTCTAATGAGACACAGTGTGATTGATAGTATCACCATGTATCTCAAAATGGAGATTGAAGATTGAGAGAAGAAGAGTAAAGTGAGAAATTTTCACTGAAATGGTTTGCTGGAGACGAAAAGGGATGGCTGAAAAGTCAGAAATTTCTACATTGTCCTGGCCAAAGGACACAGACTTCTGTGTTAGCTTCCAACAGAAGCATAACATGGCAACCTTTTTTAGATTAAATGAGGAGATGCAATTTCTAAACAATTCCAAAAATATGATGATTTTTAAAATAAAGGATATGAGGGAATCCATAACTGTGTCAGTGAAAGACATTTTGGCAGTGGTGTTATTACCAGATGACATATCATGTCAAGCAAAGACTTTGAACAAGAGATGCTAGAAAAAGCAACATGATTGTATCATGATATATCTAAATCTTTATTGTCATGGTCTATTGCCAAAGTTGTAATTGATTTCCCTCTATGTTCAAAATATGATAAAAGCAAAATCAAGGGTATACTATAAAGCAGGGGTAGGCAACCTTTCCCCTTTAAGGGCCGAGGGACTTCAGCTCCCAGAAGCCTCAACCATGTTGGCCAATAGTCCCATATAAGCCAATAGCTCCTGGGATTCTGGGAGCTGAAGTCCCTCGGCCCTTAAAGGGGAAAGGTTGCCTACCCCTGCTATAAAGCCTTTCAAAAGAATAATTTATGTTGATTTCAATTTGGGGATAAATTATAGAATCACATTATCAGTAGACAGTTCTCTCTTTCCACTAATGATAAGCAATGTGACCTTTTAATTTAGATTGATGTTGGAAGTAGTTCTGAGATATGGAGAAGACAGATAATTTTTAACCATTAAGCATTTTGATCTATGACGTAAACACATTGGCTATATTTGCACAAAATGATAAACCATGATTTAGCACAGAGGTAGGAATCATGGGGCCTCCAGAGATTGTTGTACTGCAACTCCAAGCAGCCTTGGCCAGCATTGCTAGTGGTGAGTGGATGCACTGTTATTAGGCAGGTTGCAAGCCAAGCACAGCTGTTTTTTTCTTTTCTGGTGGTTAGCTCTGGGAAGCTGTATGGATCATTGCCCACCCTCCAGTGTGGCAAGGGATTTGACAGAGCAGGGCAAGGAATAGCAAACTTGTAACCCCTCTCCCCTTCTTCTTGAGGTGACTGTTCCACCAAAAGTCATAACAGGACTGGCTCTGAATGCATATAATTGCATAATTGTATAAGAAAGAATCATTATCCATTTGTCTCCAGTGTAAGAACGCATCCATGGAAAGGTTTGTGCATGTTTATATATGTGCACATCTAAGATGCCTAACTCTAAAGCTGGTATGAAAAACAATTTCTGAAGCAAATAGCCTGGGTATAAGTGTGCCCCAGGAGCATTTCTATCCAAAGCAGAGCAGAACCTGCTTCCAACCTTCCATGCCCACAGGCTGCTTCCAAGTCAATGGGCAGAATAAGAACAAACTAAGCTGATCAAAAGAAATAAACACAATCTACTTCAGGGACAGAACCTTGCAGCTACAGCAACCTACTCCCAGCACTATAGCCCTCCTGAATAATGATATATGAAGCCATGTTCGAATGTTCATAGTATAAGATAGTGAGGTCTTTGCCCCATATAAACTCTACTTCCACTAATTTAATTCCCCTGAAGGGAATTCTCCACTATGGCAAAGGCTGCTGCACTGCAAGACCTAAATATTCATAGAATTTAGAACATTTTGTCATTAAATCCACTGAAGCAAAGGGAAAAAAATCAGTTGGAGTGTGACAAAAAGAGAAATGGGTCTATGGGAAGGAATGGAGGGGAAAAAGGAGATGGTCTCTTCGTTGCCTCCAAACCAGATTTGATTAAAATACAAGGTAAACACATTATAAAACATTATGATGGAAAATCCAATGTTAATAATATTTCTGTTAATTTTATTCTGCACATTTTTGTCCCTACTCTCTTTACAAACACACACCAAAGGAGGGGATCTATACACCTTTCTAATGCAGATCCATACAACAACCTAATCCATATCTTGATTAATATGGAGTTACCTTTCTTTATAAAATATGAAAGGAAGAATTCCTATCTTCAAGTGCTGAGACACCCCCTCTTTTTACTGCATGCCTTGTAAAAAAAAAAAAAAGCAACACATGTTGTCTGGCCTATGAAATGCAACTGTAGTTCCTAAAAAAATATTTGGGGTGGAAAAGTCCTAAAAATTGGACTTCCTGCTGCTACTCTATCTTCATGAACTGCTCTCTGGCTTTTTCAGTACAATAGGATAATAGACAAACCACTTATGGTTAGTAAGATACAACTCATAGAGCTATGAATTTATTTCTGTGCTCTGTTGAACACAGATAAACCAGTTCAGCAAATCCTTATGTCCTCCTTTTACTAATGACTAGCCACAGCCTGAATAGGAGGAAACATGATATTTAATTACACTTTTACTAACTATAAAATCTGACAGTCTAACAAGGAGTAAATAGGATATTCAATTATACTTTTACTAAATATGAAATCTGATCTCACCATACTACAGTTCCTATTTGCAGAATATATGCCTTCCAAAGACTAGGAAGAATCTCTAGGCCTCTTCAAAGACATCCAAATAAAATGTTCCACTCAACATTTGTGGGGGGGGTGGGGTTTACAGGTAAAAAATATAGGAGGGATCTAAAATGAAATGGGGTAAATGTCAAGCAAAACGTGTCAAGTGAAAGTCTCTGATAAATAAAATAAGGCAGAAAGAACACTACATCCTTGATTTTCCATGCTGTTTAATTATTGGACAGCTGGAAGGATTAATGTTGTATACTATGCCCTGGCTATTCAGAAATTAAACACAGTGTACAGCTGCTGCTTTATCACTGCTTAAGGTATTAGAGCTCCTTAGAAAGCAGAAGAAATTCTAGACATCCTCATTGTTAAGGAAATATTTCATCCCATATTCAAATTTATCCTGGAGAGGTTCACAAGGAAACAAAAATAAAAAATACAAGTGCATTTGTAGTTTGCTAGATTCACCCACACACTGAAATGAGGGTGGTTTTTGGCATGAGCACATAATCTTTTTGTCATAATTAAATGCAAAGCAGTGCATTCATGGCACATTAAGCTTGACACTTAAATTGCACAAATAAAGAAGATGCATGTTACAAAAGCTCCTCCGCTTGCCAGAGTGTCCCTTCTAAGTCAGAACAAGGAGGGTTAGGGGAACACAGGTGCATTTGCTTCTCTTGTACAGAGAAATGCTCAGTGTGACTCCTATTACCATGAAATAGGACACATTTCCATCTTGATGAGGTTAGGTGAGGTGACAAATAGTTTAGAGGACCAAGTTCAAAGTTAACTACTGTTGGGCACCACTGTTGGGTGGTTTCCCAATTTTTGCACAGTTTCCCCTCCACCACAGCCCATTCTAAGAAGCCAATAGGCTTAGGTACTGGAAGCAACAGCCTTAAAAGTTAAATCATGCTGGTATTTTTGATCCCATCATTTTGCCTCCACCACAGGAATGGGGCACCAGATAACATCTATTAAAACTGAACTCAATCCTCAGGCTAAAACATGTTCGGGAACCCCACCTCCGCAGATACTAAATTTTGCAAATTTTCAAGTCCCATTGTCCCAGTGGTGGGCCGCCATTGGGAACAATGGGACAAGTCCTCCCTCTGTCCCTCCCTCCTACTTCCCACTAGTGACAGAGCTGCCAGGGCCCATAATCCACACCAGCTGCATGGGGACTCGCTTTCCCAGCAGCACTTGGGGCCCAGCGTGCTCATGTCCCACCCCCTCCACTGCAGCCAACTGACATTATTGCATGCCCATTGGCTGTGGCGGAGGGGGCCAGAGCATGCTGGGAAAGTGAGTCCCCATGCAGCGGGCATAGATTACAGGCCTCGGAAGAAGGAGGAATGAAGGAAGGGAAGAAAGGAAGAGAAGGGAGAGAGAGAGGACTTGCCATCCGCAAATGATCAAAACTGCAAAAGGAAAGTCTGTGGATACCGAGGGACCACTATATATTAATTTTGTTACAGTCACACATTAAGGAAGCCATCACATTTTCCCAGTCATGGTGAAATGTGCATTTATCTTAAATGATGTTCACATGTGACTGATACTCATCTTTGCATAGAAGTGACGACTATCTAGGAAGTTTGTGACATGGTCCATAAATTAAGACAATAATGCACATAATATAATAGCAGCATATTATGGAAATAGCAGATGAAAAAAATGAATCCTGGGACAAACTACCTTCACCTCATTCATCTATCACAGAAAGTGCACCCATGCCATAATCATAATGAGAAATTTTCATTCTGTAAGAAAAAAACCCTGAAAAGATATGTGTACTATTCAGAGAATAATAGGAATGCACGTTAGGATCCAGTACACTTCAAAGTAAGGAACCTGATCACTGGTGTGCTTTGTTTTGATAGCCCCAAAAGAGTATTTCATTAACCACATTTGAAGACTCTTTTGATTATGCTATGAAGTACACAGAGTAAAACAGCACACAGTATTTCTGTGGTCTGAATGAATACATGCTGAAACAGCTGTTGGGAGAGAAAGGGGAGATGGATAGTAAGAGACATTTTCAGTAAAATTCTTGGTACTCTCCAGTGGTTCCCTGATAAAATCATCTCTTTGGATGCACAACTCAATAGATCAATAGAAAGAAATATATCCTTCTAAGAACATGGATATTTCATCTAGGAGACCACTAAACTGCAGGTGGTTTTGTTCTCAGAGCTCATTACACCAAACAGACTGTGTTATTGGTAAATACTGATTAAAGCTAAAGATCTGATAGTCAATGGGAACACTTAAAGTCAGATTAGCTGCTATTCCTGTCTCCCATGAGGGGTACCTACAGTGAGAACATGAAAAAGAACTGGTCCTTTTTTCGATTTCTGGGTGAGTATAGACGTGATGTGAACTAGTCTACCATATCATCCTCATGAGTGGCAAAGAACAGTTTCATTATTCTTGGGCCTTCACACATCTGTGATCAGGGGCCATATGATGGTAAAAGTTCCCCTTGTGATTTGGCAAAAATGATACTTCCCAAGTTAGTTACCACTTGGTAAATAGTGTTATATATTCACCAGAGAGATTGCTAACTGATCTCTTTATCATATATAACACATTGGTCGTGATAATGGGAGCCACAGCCAGGAAAGATTAGCATTTTCCAATCTATACAAAAATGTGCAATGGAAAATAAATAGAATGAAGACTGCAAACACTCTCATATTAGTCTTGGTGGATTGGATGGGACATATACAGAAAAAAATGGTGGGTAATTAATTCTTTCCTGAAAAAAAAATCTTCTCCAGAGCACTATATTTCAGCGGAAGGAACTAGCAAAACCATCTCTGAGTATTCCTTGCCTAAGAAAACTCTATGAAACTTAAGTGGGTCACTGTAAGTCAACAAGTGACTTAAGATACATACACACAGAGACATTTTAGACTGCCTTCTCTTTCCTAGTCAGGCTCAGTCTTAGAGTCTTGAAATAAATTAACATGTGGGCATGAGAGAGAAAAACACATCTGCAGCAAAAACTATTCAGGAGCAGCCATGTTGGCCAGACAGCAAAATACAGCAACACTCAAAATCCACAAAACATTGATGCCTTTATTGAGTCAACAAAAAATGCACAAAATACACCATGCAAGCCTTCAGAAGGCACTCACAGAAAGGAGTCAAGAGTGTTTAAACACTTCCTTCTTCCTACTGTTCATTCTACTGCTCAAAAGTATGTAAGCAAACTTGACAAATGCAGATTTGCAACAGGTATGTAGTTCCATTCTAATTAAAGTGTGTAATTCTACTCTAAGTCACCTGAACAGGCAGGCATTGGCAAAAGAAATCTTTGCTACACGCAAATTTTCAGCTTAAATTAGCAAAAAGCCATACGTAGGAAGGGGAGAAAATTGTAAAATGCCTACTGTGTTACTCTAACAAGAAAGATTATAGGTATGGTCTGTAATGCAATCGATACAATCCTTTGTTCCACACCTCTAAGTTTTACCTTTGATTTATCCATGAGTCATATCAAAACCCATAATTTTGCCCCTAAAGTTTGCCATTGATTTATACATGAAGTTGACTTATAACTGAGTATATATGGTATTTAGATTTGCTGTGTTCACATTCCCTTGGTATCTTTGCCTGTCCCTATTCTTTGGATGCCTAAACTTTATTTCTGAATGCTAAATGAAGTTTTAAGTTATCTCAATGCTAGAGTTTTGGGAACTGAAGAAAAATTTCATTTAGGGAAGTAGAATATTTATTTGGGGGAGGGGAAATGCTCTCATTTTTCCTTCCCCTGGTAGCTACACCCCTATCAGTTTTCCACAAGGAGGTTGTGGATGGGCCAGGTGCACAAACTTTGGCACCATGAACTCAAATTTGGTGATATTGTGGGAGCAGGATTCAGGCCTTCACAAGCTTTCTGTGCAGAAAGTTGTCCATGCCTACTGTACATATTTGTCAGTGTCTACAGTATCTACATGTTTACACTGTGCCCCCTGTCTCTTTTTATATGTACTTTACAATAATAGGAATACTATAGTAGTATTCAACATTCATGCTCATAGATTAACAGAATATAGAAGGCAGACCCTATAAGACCATAAATAAAAAAATGGAATTTGGCAGCTGATGGTACAGACACATGCAGCATTGAAAGAAATATGGTGAAATTTCCTTAATATCTGTTATGAGGCAAATTGTACACAGAAGAACACTACCACATAGAATTTTTCAGTTTTTCTAAATTAAGTTCATTTTCCTACACAGTAAACCCTTGCATTCAACTGCCATGGCATAGAAAGGTGTTACCATAGTTGTATTGTTTCTATTTATGTTTTAAATTTCTTTTGTTGTGAGAAACACTGGTGAAATGGAGAGGGCAAACTTGTAAAATCCTGAAAGATAGAAACTTTTTCAAGCTCCAAAGAAAACAAGACATGGCTGTTATTTCCCACAAAGTGGTGCCGTTTATATAGGTTTTAAATGCAGCTGTTTTCTTCTCTAGTCATGACTGTTTTTGAGAGAGAGAGATGTTGCACTATGGGATAAGAAAATTATTTCTAAAACTGATGGTCTCCCCTTTCAAAAAGATCTATGATTGTGATGTTACTTTGAAATTAAGGTAACTTTCTGTGAAAGGCACAGAGCCTCAACGTGATAAGAGGCTTCACATTTTAGAGGATGCTCATGATAGCTGCAAATGAAGCTGCAGGAAAGTGGGAAAGACAAAAAAAAAAAGCCTCTCTCCCACCCAGTAAACTGAAAAAAGAATACATATAGAGACGTAACATGTCTCCCCATCATTCATGTCAGGAATGAGAAAACAGCAAAGATGAGAGAAAAAAGATGGAAAAGATTCTGAACAGAAATGAAATGGAGATGCTTACAAAGTCTTTGTAGATTAGAGATTAGAAGGATTTTATCAGATTTGGATAACAGAAAGGATTAAAACCAAGCCTTTGAAATTTAGAAGTCTTGATAACAGCAGAGACATGCCCATGTTCACCCAGAGAAAAACATCTTACTCTGACAACTGTATTCCATTTTGGAAAAAGAGAAACTCTAAAATAACAGTCCAATATGAAAAGAGAAGCAATCTTTCCAACCCATGGTTACTTACTCATCATCACAGGCACCATGGATCTCAAAGGAAGCAACTTTTTGTGTTGCTAATGGAGTTTAATATTTTCTTTCCTGGATTTAAGACTCTCAGAGCCCACATGGTCTAAAGCAGGGGTAGGCAACCTAAGGCCCGGGGACTGGATGCGGCCCCCCAAGGCCTTTTGACCGGCCCCTGGTTAGTCCTGCCACCGCTGCCCCCCGCTGCCACTGCTGCCCGCCATGATGATATTGATTATTGTTGTTATTACTTGTTCTTGGGGTTTTCTTGGCAAAATCTCCACAGGGTTTTTGCCATGGCTTTTCTGGGGCTGAGAGAGTGTGCATGCATATTTTTAATTTATATTTATTTATTTATTTATTTATTTATTTATTTATTTATGCTTCAGGCCCCCAATTGTCTGAGGGACAGCAACCCGGCCCCCGGCTCAAAAAGGTTGCCTACCCCTGGTCTAAAGGAATGCCCTCTGCCTGCATGGATATTCTATCATGCCTTCTTAACTGAGAACAACAATAACAACATATTGACAAAATGAAGGCATATAACTCTAACATGGTCATGTTTTTCTGATTTTTAACACCTTTGCCTGATGAAGAAGCCAGTGGAGCTTTGAAGGTTTGCATGAAGTATTTTGTGCATTTTGGTTGGCCTTGTAAAAGGTCACTGTTTTGTGGATTTTGGATGTTACTGTACTTTTCTCATCATGGTTTATGATTTATCAAATGCCTTCTTCTTAAAAAAAAAAAAAAAATCCAAGGCATTTTACAGCAATCAAGACATATAAAAGTAGGAACAAAAACAACACAAACATTATATTCATACATATTTAAAACTACACACACACCAGCCAGAATACTTAATCAAGCAGTCGATTAGCAGCCAATAGTGGTTTCCAACACATCTATGCAACAGACAAGGACCTCTGGAATCAGTGTATTTTTCTATTCAATGTTAGTATGAGATGTTCAACAACTCAAATCCTATAAGTTACTATGGATAGGCAATTTTTGATTTGTGGAGCTCAAGATTCTGCTCTGTTGCATAATGCAGTAGAAGTGTATTTACCCAGAGCAGCTAGGCTAGGGAGAAAAGGCCAGAAGAAAAGATTAGTTAATTTGGGGTCTAGGTGCACTGAGAGTATGAATGACAGCATGGGTATGAAAGGTGTATTATTTAGACTCACTATTAGTGCAGCCAGCCTCGTCAACTCCACTTTCACAGTCTTTTTCTCCATCACATCTCCACGAGGAAGGAATACATTTATTGCTGGAGTCTCCACAGCTGATTTTTTCAGCTAGACATACTTGTTTGGCTAGGGGGGAAAAACACATACTCAACAACTACATTTATTTTAAAAACAAATGAGAAATTCATATAAAATCTGCCATTTCAAGAGTGCACCACATATTCATACGTCATATCCAGTTTTTGCCTTTTTTCAGACAAAAACTCATCAGTATAATAGGTAGTTTTGCTTTGAGAACAAAGGGAATTTTTCACACAAATGTCTGAACGCTTCAAACATCACACAAAGGTCTGAAAGCTTCATTCCTATCATTTTGCTTTCCAGAATGCTTAAATGTCACCCAGATATTATGCAAAATAATTTCACTGGCACACTTCTGGGTGTTTATTGGCTTGCTCTATATTTTTGCTATGTGGAGCACAATAATGGAGCTACAAAGGAGAGCTCCTTTCAAAGCCCAGGAGGCTGAATAATCAGAAAACTCCAGTATTTTTTGGTATACGGAAATGTAAGTGGTTGTAAATCAGAAAAAATGCAACTAGACTCACTGGCCTACATGCTGCTAGAGAGAGAGTTATGATGTATAATACTGAGCAGTTTAGATAAAATAACAACAACAAGCATGAAAAATGACTAGTAGACTTCCAAAACAACCACAAAGAATCTACTCTTGATTTTCTTTTGCAGGAGGATTATATCACTAGAGTACTCTTGAGTTACAATAGTATTATAAACAACAGACAACCCACAAGGCTGCTCCAAAAGTTATTGTAAATGTGAATGCAAAAATGACACAGGTGGACAATCTCACAGAATATTATTACTTTCTTGGCTGTGGGAGAAATTAAAATGCCCTTTAGGTGTCGTAGAAACAGAATCAGACATAAGCTGCTTGGTCTGATATATGAATCATGGTTCTAAAAGGTCTTCAGTATTCCCCACCCAACGTTCTAGATCTTGTGAGTGCCAATGTAAAAATCCAAGGTTGATGTCTGTGAACATACTGTATTTACTCTTGGGCCTGCTCTCCAAGATCTAATGTCTATGCCCTCCTTTACTACACAACCTAAGATTGGTTTCATGACCATTTTTAAACAGGTTAATGCTGACCCAAGCAGAGCTCAGAAAAATTGCTTTTTTGGGCTACAACCCCAATGTTGGCTGGGGAATTCTGAGAGTTGTTGTCCACACAAATTAATTTTGATCACTAAAAATTGGCACATAGCACTGATGCTGAAAAACTAAAATACACTCCAGGTTGAACTGATCCAAACACCTCATGGCTTGAGACAAAGAATGTGGTGCATCTCCTCCTTGCTTGCATAGAAGTAGAATTCATTGGCAGCAGAACTTTATTTCAACATTGGAGGTGTGTCTGCAGCTCTTGTTACACTTGAAGGCAGCAGGTTTTATTTAGAGGTTACCTTGCTATCGCTGCCTATCACTCAGCATTTTCCAACTTTCAACAGACCCCCCATCTGCATTTCTCCTCTTTCCAAAATGTACCACAGGCCTGATATCAACACCCAAAAAGGAACTGATGTGAGCCTCTCACTAAAATTCAGAAGGAACTGCAGATTTCGAAAATATCTTGAAGGAAATATTTTTTCCACTTTACCTCCAGCAACTTCCACCATAACACAACAAAGTGAACTAAATTTGCCTCCTATAAAATTTTATTGGCAGGCTTCCCATTTGAAAGTAATCAATACAGCTTCACTTTCACCACACTGGCTTCTTTCTGGTCATCATGCTCTCTAATGAGGAAATGAAAGGCTACCAGGAATAATCATTAAAATAAAATATCTTATTCAAGCTGGAAAAGAAATCATTAAATCACTCTGGAGGGGACATTGTCAGAAATTAAGCTAGTAAAAGGAATGGAGTTTATTTCTTTTCTAACAAATGAGAGGAAGCAGGTCAATCACTCCTTCCATACATAACAAAGCAAGATGCACATGTAGGGCTCTTAAAGATCATGCCACATATTCCAGACCACATCCTGGGATGGGATTCAATTTAGTTTTGTAGCTATTTCTCCAAAATAAGACAGTGGTAGAGCTGAAAGATGTCTTTTCATCCCTTAGAAGCCTCTGGGAGGAGAGTGATTTATGTTTAAGTTTAAGGCCCTTCGTGTTTAAGTTTAGAAGCTTGTTTATGGTTTATTGTAGTGAGTTTACTGTTAGAAAATACTGTATGATGTTTTTGTAAAATATTGATTTGATCTTATTCTATTTCCTTCTGTTACCTGCTTTGAACTTCTTTTTGGAGAAAAAAGTAAAGTGTGAGTAAATGATACATAAAATGATTGCTAAACCATGATGGTACTCCAACTCTATTCTCACTTTGCCATAATACAACAATATAGAAAACCTCCAGCTATAGGAATTCTTTCTAACTTGAAATATAAGCAATTTAATTCCTATAAACTTGCATGCTTACTTGCAACTCTCTGAAAAATAGAAGAATCACAGAGACTACAGTTTTGAAAAAAATAATAGAACATAACAGGGTTGTTCAGGTTAAATTTATTTCAAGGGGAACTTTAGAGGAATTGATCTTCGCAATTTATATAACATTTATATAACAGACAAAATCTCTGTAACCACTAGAGAAGGCCTGAGTGTAAAGCTGCTTCAACATTTGCTTTTGGAAAACAAGAGTAAGCAATGAAAATGGAACAATTATTGTGAAATAGGCAGGGATGCCTCTTTGATTGCAAGATCGGCAGGTTGACAGCTTGAAGCCCAGGTAATGCATGATGGGGTGAGCTCCTGTCAGTAGTCCCAGCTTCTGCCAACCTAGCAGTTCAAAAGCATACAAATGCAAGTAGATTAATAGGTACCACTTCGGTGGGAAGGTAAACAGCATTCTGTGCAATCATGCTGGCCATATGATCATAGAGTAGTCTCTTTGTCTAAGTAACGGAGATGAGCGCTGCCCCCTAAGGTTGGACATGACTTGACAACCTTGTCAATGGGGAATACCTTTATCTAATAAGCAGGATGGGTATGCAGCAATCACAGTAGCATTTTGTATCCTGCCCCCAAACAAGAAATGTGTCAGACAAACAATGAATGTGAGAATACAGTGGACCCTCCATATTCACTGGGATCAGGGGCACAGAACCTCTGTGAAAGTGGAAAAACCACAAATAAAAAAACACTTTTTTTAAAACCTGAGAGAACATGTCTTTAGGAATTTCTAGGTCCCCCAGTGCAACCCTACAGTCAACATCTGCTGCATACTGACCACAGAATCACGCTGAGGTGTGTGTGTGCTACAAACACCTTAGATAAGTGTTTTTTCTAGTTATCTCTTATGTTCTCTGGCATGATTCTTTGGTCAACTTCCAGGAGAGTCACGCTGGAGGAACTAAGATTCCTAGAGAAAACATCACTTAAATCCACAAAAAGTCAAATCTGCAAACGTCAAATCTGCAAATGTGATGGGCTGACTGTAGTGGGATATGCAAAATATGTTTGGTTAAAAAGACTGACATACTTTGGGCTGTGGATAATATAGAGCCTTCTCCAGGTGGCTACCAAAAGTCAACACTGCAAAAATTTGTGAACAGGAAATTCCTATACTATTTACTGACAAAATGAAAGCTTTCACTTCCACAGTAAAAGATACTGGAGTTCCTTGTTCAGAAATTTCTGCAGTTTTGACTTTTAGTGACTCCATTTAAAGGGCCTCAAAGTATCCACAGACCGAAATCTGACGGGCTTTTTAGCTAACAAAGACCATCTTTCATTATCTCGAGAAGTGTCTCTATTCTTTTTTCTGGATTTTATTGGATGCTGTCCTGGTTTTGTTCTTTCAGAAAAGATGTTCAACATCCCATTCATTAGGTACATTTTTAACAGTAAATCTGGGCAGTTAATTCAACAAGGGGAAGTTCTGCTGTTGTTGTGTGCCTTCAAGTTGTTTCTGACTTAAGGAGACCATAAGACAAACCTATTGTGGGGTTTTCTGAGGCTGAGAACGTGTGAGTTGTCCAAGGTCACTCAGTGGATTTCCATGGCTGAGCAACGATTCAAACCCTGGTCTCCAGAGTTGTAGTCCAATGTTCAAATCACTATGTCATGCTGGCTAGGCCTTTAAGACAAGTTGTTACACTGTAAAATGTACAGTCAAGGAGAGAAACTTAAGCAAATGATGTATTAATGAAAAAGTGCTAGACAAAAGAACCAACAGTGTCTTGCATTGCTTAATTTCACATCAACTTCTGGTAGTACAAAAGAGCATGCCATAAAAAAGAAATGCTCAGCTGCAGGTGTAAATCAGTGTTTTTGTGGATGTGTGTCCAAAATATGTCCTTTCATGTTCAAAATATGTTTTCTGCTGGGAAGAAAAAGTGGTTGCGGCCAATATGTTGTCAGTGATTGTCAAGGTTTGCATTGATACAAAATATGGGAAAGCTGGACTTTTCTGAAACAGCCCATTAAAAAGACTTGGTTAAAAATGTCAGACACATCAAGACCAATTTATCACAATGAAGCACAAATGCCAAGGATGGACAACAATGCTTTATTTATACAGAGACAAGAGCGAAGACGACAAGACGGTTCCATTGACTCACCACAGCCAATGGTCCATTCATTTTCCTTGTTTCCTTAACACACCAACACTACAAATTCTTTCACAGAAATCGTAGAGCCTAACTGGCGCCCCACTGCTTGGCTTCCTCTTGTGCTGCTGTTGAGCTTTTCAGGAATAGGACATAATGTATATTCAAGGAAAAGGAAAGATAACAGAATGGATTTGCTTTCACAAGACCATTTGTCAGGTTCTCACCATACAGGTACTCTATGAGCATGCACAAAACAGAATTCAACAACTTCTTTTTGTGGGAAACCTATAGATCTTTTCAATAGCAGGCTAGACAGCATCCGGGAGTGTGAAAAAAGGCCCATTTTTGTGGAAATATATCATCTTGAAACTATGAGGCCCCCTTTCCCACCACTACAATGTTACGACTCTCTATTCTTAATCACGCCCCACCCCAAACCAAGGATTAGCACAAGAAAGCAGCTATTTTCCTGTGGTAGCAACCTAGACTAGGGTTGGGAATCATGCAGCCCTGCAGATGTTGTTGGATTGCAACTCCCGGCATTTTCACTATTACCTATGCTGCCTAAGAATGCTGGGAGTTGTAGTCTAACCTAGAGGGCCACACAGTTCTCATCTCTCATCTAGAAAAATATAAAAAGTGGCATGCTAGTGGGACACAGTAACAGTAGTTGTGGAGTCTGTCTTAGAGTTACTACAATCCTACAGCTTAGCTTATAATTAGCCCATAGACATTAATATCCTGATAAATAATACCATCTTAAAGAGTCAGGGTATAATCTGATAATTGTAGGTTGAACTGCTACTTCCATTTCCGTTGAAATCAAACGTCTTTCAATAGAACTAATTTTGATTCCAATGGATATGAGGAGCAATTGGATCCAATCCTTTGCAACTGATCTATGGCTGCAAAATGTTAAGAGTGAGGTTGTTAATTACTCCTGGTACATTGCTGGCACCTCATGTAACATCCCTGTGCAGGCCTTAAGGCTGTGGCTTCCCTGATTGAATATCCATCTGGAATACAGTCTTCCTCTTTTCCTACTTCCTTCCAGTTTACTGAGCATTATCATCTTTTCTAGTGAGTCATGTCTAGTGAATCATGATGTGGCCAAAGTATGCCAGCCTTAGTTTAATCATCTTGGCTTTTAGGGAGAGTTCAGGTCTGATTTGCTTTACAGGCTAGAATGGAAAGGAGGGGGAAATCCCAGAAAAATAGGCTAATTTAATTTAGAGCAAGGTGGAAAACTTCAGTCCCTTGGAAGTCAATGAACTACCTACCTAATCTACCTAATCACTGGCCAATGATCATACCTAATCTTTGGCCACTCTGGCTTGTGCAGATGGAAACAGAAATTCCACACTATTCAGAGGCCTACAGATTCTCTAGCCTCGGTTTATTAGAAACTAACCTTCTCTCTGGGGCATTATAATTCTTGGAACTGTATATGATCTAGCTTTCAGTTTAATATATATATTTTAGCTGTCACAGAGGTAATCTCCAAACAGGTTTACAAGGCTCAGGATCAGAATCTGAAAAGAAGAAGAAGAAGAAGAAGAAGAAGAAGAAATCAAAGTTTGGAAGTCATACATCAATGGGGAATATCAATGGTTCAGAT
The DNA here is from genome assembly GCA_020142125.1 of Phrynosoma platyrhinos. Taxonomy (NCBI): domain Eukaryota; kingdom Metazoa; phylum Chordata; class Lepidosauria; order Squamata; family Phrynosomatidae; genus Phrynosoma; species Phrynosoma platyrhinos. The sequence continues at coordinate 193,635,237 of CM034706.1, read as the reverse complement.
CACTAGCATTTCAGAGTAATGATGTGCCTGAGGAGATTATGTAGACTCACAAAATAAATTAGGCCTGAAAACTGGTTGCCTTTGCAGAGCAACTTTGAACACAATACACACTAGGGCTGGATCTAACCACTAATAAACAAGTTGCTGAGTTTCAAAAAAATATGCCATTAAAGTGTGCTGGTGTTACTATTCTGAGATACTACCCTACAATACCATTAATTAAAAATAAATAAGAACAGCTGCTTTTCATCACTTTCAACAATGTTTCCTAATTTGGGGATGGGGCTTGGAAAATGTTTTTTTCTTGTTCTATTCTTAGAAATAAGAGTTGTAGTATTTTCAAGAAATTATGTTTGGTTCCATTTTGTGTTTTTAAAAAAAATCTGTCACTAACACAAAATAAATGGCCCACCCCATGTGAAAATGTTTTCTGGCTCTGAACATTGTGGAATGTCCTGCTTCTACAACTGAAAACATGCTGGTGGACATGGGTTATGTTTAATCCCCGAAAATGCAGTGGAATTCCCATGGGGTCATAGAGGTGATTCAATGCAAGGTGTTGGGTTTTTTAATTGATGTGAGTTGAAGGAATTACTTAGTTACTTTTGAGCAATGAAAAGGCATAGGTACTTACAAAAAAACTACTAGAGCAATCAGGAACTACATATGTATACGAAACACCCTCTGCACAATTCTGTCCAGGGAGATTAATTTTAAAAAACTGATGAAAATTGTATATGCAGATTTACAGAATTAACTTATGGCTTTAATTGCAAACAACTACTAGAGAAGCCAAAGATGTTGGAAAAATACTCAATGTGAAGAGTAAAACTTTAATATCAAAATATTGTAGCATTATTAATAGGATCACATCTTTGAAGGATGATTAATATTAGCTCCCACTAAAGAGATTTTGTTTGATAGCAGTTATTTCCTCAGGTTCCCAGGAGAATAGCAAAGGATTTACTTGAGCTTATTTCCTTTGCATGAAGAAGCACATCTCTCTCACAGATATAAAAGTTTTGGGATTTTGTTGGCAAAATTGCTTTTTTGGTCAACTAGATTTTAGGCCATTTCTCCTAGATCTCTTCTCCTTGGCTATGGCAATCAACTAAAACTTCTTTATTTTGCTTGTCATTCCCTGAATACAGAGGTAAATCAACACTTGCCTTGCATGCATGAAGGTTAACCCACATAATTATCATCTTGTGAGATAAAAACTAAATAAGCAGGCGTTTAACATCCCAGACTTAATTCTAAACAATGAAATACTTTTGTCATTGTTAACTGTCCCTGAGTCAATCTCAACTCATGGCGGCCCTATGGATGAGACATCTCTAAGACTCTCTGTCCTCCCCTGCTCTGCTTAGTTCCTGCAACCGGTTAATACCCATGGTCTCCTTAACAGGGTCTATCCATCTGGCATGTGGTCTTCCTCTCTTCCTACCTACCTCCACCTTCCCCAGCATTATTGTCTTTTTCAGTGAGTCCTCTTTTCTTATGATGTGTTCAAAGTATGACAGTCTCAGTTTTATCATCTTGGCTACTAGGGATATCTCTGGTTTGATCTGCTCTAGGACCCATTTGTTTGTCCTTTTAGCTATCCATGGGATCCTCAGCATTCTTCTCCAGCACCACATCTCAAAGGAGTTGATTTTCCTCCTATCTTCTTTCTTGACTGTCCAGCTCTCACATCCCTACATGGTAACAGGGAATATGATGGCTTGTGTGATTCTGACTTTTGTGCTGCGTTGTTTATCTTTGGATTTTAGAATCTCTTCTAGTTCTTTCATAGCCACCGTCCTCATTCTTAATCTTCTCCTAATTTCCTGGCTGCAGTCCCCATTCCGATC
>CM034706.1:193592123-193608742 GCA_020142125.1 Phrynosoma platyrhinos | reverse complement strand
GAGGTACCACTGTATATGAAACTCTATTCCAATATTATGAAAGAGTGAAAAACTGGAAAGTATGGCTCCCCTTTTTTCTTTTCCTCCCTTCTATCTTCCTTTTGAGTTTCATCATTTTGTTTGTAGTATTAGAACTGAGGCAGGGGGAAGGAAGCAGAACCACAGCAAAATATGTTTTGGAAGAGAGCTGTAGGAATGGGAGAAACAAAAACACAGAAAGAACTTTTTATACTGTTTCCACACTGCAGAATTAATGCAGTTTGACATTGCTTTAATTATCATGGCTCCAGCCTATGGAATCCTGGGATTTGTAATTTGTTGTGGCACCACAGCACTCTGACAGAGAAGGCGAAACATCTCACAAAATTACACATTTCAGCATTGCACAGCAATGTTGTTTTTAATAAGAGACCTTCAACTCTTTCAAAAAAAATAAATAAATACATTCCCAGGATTATAAAATAGTTTATGCTTGTAGGGCAGTCGTGGCAGGCAAGAGATTCAGTGAAGATGAGCTTATCTTTAGCTAAAAATAGAGATTAAATCTCTCCATCCTGAGTGGCAAGATATGATGACAACTCTTGTCAAAACCCACCCACTTAACTTATTTCAGTAATACTGGGGAAAAACAGAGAAGCACAGATAGCATGAAAACATGCTGACAATGATCTTGGCCATTTGGTAAAATATTACTACTGTTACACCAAAATCAAAGGAAAAGCTGAAAAAGGAAGCTATGTCAACAAAGAGGCACACATGCAGGTAATTTCAATTTTCTGATTCATAAAACAGGGTATTTGTGACATCCACAAAAAATGCTGTGGAGCTTCATCAAACAAAAGTATAATTTACTCAGACAAGCATTCCATGAGAAACAGAGGTTTCCTTTGCACAAAACATATGAATTTAAGTCTTTACCACAGAGTCAAAGGTGTCTGCTATGTACAGATACAAAGCAACCAGCGGAAGGCCCATGAGTACAATGGCTTGTATTTTGCATTCTCCCATAGATTCACTTCCCTGTCCTTAGGGATATCTTAGCAACATAGCAAGTCAGCTTATGCTGACTTAGACCATTTAGCCTAGGACTGCCACTGACTGGTTGCAGCAATCCAAAATTTCAGGCAGGACTCTTTTCTATGAAAGCTATGACCTGTACCCTTCTAAAGAGTTTATCACACAGGAGCAAACTTGAAAAAATCCTGTGCAGAAATGGGATTTAAACTACAAAAACTGGTAGTTTTTCACACACGACAGGGTTAATGTGACATTAACTGGAACAGAAAGTAGACAAAACCTGCCCTTTTTTACCTTCAGGATTTCCTGAAGGTAAAAAGGAGTAGGTTTTGTCCAGCTTCCGCTCAGTTTAATGTCGCGTTAATTCTCATTAAGGCTAACATCATCTGAAAAACTACCTGGTTTTGCAGGTTTTTTTCTACTTTTTGTTCAGGTTAACCCTGAACGTCGCCTGAAAAACTACCTGCTTTTGTGGGATTTTTTTACTTAAATCCAGTTTCTACATGGGATCCGTCCTGTGTGATAAATTCCTATATGAAAAACATGGGCTTTGCCACTTAACTACAAATCCAAAGCTGTATCGGCAGCGCAGAAATAATGCACAGTACCATTTTAATCACCAAGGCTTAATTCTGGGATTTGTAATTTTGCGAGATCTTTAGCCTGGTGCCACAACTATAAAACCTAGGTTTACATAACACTGAGCCATGGCAGTTAAAGTGTTGTCAAACTGCATTATTTCTGCAGTGCAGATGCAGCCCAATCTTTCACTTCATATCTTCCACCAGTCACTTTTCTCTTGATGCCTCATATCACAGTAGGGTTTTGTAGGCAGAGGTGCCGCACATCTTCCCATTGCTATTGACTTAACTGTTTTGACCTTATAGAGGCCCTGGTCAGCCATGAGCTAGTCAGCCAAGGGTCCAAAGAAGTCTTAGAAACTGAATTCCAATGTCCTCAAAACTGTAACTCTTATATCCCTGTACAACATGAATTTTCAGATGTCACAGGTTTCAGATTCTTTGGATGGAAAAGAGATGATAATTTAGATCTGAGCTGACAGTGGCTTTGAGGTGTTTATTTTTTAAAAATCAATCTATGTCATTTTATGTAACAAACTACAGAATATAATGGCTGTTTTATTTATATTTTGACATCCATAATGCTGTGATGTAAATTTGCCTGAGTTAGACAACCGGGGGGGGGGGGGGGGGGGGATTGATATATCAAACTGTGTGATATGTAGTATGTAATAGGTATTGTCTGATGTGTAGTCTGTATAAAGTGATTACTGTATATGGGCATGCATGGAATAATAAATAATTATTTTTTTAAAAAGAAAAAATCAGTATAAAGGAAAACAATAAAGGCAAAAAAACAATGCACATATTGTATTTCATGAACATGCTGAAACAAGACAACACTGTAGATTACATTGTCATCTCAGAGCCAAAGCTACATTTCAAGTAAATGTAAGTGTTGCGTAATTCTAGGTTTCAGATTGTATATTTAACTCTCCATTTTCTAACGGTCTCCATGTTCCAATTCCAGAATTTCTCCTTCAGGATATATTGATGATGGCAATTACTATGTAACACATTACCATCTAACAGCCTTTTAAAAGTATGTGGACAGCAAGTGTACACATTTTGTTCAATCTCCTTTTTAGCTTTCAGCAATTATCTTTTTACTGCAACATTCAACCAAGAAGTTCCCATGTGTCTACTCCTAACCTACCACTGCCAGAGCCATTTATCCACTTTGGCATGACAGAAGCACCTCTTTATCAATCTACTAACTTTGCTGAACTGAGTGTCTTTGGGGCAAGGGGCTCTTGCCAGCATCAGGCTCTGTCAGCATTCCTGAGTGATGCAGATATGCAGCTCCTTCATCCACACAAACCTGCAGGCAGCAGATGGTGTTACTAATTGCTTTTTCCCCTCCACACTGTTCTCTGTAAGCAAAATTAATTTATTATCGAGAACCACAAAGGGGAGAAGACTAAAATACATTGTTGACAATGACCCACAGGGTGGCATTTGGAAGGTATCCCCAGTGTGTATCCTCACAGAGGGTCTGACGCATCTCCTTCCTTGCAATGTCATATGTGCCAATCCAACATCTGCAGATTAAACTACAGGGATGAACACTGCTGCTAAGTAAACCTACCCAGGAGGTCTGGTATTCTGTGCCAGATTAATAGGGGAAAAGAAATCCATATGGTCTTTCATCTCCATTGAAACCATCTAAATAGCTTTAAAGGATACTGCTGAGAGACATAAAACTCCAGGGCTGTAATTATTCCTACTGCAAAAGAGTTCAGGGATCTTGAAATGTGAACACACATCCAATGTGCAAATCCCTTTCTTAATTAAAACAAACATATTAAAACAAATGCAGCAGCATATGATTAAGCTTGAAGGATTTTATACAGCCATATTTTATTTGCCCCCCAGTCACCTCGGTATCATGAAACACAATGTTTCTTTGGGGAAACGGTGACTTGTGGCAGAACAATGCTCCAGTGTCATCCCTTCATTATTAATTATTGCTAGTTATCATTGTTGCTCATTTGTGTATTAAGTGCTTTACCATAATTATCTAACTTGTTTGTACAACAAAGTCTAGAAAGTCAGGAAGGTGATTGAGATTTCTCCCATTCTATGAATGGGAGCTGAAGCTGAAGGAGGAAACTTTGCTTGCTCAGCATAGGTCAACTGGCTTTCAGACAGCTCTCAAGAAAACAATCTAACTGGCAAAAAAAAACTCTGAATTTTTCCCTGCTGAAGGGTTTCACATTGGAGGGAAGGGGCAATCTCCGCAGATCAGTATAAATAAAAATATCTATTCTTTTTAGAAAGAAAAATGGGCTAAGGAGAAAGAGCAAGTGTGTGTTTGTGTAAGAAATCTACAATAGTCAAGACAAGAAACTAAAGAAGGCAGTCTGAAATTCACTTGCTTGGCTCATTTTAGTTTTCTCATCTTAATCTATCTTGAAAGAGCAATATATCAAGCAGGAATGAAGGGAAAGACACTGAGGTAAGCCATCACAGAAACTTGGATTCAAAGCGAAAATAATTAACAACACAGATGGTTTTAAAATCCCAAAGGGAAATCTAGGTTTAAGGAACTGCTTCTGTTTCCATTCATCCCTAAGTAAATGTTGAAACAAAACAAAAAGTTATAGTTTGAACAAGAAAGAAAAATATCAAAAAGTGGTAATATTTCAATATTAGACCTTATTTTGATTGTGTTTGTGTATTTACAAGCAACTTCACGGATAACAATCTAAAGAACCATTACCTGTAAACTGCTTGAGCATGAGGGTGTAAATATGGGGCACAGTAAAATGAGGATACTGTCCCACAAATATATACTCTGCCTCACTCCCAATGACTACACCCCAGGTTGAGCACCAGTTGTGCTGTCTTCTGCAAATCAGAAACCACATTTCTTGCACTTCACCAGGAAATATCTATCCCAATTAGAATGACACCTGACCTGGACAAGGCATATATGTACATATGGCCAGCCCTCCTTATCCATGGACTTTTTATCTACAGATGCAAGCATCCACAGCTTGAAAATATTTTCTAAAAATGGACTTTTTATCTACAGATGCAAGCATCCACAGCTTGAAAATATTTTCTAAAAATATAAATTCTAAGAAGCAAACCTTGATCTTGCCATTTTATATAAGAGACACCATTTTACTATGCCACTGTATTTAACGGGATTTGAACATCCATGGATTTTGGTATCCATGGGGGGTGGATGGGTCCTGGAACCAAACCCCAGTGGATAAACAAGGGCCCATTGTACCATTCCCTGTGAGCATATGTATATATGTATACACTTATCCCTCCATTTTTGTGGACTCTGGGCCCTCAGTTTCAGTCCTTTGCAGACTGGCAAGCAGGGAGGGTTAAAATGCCACACCTGCCCATGGGATAGCGCAGCCATTCAAGCCTATGGGACTTGAATATTTGCAGATTTCCATTTTCGTGGGGGATCCAGAACAGATCCCCTGTGAAAATAGAGGAATGACTGTATATTTTCATGCTTTCAGAGCTATGGCAGATAATCATTATACTGTTATTTATTATTAAAGAACAGAGTGAAACCCCTCTGTGTTAGAAACTCCCCAAAGCAATTGTTCAGCAATTCAACCATGCTATTCTCATTCAGTCCCCCACCTGCACAAAAGGCACTTTAAGCTGTTGTGCTGGTTGCTGATATTCAGCAGCACAGCACATTATTTGGCGTACAGCATGTTAATCCTCTCTTACTAACATGTCTTGTGGAAGCCACCACAGATAGGAAAGATGCATAGAGATTCCATTTCACTAGGACTGCTAGACAAAACATTATTTTTATAATGACTGATGTTCAAAAAAAGAAGAAAGATTATAAGAGCATTTTTAAGTGGATTCAAAAAAGCCGAGCTGGTGATTTGAATAGTATCTGATGTGGCAGTTATTACAAGGCAGTGCACAAATAAGAACCTCTTGAACTGATTTCTTTTGTCTAACTTTTGCAATGTATAAAGGTAAAGGTAGTCCCTTGACAGGAATGTCTAGTTGTAACTGACTGTAGGGACAGTGCTCATCTCTGTTACTAAGCCAAAGAGCCAGCATTGTCCAAAGACAAATCTGGTGGTCATGTGGTGAGCATGACTGCACCAAATGCTGTTACCTTCCCACTGAAGTGGTACCTATTTCTCTACTTGCATTTGCATGCCTTGGAACGGCTAGGTTGGCAAAAGCTGGGACTAGTGACAGGAGCTCACCCCATCATGCAGCACTTGGGTCTCAAACTGCCAACCTTCTGATCATCAGAACTGGTGTCTTTAACCACTTAGCCACCGCATCCTAATGTAATGCATCCCAAGCTGCAATGTAGATGGATCTAAATGGCAGAACACTACACAGAATTCTTAAGCTTTGTGTCCCCATATGTTGTTTTGACTACAAATCTCATCATCCCCTTGCTGGCTGAAGACAACTGTAACTATAATCCAACAGCATCTGGGGAGCCGTGGCTAGAAAAGTGTAAAATTAGCCTTTCAAGTATAACTACAAACTTTGTAATTCTAGACTAAGATCATAATTCTAGATGGTAATTCTAGGATTTATGTGGCAATGAGTAATGTGATGTATGTCAGTTTGAGTGTGTGGCAATGAAAGAACCCTTGGGGAAATCTGGAACTACACCCAGTTCTGGCACAGAACAAATGTATTACATGAAATATACGCTTTTGATTTTGGAAGCTAAGTAGGGTGGAGTCTGGTTAGTACTCAGATGGGAGACATGAGGCCATGTTAAGAAACTCCAAGTAGATCTCTATCACTAATATCCCAAATTTAGGCAAGATACCTGACCACATGGTGGCTGAACTTCAGGCACTACATTCTTGGACGATACAGATTACCTAGACCCATTTCAATTTGATGTCAGGCCAGGCTATGGTACTGAGACAGCTTTGCCCTGACTGATGGCTACTCCAGGGGAAAGACAAAGGGAATGCTACCTTATTAATCTCTCAGTGGCCTTTGATACCATTGATCTGGTCCATCAAAATGGAGTGGGAGGAACTGTGCGACTATGGTTCTGCTCCAATCTGTGAGGCTGGTTACAGAGAGTGATATTAGGGCACTCCTGTTCAGACCCATTGCTGCTGTGTTGTGGGATGCCATAGGGTTCTATCTTGTCTCCATGCTGCTCAAAATTTGTATGACCCCACTGGGGGAGATCACTAAGAGTTTCGAAGTTGGATGCCATCAGTATGCTAATGGCACTCATTTCTACTTCTTTTTGTCATCAAAGTCAACTGGAGCTGGAGCTGTGCAGATGCCGGAGTAGTGCCTGGAAGCTACAATCGATTCAGTAAAGGGTGATAAACAGAATCTGAATCCTGACTGTTGGCTCTCAGGTCTGGGAATTGAATATGACACCTGCCTTGAATGGAGCTACACTCTCACTGAAGAAGTAAATGCACAGCTTGCGAGTACTCTTGGATCCATCTCTGTACAAGAGCCCCAAGTGGTCTCTGTGGCTCAGAGTCTCTCGGGCTAGTTTTTACTGGTCCATCAGCTGTGGTCTTTCCTGGACATGGATAACCTATACACAGTAGCCCAGTGCATTGGTAACTTTGACGTTTGGTAACATTTTAAAGGAATTGAACTGGTTGCCCAATTAGCATCAATGCTGTGTCACTGTAGTGCCAAGTTTTTTAAAAAATGGTTTTTTTTATTACAGTCTTTGAGGTCTAATAGATTTATTCACATTTGCACATGTTAGGGTTCAAATTATTTTAAACTATTTTTTCAACTGTCTTGGTTTAAACATTACATGATTTAACATGGTTTGAGCCTTTTAAATAATTAATGCAGTGCACTGGCTTAATGTGTGGGGCCGCCCTTGAAAATGACATGGAAGCTGAAGCTAATGCAAAAGGTTTTACAGTTTTAAAGAAATTACACTGGCTGTCAATACACTCTAAGGTGGAAGTGATAACAAAACCCTAAATGGCTTGAGATACTGGTACTTGAAGGGGGTACACTCTCCCTATATATGCCTGCCTGAGATTTTAGGTCTCTTGCAGTGCCCCATACCCCCAGTGTACCACCAATGGAGTGAACAGACTATAGAAGAACATGAGAACATGGGAAACTGTGTCACACAGTTATAGAATACCCCCACCTAAGAGGCCCAATGAGCCCCAAACTTAAAACATGGTTTTTTAGTAATGCCATCAGGACCTAACTGATCTTATCCAATTTGGAAATGTGCTATGGTTTAAATTATTTCAAACTGCTTTAAATTGTTTAAATTGTCGTAAGTGATTAATGATTTAATATGTTTTTATCATTTTAAAATTATTGTTACTGTTTTACATTGTTCTGAATTGATTTTATTGCATGCTGACCTGAGAGCTTTAGTTTAGGGAGAGATTATAAATAGTTTAATAATAGTAATTAAAATACATAGGAAGAATCCTTCCTCAAACCCTATAGAGCAGCTGCTTGTTAAATCTGACAATATTGGGTGAATGAATCAATGCTCTCAGTATAACGCCAGCATACATTTGTATGTAGTACTTCACTGATTTCCTCTCTCCAAAATAAAGCCAAAGCAATTTCCAAAGGAAATGTTTGTTGAGATGGTTGTTTCAAGGAGATACTCAATATTACCTCAAATACAATAGAAAAACAACAGGGAAAACCTGGGAAACCTAACAGAGGTTAATCTACACAGTAGAAACAATGCAGTTTGAAACCACTTTAACTGCCATGGCGCCATCCTAATTCCTGGGAGTTGCAGTTTTGTGAGGCACCAACACACTTTGGCAAAGAAGGATAATGACCCTGAAGATTATCAACCAGGGTAAAAAGCGTTAGAGAACAGCCTTGTTACCATCATTGTTGCACAATTGGGAGAAAGATTTTCACACGACGTCATCCTCCTAGCGTTCTTGTAACATCATGGAAGCGTTGTGTTAGTGGAATAACTCATTGATGATAAAAAAACGTCAACGGCTTGCCGATCGCAATTCATTAGAGCTATTGCAAGCGTGCAAAAGGCAATCACGTTTCAATAGCGCTATTGAGATTTCTTCATTAAAACTTCTGGAGAGTATCTACAAGTAGTCCCTCCATATTTGCGGGGTTAGTGGATCAAGACCCCCGCAAATACAGAAAAACCGTGAATAACCCTCCCCCCCCATGTGGCAGCCATTTCCAGGGTAGGAGGGGCGGGAGAACAGGAGCGCTCCTTTCTCTCACTCCTCCCACCCTGGAAAGCATCCCTCAAGCCTATCAGGGGGGCAAGGAATTGGGATAATGGAGTGCTCCATTATTCAACTCCTCCATCCCCGAAAGGCTTGGAAGACGCTTCTCCCAAGGCAGGGAAGGGAAGGGTCTGGGGAAAAGGAGTGCTCACTTTCTCTGGCCCTGCCTGCCCCTGGGAGGTTTCAGAGACACTTCTCTGAAGCCCTTCAGGGGGGAGAGGGGTACAGGCAAGGGGTCTGGGTGTGTGGAGGCCTTGAGATCACGATTAATTGAAACTAAGCCTACAGTGAGAGCACCCCATTAGTCTTCTTAGAACAAAGAAACCTGCTTTATCTAAAGCTGCAAGAGAAAGCGCAGCAGGACCCCATTCTGAAATTATTGTGTACTGTACTGTGTCAGCTTCAAAATCAGCTGACAACAGGAATAGTCGTCCAGACCTTCAGATGTGGGACATAGGGTGTGGGGGGAAAAACAATGAAAATCTCACTATCACAAAATATTAAACAAAACCTATATAAGATGCACTATAGATGGTATCTTACCTCCCAAAGACTATCAAAGATGTACAAAGAAGTTAACAACAAGTGCTGGAACTGTAGGAAGGAAACAGGAATGTTTTATCACCAATGGTGAACGTGTGTCAAAATTAAGAAATTTTGGAACCGTATACACCAATTAATTGAGAAAATACTTAATCTAAAATTTCAAATGAAACCAGAGGTATACCTGTTAGTAATGATTGATGAACAGTTAGGGTGGTGGTGTAAGAATTATTTGTTACATAACAGCAGCAGCTAAGTTATCGTTGGCTCAAAAATGAAAAGATTGTGAAACACCAACATTAGAAGAATGGCTATTAAAGTTATTAGGTATGGCAAAATTAGATAAGCTGACATTTCTCATGAGAAGTGAAACTTTGGGGAAACAAGCAAAGGAATGGGAAGAGATATTGAAACATATAAGTGATCAATGGGATATATTGATAAAAATGGATATGTACCTTTACCAAATAAATATATGTGAGATATCTAGATCTAGATCTAGATATATATGGATAATGTGTTAATCATTTGTATTAGTAGAATTAGATTTTTGTATGTGATAACATAAGAACAGTTTAGTTTAAAAAAGGAAATGTAGTATTAATATGGAGTTCTTCTAGTATAGCAAGTTAGATATAAGAAGACAGAAAAAGAATACATTTAGTAAAAGATATTAAATATTATAGAAGCTAGGTTTAGATATGATAGGTATATGTAGGAATATATGTTTTTTTACACACACACGTGTGTGTGTAACTTTTAAATGGAGTTATGGTTTTTTTATGTTTAAAAAAAGGAAAGAAGTGAGAAGAACTCAGCTAGCTGAATGGCAGTCACGGAAAGGGATCAAGAAGCCACCTGTTACAATATCTGCTGCTACTCAGCCTGAAATAGAAACAGTTTGGTAAACTGTAAAAGAACCAGATAAGTACTTTGAGACTGCCATAAGGAAAAGAAGATGAGCACAGACGCTTCAATAAGACTCCTGTAGAACATGTGTCCTCAAAGGTTGCAAGCAATCTGTCCCCCAATACAAAGGAGAAGACGAGCAAGGTTACTGCGAACCCAAAGGGGGTGGCAGGAGAGAATGAAGGACAGGACCAGAGTAGTGTGGAAGTACTGTGCCTAGTCCCCACATTGAAGCCTCTCAAAAAAAAAATGTCTCCAATGAGGCCAAAGAGCAAGTGGAGGAGAACCAAAACAGAGGGTGGGAACGATTTTAAATTCGGGGAGCTTGTGTGGGGAAAGCTCCAGCGCGATCCCTCGTGGCTGATTGTCACTGTCAACCAGAGGGTCACATTCAAGTGTACTGTGGCTCCCAGGAAGAAGTTTGTTAAGTGGTTTGGCACCGAAGACTTTTCAGAGGATGCTGCACATGGACCAGCACATCTTGCAAAATGCCATGCAGAACAACCTGGATGGGGAGCTGCTGAACCACTACTTGTACTTGAGCAACATGGAGCACAGCAAGCTGGCAAAGAAGAGTGGCACCACCCCTGATATTATTCTAAAAGATTTGCTGGAGATGATCATGTCACGGCTCATTTCTAAGGGGCTCTGCTCCTCTGCACCCTCAGTCTTGTAAAGTCTTTCCGGATTGATCCTTAATCTGTTATTGTTGTTACAGTTGTGTGTGTGTGGTTTTTATAAAACTGGTAAATGTTTGTAAAATAAAATACAATAAAAAATGTCAACTGTCAGTGTGGAATGGTTGGATAGGAGTTGCTATATTCACTTCATCAACCATTCCTCTCCTGTTAACTTTCCATACCCAGGAGAGCCAGTTTAAAAAGTGTTACATGGTCAAGTGCCCTTAATAGAAAAAGAAGGGGGAACACTGAATTTTCTACATCCTGCCATACGAGCCTATCCAGAATTTGAAATCTTCTGTGCAGGCTCTGTTTTATCTTGATAAGTTAGGATAGTAAGTATACAGGAGAGTTTGTGTGGTGCAGCAACTTGATTATGGAACTCCATCACAGAGGGAAGTCAGACTGGCTACTATGCTTCTGGCAGGCATCAAAATTATACTGTTTTCTGTGGCTTTTGATCCTTAAAACTGATTTTAAAATTGGCTTATACAATTGTTTTTGATCTGTTTGAACAAATGTTTTATCTTTTTGTTATGCACTGCTTTGGGAACCTGGTGGGGTGACAGATTTAAAAGCTCACTAGACTTCTAGAGAAACAGACAGGAGGAGGGAGGCAATGTATTGTAGTAAAAGCATACTTGCTAGCTGTTGCTATAACAAAATTATAAAAGAAGAATACATCCTGAGAGTTTATTTCATCCCATATTTCAAGACCCTATCAAACAGACATGAATCTGAATTTTGTCAGATGAGTGTCTTAGTGGGCTTAGAGCAATAACAGAGGACAGAAATCTGTGCCTTTGTGCTTCTGATTTCCAAATTGGTGGGGAAGGGCAGTTCCTTGTGTTTAATGATTTAAATGCAGAGAGAAGATAAAGAGAAAGGGAACTTCACTATATAAATGGCTGTTTTAAAGGCAAGCCATCTGTTCTAGTTGTTATGGGCTCATTCAACAAGGCAAAGCCAAATCCTGAAAGCTGTAACAGTTCTGCTGCAATCAGCCATGGGTAGTATTAGTGGAAACTGAAAGAACATAATGCAAAGAATGCTATATTCCAAGTAAGCAGGTAAGATTACCATCAAGTATGAAATGGTAAAGATATCTGGTGAAGATATTCTGACAATCTGGGGAGAAAAAATGGCCAGCACATGCTTGATGAAACACAGAGCAAAAGCAGGCATTTTCACCAGTAAGTGAAATTTGTCTTGAGGAAAGCCTGAAGGAAAGAAGCATAGACTGCCTCAGGAAACGAGTAGCTAAAAGGGTCAGGCCAAGCCATTCCTGCAAAGAAACCTAAAACTAGATTGCAGGAGGCCAATGATGTAGATCAGGGGTAGGCAACCTTTCCCCTTTAAGGGCCGAGGGACTTCAGCTCCCAGAATCCCAGGAGCTATTGGCCAACATGGGACTACTGGCCAACATGGCTGAGACTTCTGGGAGCTGAAGTCCCTCAGCCCTTAAAGGGGAAAGGTTGCCTACCCCTGATGTAGACAAAGGTTTTCTGACAAGAACTAACATTACCTGTCAAAGGTCTTGTTCCCACTATAATTTAAAGCGAATTGCTGATTGGGTTATATGATCGTCGTTCTCTCTTGAAACCGGTTCCAATCCTACTGTGCTCAGTTGCAATTGCGATGAAGCAAGGCAAATGCAAAAAAACCCCTGCTGTTTCCTGACACTAGTTCTTTGGTGGTTCTTTTGAAAATAATTAATTCCCAAGCATGATGAACAAGTGGAAATGATGGATCTGAATCGGATCATACTGGAAGGGAGGGATTAATGGCAGAAGGGTGTTTACCATCCCTCCTCAGTTTTTGGGAAATCAATCATTCCCCTCCTCCCCAGTGCTGCCTTTGTGCTTGTGGTGTGACCTATGGTGCATCATTCATTCATAATATTGACAGAATATGCAATCCATTGTATTGCAACTACTTGCAATTATGGGTGGACTGCAGCTCAGCGAGGCAAGTAGTTGCAAAACCAATGGATTGCATAGCTTGTATATATATATTTCCTAAGCCGGGCTGCTCAAAGGGGAAATGGTGTGCTTGAGCAGCCTGGGTTGCTGAGGGGCAGAGGAAGGCTAAGTTGCTAAAGTCGCCCTGCTCGGGGCCTGGAATGGCTCTGTCCTATCCATGTTGCCGCTTGCATCACTGATGACACGCAGATGATCGACATGCATTTTGAAGCTGCATAAACCAGTGGGAACAACAATCATGCAAAAAAAGAAGCGATTACAAGGGAATAATGAAAAGTTTTGCTTTCACAGTGGGAACAATGGACTTTTTTGAATCAATTCACTGACATGGAGTGAAGGCGAATCGCAAACTGGTTTAAATGTAAGTGGGAACAAGCCTAAAGAATCCCAGAGCATGTTATTGTCATCTAACCTAAGATCAACAGATGTTAATCTAGCAGTTGGTTTAGCACCTTCTGGAAACAGTGTTAAGACCTGTGCTAAGCAACCACTTAGGCCTGACTTTTGAGACATGCCATGTCCTTCCTCAAAAGTTCATCTAGCAAGATGATAAAATGAGTTTACACAGGCTGTTAAAAAAAGAAAAAAAGATTTGCAGAACTTGTTCCTGAAAGCATAAAAATACGGCAGCAGGTTGACAAGATCTATAAATTAATATGCCAATCTTTGCTTATTCAAACATTGGTGTGTCCCCCAAGCAAAATGAGCATGCCTAGTCCTTGCTCAGAGTTTAACATATGCCTTGAAAATGACTGGAAAACTCCATGGGAATTGGAATTTAATATAAAAAATGCCCAGAGCTTGCTTCTCAAAATGAGAGTATGTGCACACTTTGTATACATATTTGTCAGGAGTCTTCATGCCAGAATTGCAAAAGGCATTTCATAGGATATGGTTATGGGTGTTATATTACTGCTGGAATGTATCAAGAGATACTCAACAGAAAATACAATGACCCTTTCCCCTTTAAGGGCCGAGGGACTTCAGCTCCCAGAATCCCAGGAGCTATTGGCCAACATGGGACTATTGGCCAACATGGCTGAGGCTTCTGGGAGCTGAAGTCCCTCGGCCCTTAAAGGGGAAAGGTTGCCCACCCCTGTACAAAGACTATTAATTAGGAGACCATGCAGAATCCATATCGAGTGTTCCATACCACTGCAAGTAACTAAACACAAGTACTTAACTCTCAAGCTGGACAAAAGATCAGCAGGCAGAGAACAGGTACAGTCCAAGTAAAAATCCTGAGAAGTCAGAAATTATAAGTCAAAATCTAACTCCAGATGTTATTGTCTTCTATATTCATCCACTAACATTTGGAGACTGCAGAAATATATGAACTCTATAGAAATAAAGAAGTGTCTTTTAAATATTAATTTTGCAGACTTTGCATTTTAATGTTTACGGGGATGTGTATGTGCTGAAACAGATTTTCATACACACAAATATCGACCCACTAGGGAAAAAATCATTCAGTTTTTAATTTAGCACAGTAAATTATTTTTGAAAACCACTAATTGAAACTTTTATAGACTACTTGAAGATGAGCTGGATATCTGGATTTCAGGAAGCAAAGTTTCTTTCATAAAGCCCTGCACAGCAGAAAATCTCAATTTGGTCTAGTTGTTTGGACATTTGTTGTTGTTAACTGCTCTTTAGTCGACCCTGACTCATGGTGACCACATCTCCAAGACTTCCTGTCTTCCACTCCTCTGCTTAGATCCTCTAATTCAAACCCATGACCTCCCTAATTTAAGTCTATCCATCTAGCATGTGGTCTTCCTCTCTTTCTACTTCCCTCCACCTTTCCCAGCATCATTGTCTTTTCTCATGAGTCATGCCTTCTTCATGATGTGGCCAAAGTACAACAGCCTCATTGATCATCTTGGCTTCCAGGAAGGTTTCTGGCTGGATCTGCTCTAGGACCCACTTGTTTGTCCTACTGCCTATCCATGGGATTCTCAGCACCCTTCTCCAGCACCACATCTCAAATGAATTGATTTTCTTCTTCTCTTCTTTCTTCACTGTCTAGCTCTTGCATTTGTGCATGGAGATGGGAAATACAATGGCTTGGATCAGGGGTAGGCAACCTTTCCCCTTTAAGGGCCGAGGGACTTCAGCTCCCAGAATCCCAGGAGTTATTGGCCAACATGGGACTATTGGCCAACATGGCTGAGGCTTCCGGGAGCTGAAGTCCCTCGGCCCTTAAAGGGGAAAGGTTGCCTACCCCGGGCTTGGATGATTCCCTCTTTACTCTTTGGGATCATTTCTAGTTCTTTCATCACTGCTGTTCACATTCCTAGTCTTCTTCTGATATTTTGACTGTAGTCTCCTTCCTGATCAATATTTGATCCAAAGTATGGTAACTCTTTTACTATTTCGATTTCCTCATTGTAACATGTGCTAATCCATACAATAAAAGCATGTGCTTTACTGGACCATCACTGAGGATGAGAAACACAGGTCAATCAGAATTAAGAATTGTGCTGTAGAGACAAGGGCTGGTGTGTCTTCTAATATGAAGTGTGTGTGAAGTAAAATTTGAAGGCAAGCATTTGGTCAAAAAAAGTTGTTCTATGCTGTACACTTGTCCCTCCACATTTGCAGCTTTGACTTTTGCAGCTTTGATTATTCACAGGTTTTATTAATATGTTCTCTCTAACCAAAAGTTGCACTGGAAGACCTAGAGATTCCTAGAGAGGTGTTTTCTCAGGTTAAAAACAGTGTTTTAGTTATTTGTGTTTTTTCCACATTCACAGGAGTCCTGTGCCCCTAACCCAGCAAATGTGAAGCGATGAGTATAATCTCAAATGGGTTGGTAGCTCTCATCAGCCTTAGCCAACATATCCAATAACATCCAGAAAGAAATACATTCTTCATCCCTGGTCTACAGCAATCCAAATGTCCAATTACTGTCTTCCAAATTTGATTGCACAGCTTTCTTTTCAATTTAGGACTGTTGTCATTTTCTTTAAGTGGTTGGCTAAATATATTCATACAAAATATGCAAAAATATGCATAGGTTGCGCAGAACTCAAAGATACAAAGTCCTGTGCACAGAATTCATTATTTCTAAAAGTACAGAAGTAGTTTATTTTTTTAAGTGGAATAACTGGTTCTATGAGGAGATTTGTAATTAGCAGCCAAATGGGAAATGTGTTGTTAGACTAAGGTATGAAGAGATGAAATGTTTCAGTCACTGATATAAATCGATGTAGATACTTTGCTGTTGGATAGCAAGGGAAAAATAAACAATCTTTATTGTTCCAAAGTTTTAACAGAGGAGACTTTTCTGTATAAGAATTTAATTATATTATACAATAGCTTAATATACATTGTCATATGAAATAAAATCATATGAAAGAGAATCACCATTCCCAACAAGAAGGACAAGATTTTTAAAGTAACTCCAAAATTGTTGTTGTTATTGTGTGCCATCAAGTCACTTTCCATTTACAGTGACCATAAAGCAAACCTATCATGGCATTTTCTTGGCAAGATTTGTTCAGAGGAGGTTTTCCACAGCCTCCCCTGAGGCTGAGAGCATGTGACTGATCGAGTCAGAGGGCATAATACATGATGAACAGGCGGGTTTCAGAGAAGAGAGACCTATAGTGGATCATATATTGGTACTTCATCATTTAGTTCAAAAATTTCCATATAAAAATAAATCATCCCTTTATGTAGCCTTTCTGGATTTTA
>CM034706.1:193559511-193579876 GCA_020142125.1 Phrynosoma platyrhinos | reverse complement strand
TTTTTCGTTAGTAGAAGCATTCGTAAGTAGAGGTACCACTGTACCTCAATGGTAAAAGCGCATCTTGTGGTACATTTTTTTTTGTCCCCCGTTTTGTATTTGTAGTGAAAATCTGTACATGATACATAGGAAGAACCTGAGGTTTGTGGAAACTGTTTACAAATGCTGTGTAAGAATGCTGAATGACTACACTATAAAACTACTACTGTGTGGATTCTACAACAAAAGATAATTCTGGGGACTAAAATGTCTCATCCTAATCCATGCAAGTTAAAAGAAACTACCTCCTTTCCTGATGTTGCATTGAAATTCCTGAAATCAATCTTGTCTTTCTAGGGCATTTCCAGATCTACCCAGGACTCCCTGTTTTTGCTTAAACAAATCTATAATGCATAAACTACAATGTACGGTACATCTATATATATATATATTTTAAAAATCACTCTCTTATATCCTATAATATTTTTTTCTTCAAGTGGTGTAAGTAATTTGTAAGAGGATCAAAAGCACTTTGATTTTTTTTGTATGAAAGTGTGGCGATGGTAATCAAATTAAAAGGCTTTAAAAGGGGATCAGAAAAATCCATGGAAGACAGATTTATCAACATTTCTGCCTTTCTTTCAGTGAGCCCAGGCCAAGACATCTGGTTCTCCTCCTCCCCATTTTATCACAAGATTCTTATGAGGTAGGTCAGGAGGAGAGAAAGAAAGAGGGAGTGGGAGGGAAGGAGGTGGGGAGAGAAAGAAAGAGAAAGAGAAAGTGAGTGAGAGAGAGAGAAAGAAAGAATCATCTGGGTTTGATGGTCCAGTGATGACTAGAATCTGGAGCTCCACAAGTCCCAATCCAACACTCTAACCACTACACCACACAGTCTCTATAACTATTTGTCATGATAACCATGTGTAATGATCTCTATACAACTATATAACATTTTCCATTATAACTATATAACAAAATGACAAGAGATCATATGGTTATGCTACAGCCCTCCAAGATGCCACTTCACAGCCAATGCAGTACATTCAGGGTGCAGGTTTTACTACACTCATGAGTCCAAATCAGAGCGTTCTTCCTTTAACCAAGGAAGGGCAATGGGTCCAACAATATTTGAAGAGCCACTCATTGTCCTTCCCTGCTTTTGATTTTCATGCATGCCACCGGCATGCATAGCTACATCTAGCAGACGCACACTGGGAGGATGTGGGTCTGCTAGATCCTTTGCTTGGATCAATAGGACCAATAGGTCTACCAGATACCTGTCTTCCTGAACAACATGTCTAAATATGTATTTGCCTTAACAAAACATTTGTATTTTCCAGAGTAACAGTAATGTGTATAGCTGACAATGATTACAACCTCTAATCCCTGGGAACTGTTCTAAATCTTATGGGGTTTTGTCTTTGAACTGATATTTGGAAGCCTATCAAATACCTGCACCCTGTTATGAGAAACTGGATACCCTCTGTGCACTATGTCAATACAGACCTTATCCAGCACCCTACAGGCAATAGATTCATCCAAAAGAATGCACCCATTATGTCACTTAGAATATTGCAGTAGCCTTACTCACAAATACAAAATAGCATGTGAAAGCAATCATGCTATAATTACAACACGTGTGGAATAGAAGAAACAATCCCTTACATATCTATAGATATCCTAACAATGTTCTTTTAACCCCCATGCCAGATGATGACTGCAAGACACAAGCGGTGAAGAAGAATAAAAAGTAAAGGGATTTATTTAATCTCCTCTTTATTCCAATGTGCACATTTCTAGAGAAGCAGCAAGAGAAAATAACACAGCAACTCCACAAGAAATGTACAGTACAGAAGTCAAGGGTTGCAAATTACAACTGAGTTCCAGCAGATTAGAAATAGGGCTGTCTAATCGGGTTTCCTACTGTAGGCAAGACTGGGAAATTTAACTTCAACATCATCAATCAGTGGTGGAAATCTGAATTCTTTTTTCTATGTTAGCCTTCTTGCAAAAGAAGAGAAACAAAGGTGATGATGAATCTGTGTGAGATCCTTTTGTTTCGTCCTTATTTTCACTGATCAGGAACTCTGCTGGACACCAACAGTAGGAAAAGCCATTCAGGCAAAAATGCAAACAGAGAAGTAGACAGGAGTCTTTCATTCCAGATCAATAACTGGCAAACATCATTTAAATGTTTGTATATATGGCTTGAAAGAATGGAAAGTTGTACTTATTACAATTTGCCCTTTGTTCCTCTTAGAAATACAGTAATGGTAGCATTAGCAAGTAAATCCAAAAAAACATTCTAATACCAGACCCGCAGCATTTTAAAGTCTTAAGTGATATGGCAAAACTGGGAAAGTCCCATTCATTGACTACAGCTACATTTTTGGAGTGCAGTGGCCATGCAAGCTATAGATTTTAAAAAAAAGTTTTAAAAAAGTTCTGTGGTATGGTAATAGCCCACTAGAGAATCAGCAGTGTACTTCAAGGCATTATTTAAGACATAAGAAAAAAAGCTAATATAAATCAGATCCATGTGACATAAGAAAAAAAGAAAAGAAAAGCCTACAGTTTAAAATATTTAATGGTTGGCAGAATTAACCTAATGCTGTAAAACATCCTTCCAAGGGCTAAACAACTTTAGTGTTTAGTGGACCATGTCTGTTATTTTCATAATATATCATTTAAATCTATTCATGACATCTAATTGTATTTTAAAGATGTGTATCATGCCTATAATACAGTCACATTTCATAGACTTATTTTTCTTACAGTTCCCTGCAATCTTACTATAGGACTTACCATTTTACCATATGCTGTATTTTCATACAGATGAGAGACACTTTAGGCCACCTTATTGCCATCCTTGAATCCACCACTTCAGCCCTCTTATATGTTTGCACATTGAGAGTATGAGTCAATGAGGTTGAAATTAGTTTAAAGCGGGATGGAAGAGCACAAAACAACATCCCCTGGGAGGACATAATTTCCTCTTGTTCTTTCATCCTAGAATACATCGCTGTGTTAGAGCAACACAGTTTACTTGGTTTTAAGCATTACTTGTGAGCTTATACATGCACAAAAATAAAACAATCTATGCATGATTGAAGATCATCAGCAAGACACTACAGCTGCCATACTCTGAAATTCATTTTTTCTATAGTGAGATGCTTTCTCCAAATAACCACTTGTGAGTGGTTGGAAAGACTGATATAGGGCCTAAGCAGACTGCCAGAAATAGTGCACATTAATTTGAGGCACTGCCCTGGCTCAGTGCTAGGGAATCACAAGAATTGTATTTTTTTTCTGAGGCATTGAGCCTTCTCTGGTGCCACAATAAATTACAGTTCCCATGATTCCCTAGCACTGAGCCAGGGCAGTGCCTCAATTTAATGTGCACTATTTCTGGCAGTCTGCTTAGGCCCATAGTCTTTCCAAAGGATGGTCCTCCAGGTGTTTCGGACTTCAGTCCCCAGAAGCCTCTACTAAAATGGCTAGTAGTTAGGGATTCTGGAAGCTGAAATCCATAGCATGTAGATCACCAAAGTCTGAACAGCAGTGGTATAAACAAACATTTATAATTCTCCTAAGGGAATATTCTCTTTTATGATGATAAACACATGGAGCTAGCAACTAAAAAATGGAACGCAATATGAAAGCACTCTCCCAACTAAGGACCTTTGCAGACTGCCAGAAATAGTGCAAATTGAGACAACTTTAAGGGTTAGGGAATCATGGGAAATGTATTTTATTGTGGCACCAGAGTTCTCTGACAGAGAAGGCTCAATGTCTCAGCAAAAAAACAATTCCCATCATTCCCTAGCACTAACCCTAACCCTAAAAATTTGCACTATTTCTGGCAGTCTGCAAAGGCCCTAAGTCACAAAAGTTACTAGTCTTCCTGTAAAGATTTTTCTTTTAAAAAAATCCGCCACCAGAGACTTAACAGAGAAGGAATGGAGAAATCTGTCCCTCTGACAACAATCCACTACTTTTCTATGCTAGGTGCAGAGGAGGGGGCTTTCCTCCTCTCACAATCTACAACAGGGGTAGGCAACCTTTCCCCTTTAAGGGCCGAGGGACTTCAGCTCCCAGAATCCCAGGAGCTATTGGCCAACATGGGACTATTGGCCAACATGGCTGAGGCTTTTGGGAGCTGAAGTCCCTTGGCCCTTAAAGGGGAAAGGTTGCCTACCCCTGATCTACAAGGTTACTTTTCTGGGTGAAGAGGAAGGAAAAGGCATTCTCTCCCTATTTCCCCCACACTCACCTGCATACAATTTTCTTCTTCCTTTGTATATGGCTATAATAAGGTAAGTGATGCAGTGTCAGGGTAATACAAACATTCTGTATGAAAGGGCAAACTTGGGGGAATTTAATAACTGGCACACCTTTTCGTGTAACACTAAGCATCAGAGGACAGCCAAAGAAATCATTCTGAAACCTGTTTGCTTCATATAAAAATATTCCATAGCAAATAGAGATGGTCTACAGAAAAATAACCAGACAGCACAATGTTGGGCAATGATGTAGCTGAATAAGAGCCAATGACAGCCAATAATATCCATGAAATGTTTTGAGAAAAAATGAAGTATGTACCCACAGTACAAAGCTGCCCTATTTAATATTGCATCATGCACTCAGAAGCATAATAGAGAATAACTGGGTTCATGGAAGGCAGATCTATGCAAAACTGAACTAACAGCAGCACTGAATATGCCTAAAGGACCTCTCAAAGTAACCTTAATATTTGGGCCATCAGCCTTTCGCAAAGCTTTCCACTGTCACAGACTGGATATTGAGCTAAAGGGACTCACATTCTGATTCAACAGAACATGAATGCTTACATTCCTATTCCTGAAGCAAACACAAGCTTTCTTACTTGTAAATTATGTTCCTCACATCTATGTAGAAGCATAATATGATCTGGGATTTGAATCTACATACTGAAACATTTTAGACTAGAACTTTTGCTAGGGAGGCAGCACTAATAAATCTCCCCAAGGTGTGAATGTTCCTTCTCAACCACAACTATCTCCTGAAAAATCTGGGCAACAGCAGCAGAGAAGAAGATACTCAGATTGTAACATATTTGAGACCACACCAATTCTTCCAAATTCTAACAAGCTTTCTATAAATTCACAAGGGAAATCCTGAGGTCTCAAAACCACCCCCGTGAACACTACTACCATCTATTTTACAGTCTGGGACAGTTTTGGTATAATATTCATTATTTCTAAAGCCATAATTTAATCTGGCCTTTATTAATCTTTTTACCCCGGAGGAACCCTTGAAATAATTTTCAGGTCTCAGGGAACACCTGCATAAAAATTATCCAAAAAAGTGTGTGTGTGTCCCCTTGTCATAGTATCTTGCAGAATCCCAAGGTTCCAGGAAACAATAGTTAAGAAAACCTGGTCTAATCCAAGAACTAATGAGTAATGGCATCAAGCTTCAACACTTTGGGAGTCCCTCCCAATGTAAGAGAAATGGAGTTGAAACTTAACGTCTGCACTCCTTGCCAAGGTAAGGATCCTTTAGAACAATGGAGTTCTCAATATCTCTACAATTTAGGAAG
The DNA here is from genome assembly GCA_020142125.1 of Phrynosoma platyrhinos. NCBI lineage: Eukaryota > Metazoa > Chordata > Lepidosauria > Squamata > Phrynosomatidae > Phrynosoma > Phrynosoma platyrhinos. Next base: position 193,574,316 of record CM034706.1, on the reverse strand, counting down.
CACTATTTCTTCCTTGTCCTCTTAACCTTGTTATTATAATTTGACCAACAATCACCAAGAGAGAGAAAAGCAGAAGCTCCGTTATTCCTAAGTGGGTCCATTAGCTATTTTGAGTTCCTCTCCTGTTTGTGTTGTCCAAATAACCATTTGAAGCAGCTGCACATGAAATTCATTAGGGCTGAGTGAATGAATATGCCGGCATCTTCTTGACCTCTCATAAAAGCTTTGGCCTGGCACTTTATCAGACATTGTAATGTATCATCCTTCCAAAATATGCGCCACCATACGCAAGCTGACATGGATCAATGGGAATGAATACAAGAGGCACTCAATTAAAAACAACAACAACAACAACAGCCTCTACTTGTTGAAGATAGCAACCCAGGTGAGGAAATGACACGTCTGTCTTATTGGCATTTCACATAGCTTATACAGCAGCAGGAGGAGTGACAGATTTGTGGATCTGAATGAAAAACAGTAACTACATGGGGATGCCTTAAGTCAGGGGAAGGCAACCTTTTTAAGACCTGGGTCGGTCTCCCGTAGCCCAGGTCTCGGCTGGGCTGAGGGGGGGGGAGAATAGCGGCGCGTGCGCTCCCGCCGCCGCTGCATACGCGGCCACCATTTTGGAAACCAAAATGGCAGCCATGACGCATTTGCACATGCGCAAGAGTACTGTGCATGCGCAAACGCGTTGCGACCACCATTTTGATTTCCAAAATGGCGGTCATGGCGAGCGCGGTCGCAGAGTGGCAAAAACGCGCCGCAGTGGTGGTAGCAACCTTCGGCCTGGGCCGGTAAGTCCAGGGACTGGGGCCTTAATCGGCCCCCGGGCCGTAGGTTGCCGGTCCCTGCCTTAAGTTAACATTTAATGTTCAGAAATCAAATACTCCACTACTTCATTGTAAATGTAATTTACCTAGTACTAGCACTTGCTTTTATTGTAGCTTTAATATGATTATAGCTAGCGATACCAGGAACAGGGAAGGGGGAACAAAATTAGTTGAGGTGGATTGTTCTCTATGGTCCAAAACACACTGCAGAAATAATCCAATTTGACACCGCTTTAACTGCCTTAGTTCAATGCTAAGGTATTCCTGGGAATTGTAGTTTATTGTGGCACCAGAGCTCTCTGACAGCAAGGTCTAAATATCTCACAAAACTACAGTTCCCAGAATTGCCTAGCATTCAGCCAAGGCAGTTAATGTGGTCTCAAACTGGATTATTTCTTCAGTACGCTTTGGACCTATGAAAAATGTTCAAGGTTGTGTCTGTAAATGATCACAGCATTTTGTGATCAGGGTGTATTTTTGCACTGGAGTCAGATCAGGAGTTGATACTAAACTTGTCCTGAATCTGGTTCTGCTGATACCTTTACAGTGCTCCTGATATCTTGCTCATGCCTCTTGACTTTCTGTCTTGTTGAAAACAACTCTATCCCATCCTTTCCTATTGGGCCAGTCGTTGCCTCATCCGGAAGCCTTTGTTCAGAATTTGTAATCCTTTTTTTCATTCTAGCCTTGTGAGCTTTTCAAAGGAGAACATAAAATTGTCAAAAAATCACCATGGACGAATTCCTGTATGAGTCCATATAATAGATCCCCAAGCAATCTTGTCATTTAATCTATTATCATTCAGCAGTTATTGAACTGCTGGCTAACTAATTCTTTGCTTACAGATTTGTAGTCAATAGTAATCATGGCCAGATGACTTTTATTTTTATAACAGTTTGGACTCAAGATAGCTCATGAGAGGCAGAAAGGTGTGTGTATTTGATAGAGGAACATAACAATGGATAATTTAAAGCAGTGGTTCACAAATTTGGGTCACCACTATAGAAGGACATTTATCTCTCAGAAACCCCAGCCACCATGCCTACAGTCAAAATTCTGGGAGTTACTGTCCAAGAACATCTGGAGGCCTAAAGTTGGGAGCCGCTGATTTAGATAGTAGATAAATGCTTCCATCCACAGTTTGCTAAAACGGGGTGTGCAGCCCTGATACATGCTTGTGTGCCTATACCAAGGTCAGATTAAAGTTGGGAACCTGAAACATCTCCATAAATACAAGAAGTGTGTGTAGTGCCAGCAGCAACATGGAACCTTTAATTCCTAAGGGCCCTAGATCATTTGCTCCAATTAATAATCTAGCCTTGGCCTAAATATATACCATGTCTGTATATTTGTAAATAAAACAAATATTACTGAGACCTTGAGTCACAAGTGTGAAAGAAACTAAATCTTACACAGAACATGCCTATTCAGAAGTCAGTCCCACTGAGTTTATTGGAGATTACTCCCAGTTAAGTATATAGGACTGCAGCCTAAAATTCATCCTACTTACCTGAAATAAGCTACTGCCTAGAAAATAAGGGAACGTTTAATATTTTGGAATACTACTGTAATACATTAAGTGCAACTCTACAGTTTGGAAATGTGCTCTTCCTTCCCTGTGAATAATGAAAAACTCTATATATGACCAAGTCAAAAGATGTTTCTGGCTTTCCAGGGAGACTCAAGATTATCCATTTATATTGTTACAGGCCAGATGAATTTTAGTTGGCAGCTCCTCAGCCTGTACATACACCATTAAAAGGTTTATATATCATTAAATAAGGACATGTAACCTGGTAAAACCTATAAACAGTAGAATATAAAGCCTAAGATTCATGACAGTGTGTCCATTTTATGTCTCAATATAAAAGAAAGGGAAAAGCTTGTTTAGGTTTCAAGTCTGGGAAGACTGTCAGATGTTCCCTTTTTAGACTATGTAAACAAATACTATAAAGAATGACTTCAGGTTACCCTGCAAGCTAGTACATTAGAGAAACCTAACAACAGATAATAGGGCATATTCTAAAAGCGGAGTGCGCACTAGGGTCGAATGTACAAAAGAAAAAGACAAGATTTAAATATCTGATTGGATAACTAGGGCACTGACAGGGCATCAAAGATGTTTGTGCTGATTAATATAATGTGAGTTAATATGTAATATAATGGAATGTATAAGTATGTATATATCAACAAATGCTTCTAGTAAATAGCCTAAAGGAATACCAAAAGAGTCTTTTCTTCCCATGTAAATATCCTGGAATGCCAAGACTTGAAGACTGCTGATGTTAGCCTGGCCTGTTTGGTTTAATCACTGTCATAAATTGGAAAATTTGGTGACCGTAAATTGATAAGGGTGACCACAATCAGGACCCAGAATTAGCTGATGAGTGGCAAAGACCCTCATTCCCTCAGTCTAAGACATGGGGTGGGGAAGCATGCTTGTTTCAACATTTCCAATTCTTAAGTGGCTCTTTTGCTCTTGTTGCCCATCTCCAGAAACTGCAGACAACAGTCATCATTCATTTGGGGCAATCCCTATGAAATAAAACAGAATTGTTCTGGTCCAAGCCATCAATAAGAGGAGGAGGAGGAGGAGGAATAATAATAACAACATTCAACAACAACAGCAGCAGTAGCAACAACAATGCAATATTAAATGACATTATAGGCACACAGGAACATGAGAACAAATATATGTCTCCTTATCTCTTTGGGAATATATATCTGATCTACTGTTGATTGAATTATGTCTTTACAGAGTTAATTAAAGAACATCTGTCTAACAACCTTGAATAGGGCAATCTGTGACACCTTTCCCATTCCATCTGCTGCCTTCCCATGGGACTCACCAGGTCAGCCCTTGCCACTTAACTGTTGAATGAATAATCCTGTTTGAATTGCCCTTTTCACCCAATTTCCTACAACTGCATTGGCTTAATTTATTGCTTATTTCAATAATGCTTTTCTTTGTTTTGTTCCATTAAGCATAGATCACTGTGGCAGATCAGAACAGGTAATTTGATAGAGGAAGTCAGAAGAGATTAAGTGCTTTTATATAGTTAGTTCGATGATAAGAAATGGGCAAGATGGTTTAACATTATAGATGAACGACTGTCTCCTTTCAACAACAACTTGGTTTTGTACCCTGTTGTATAACCTGACTTCGTTGCCAAAATGGGTGTTTACAAATTATTGTCCAGATTACTTAGTTAGTTAGTTCTATCTTTTGGCTTGTGCAGCCCAATAAAATAAAATGTGTAAAGAAATACCATCTTGTCCTTTCAAAAAATGGTTTAGTACTTTTCATTAGCTAGGATATTCTTTCATTAGCTAGGATATTATAAATGAAATTCTAAAAAATCTGTCACTGTTTTCTGTCAACAACTGAACACCTGTTTCTGAATGCAGCTGATCTATCTCTCAACAACAGCTGCATAAAAACATTATTTGTTGTACTGACCAAACTGATCCCAAGGTTGTATATCTATTCTCTCTTAAAACACTCTAAAGAAAAGAGTTGCTAGGCACAATTCAGCCCTTTTCAGACTGTGCCAAACTAGTTGTATGCGTGTGGCATTGCAGACCATTTTCAAGTTCAGATTCAGTTTCTAGCACACTTCCGCTTGCCCACACTGAAAGTGGTTTGCAGTGGTATACTGAAAGCCAAATTCTGCCCACAGCAGTACAACCACAAACCCAACTCCATACAAGCTCAAGCACCTGCAAGTCATCATGGGACTGCCATGTATCCCACTAATGAAAAGAAAATGTGAACTAGAGAATAAGACTGCATGTGTTGGTTTCAGGATATAATGGGGCAATTTGAGATTCAGTAGAAACAGGCCAAAATTGGCTTAAGATAGCTGTGCAAGTGATTTGTACCTAGCAAACATTTGCAGCCCTGATGCAAAATAAATACATGCTCTTAAAAACAGAGTGCCCCATATATTATTCATTTCAATACTTTCCCTTATATAAATTTCTGGAAATATTCTCCCAACAGTTTAATGCACAGAACAGTTGGTGCACGTCACTCTTCTGCTTATTCAATAAGTTTTTCTGGAGTTTTACTTGTCATGCCTAATTGAATATCAATTCCTTTTTTCTTTCTTCTCTAAGACACATTATGCAACTTAAAGGAGAGGGGAGAAATTATTAACCCCAAATCTATTTAAACAATTAGGAAAAAAAGTCTGTCTCTGTACCAAGTAAAAAAAAATTAGTTCAATTTTGCTTCAGCAAATCTTGATTAAATAGCAGGTTTGGTCATAAAAACATTTTGTAGGAGGAACACAACAATGCAGGAAGCAAAGTAGGCATTCAAAGAAAAAAACATGATTTATAAAATTTCAAGTACGGTTGGAGCAATAAGGGCCTTATTATTTTAAAGATAAAAGTCTCTCCAGGTTCAAGGAAAATTATATTTCATTATAATGAAAACAGAATGCAGCCCTTGTTTCTCCCTCAGCGTAGTCTACAATGAACAGAAGCAATTTATACACTCAAATCCTCCTTTTATAAAAGGGTGGACCTTTATGTAATAAATACACAGTGTCCCAGTTTTGAACAAGCAATGACCCATCAAGTGACAGATATATTTTTGAACAGGAATATATGTCTCATTTGTACATGTTATATATAATTTACTTTCCCAACAGAAAACTCAGAATAGTATAAATATGTAAGTGTGGGTTTTCAGGCAGAACATAGCTATGGAGGAGAGAGAATGGCTGCAATTCTAGGGACCACCAGCCTGTGCGCCCAACGCTATAAGGAAAAACCTGAGACTAACAGTTTCAAGCCATGATTTGAGAATAATGTAAAAGCCTATTACCAGGTTATCTATATGAAGTGTCCAAATTTTGTGGAGAATTGCTGGAGTTGATGGAAGCAACTTTAGAACTAAACAGGGCTTCCAGGACCAAGAGAAGAATTATCTGTCTTGTTACTGGCATTAGTATCCCTCCTCTTTTGATATCAGAATTGCAATAAAATATAGGCTAAATGGCCCTTCTATGACCCTGCTGTAGACACCATTAGTAGGATTCTTCCATCACATGTAGGCTAGCACTAGGAATCACTTGAGCTCTGTTTTTCCAGACACTCTAGAGGAGGTGAGAAATGCCAACAATGGGCTGACGCCAAGGAGTCAGCGACTCCAGAAGCCCTGCACGCTAATCCCCCCTGCCTCAGAAATGTGAGCCCATCACTCACATTCACACCACAGTGTTACCACCTCAGAAAACCAACTTCAAAGTGATACAAACCAATTTCAAAGAAGACATCACTATTTGACCTTTTTCAATGCCTTGAATTTGGCACCAGGATTAAAATTCACTATAAATATTGGTGCTGTTCCTTTGTTTCGGTGGCTCAGTCCAGTAATAGGCATGCATGCTATTAGTTTACTTGGCTAGTTCCTCTTTTACTCACCAACCCTCATTTGCCTCAGGAGCAAATGAGTTCCCTTTCATCTTTGGACCTGTAACAAGAACAGCAGTTATCCATTCAGGTGTAGTATCTCCGTTAGTCTGGCTTACTCTGTTCCAACGTTAACAACTTAGAATTTCTTAGTCCTTGTGAGCATGCGTGGTTGTGAGTTTTTGGTATGATTGTTGATTCCCCCTTGTAAAATAAAACTCATTCCTTGTTTAGAGCCCTGCCTCTGGAATTCTTTGGGTCCTTGGACTTGATATACACAGGGATTTGGTCCCAAGGCTATGTAACCCAGCCAATAGACATCACTACCTTGAGATAATATAAATTCCCCAAAATCTCAAGAGTTACAGTCGTCAGGCATCTAAACCACAAAGACAAAGGTACTATTACTATGCTTGGCTCTCTATAAATCTTGAGAAGCCTTCTCTGTCCATGATTTAGGACCCTAGAAAATCAGTATTCAGTGGGATTCACTTTCTGGCCTCTTATAACATATAAGACAGGGTGGTCAATGCTGGCCCTCCAGATGCTTTTGGATTGCAATTGTCATAATCCCTATCCTTATATAAGGATTCAAAAACACACTGCATGTGAACATAACATTTTTAAAAAAGCCTGTCCATGTGTTTCCTTCAAAGTGATCTGAAGTGGGGAAGATGAAGTGGTGAGGGTGGGGTTGTTTTCTCATCCAACCAGGTAATTTACATAAGTAGATTTGCATGAGAGGCAAATTACACTTCCTGCATTTGTAAATTTGGAATATGGCAACCAAACATATTGCCATATCTGACTATAATGTGATTATTATATTATGATATGGTTCATGGGCAGTCTCTAATTAAGGCACTACACAGATCTAGACCTGCTTGCAAGATTGCTGTATGAAATACTTTTTATTCTATATCACAGAACTTCTTTCCCCAGTGGCACCTTTCAGATACACTGGACTATAACTCCGATAATCCCACAGCCAGAAGGCTGCCCTAGGATCAAAGTTGTCCTACGTGCTCCAACCTTGTTTCCTTGTATTCTGAGCTCAGAAACTTCAGAATTCTTCTATGACACTATCCATGGTAATATATATGAAACAATGTTCATTTAGTCTTAATTGTGAAACAGAACCCTACCTCCATACTTGAGGGAGGATCTCTTTACAACAGGAATGTAAATGCAACCAGTCGGGCCAATAAACTGCTCTTTATCAAAACACACTTGCCTATTCCTATTAATGAACCAAAATGGAAGCAGTATATAATGCATGCAGACAGTCTGTTAGAAAACATACGGTATTTCATTTTAGAAATACGCTTACCTAGCTTCATATTCTGCCATAAATTATTTTCTTCACATCTCCCTTTATGCTAAAACCTTCTGCCTTCTTTCCTCTAGCTCCAATTTGCTATGTGCAAACACTACTTGACCTGACACAAAACAATTAAAATAGAAGACACTGAGGATAAAAATTGTTTTCTTGTTTCCTGATCCTTAGGCATTAACTTTGTACTAGGAGGCTGATGCCCCTTTGTTGTCTCCTATCATCCACATGGAACTGCTTTGAACTTTTGAAAGAAATTATCAGTAAAGCCTTAGATCTAAATGACAGTGTTGTTTTTTAGACACAGGAGCTTTGATTATAATCAGGTTAAGCTATCTTATTCTCTTATGGTTTCAACTGAGATAGCCAAACAGGGCAAATATCCTAATTACTGTATTCTAAACTTACATATCTTCAGCATGACAAGTTAAGTATTACAATTACAACCCCATTAGCCTCACAACCCTATGACAGATTTGCCCTCAATTATGCTTTTCAAAAGTGCACATTTCCACAGTTCCTTTTTCACTCAGATGCCCATCACATGTAGGTTTCTTAATGCACTACAAATTTCTATATTCTTCTTAGGTGTTATTCACACTGTGAAAATAATCCAGGATGAATCTAGGCTGAATATCCATTGTTCACACACACCCCAAATGCACCCAATTAGGTTGGGGGAGGGCTGCCAAAAACCTCATTTAATCCAGAATAATCAATATCAGGTTTCCCCCTGAAGTTTTTTTTGTTTTGTTTTGTTTTGTTTTTAAGATTCACATCATCTGTTGTATTACTGACCAATGCAGATAGACCCAAATAGACCTGGGATAAAACTCTGCATGCCTTGAACATATTCCGAATGCATTCACATCTTTATTTGAATGTTTACACGTGTGAGCAACAGAACTTGCGGAGATGCACATCAATGCGGTTCCACAGCGTGAATAACAAACCCAGAATGTATTAGTGAGATTATTTGCATCATCACACTAAATAAAAAAAAAAACACCAATGTCTGAATGACCCCCAAGTATCCTTTTGGCCTGTTTTTCCTCTAGGGTGCCACTGAGCCAGCATATATATTGTGCCAGATGTGGAAATTGAGTTCAAATCCCCACTTAGCAACAAGATTCACTAGATGACCCTAAGTCAGTCTAAGTCTCCTCACAGATCTGTTAAACAAAAATATGTATGGGTGAAGTGCTATTATAAGGAAAACTGGCATAAAGAAAACCACCATAACCCTCCCAAAGCCCCTCCTTAGGATATCCAATCAATGACTGGGGATTTTGTACAACAACCTCCTATAGTCATATGGTATGTGACCATATGCCAATGTGGGCTAGTGATTTGAGTGTTGGACTACAACACTGGAGACGAGAGTTCAATTTCCCATTCGGACATAAAATCCACTGGGTGATCCTGGGCATGTTGCATGCTCTCAGCCCCAGGGGAAGGCAATGGCAAACATCCTCTGAATGAATCTTACCAAGAAAGCCCCATGATAGGGTCGCTGTAAATTGGAAATAACTTGAAGGCACCCAACAACAACAAACAGAGGGATGGGCTGTGAGATTCTAGCCTCCTCCTGCAAAATGGTCTCTCAATCCTGACATAAGTCAACTTGGACTACAGATGTAAACACTACTTTCCCTTGATTTTATATCTCCCCATTTTTGTCAGTGTACACTGACTGTAAGTCATTCTCATCCACTATCATAACTGGCCAACTAATGCTAATGCCATTTTCTAAATTAAATCACTAGAAATTAGTGCTCACCTCTTTGCATCTCGCTTTCACCTTCCTAATGAATTATCTGCAGTATAGAAGAAATGTTGTATATTCTATAAGCACTCAAAAAAGGATGCAGCATGATTAAGTCATGAACAACCATTTAAGCGCATGGTAGCTAAATCCAGGGGACCAAACTAATGAGCCAAGGCCAGCTGGTGGGAATAAGAGTACAACAGCAACACATTTCTTATGCTTAACAGTTCAGAACCTTTGTCAGCTCTCTCTCTATATATGTACAATAAAACTGTCTCAAAGGAAAATTCAAACATCTGGACTATAATTAATGGGGTGTTTTAAACACTCACACCACTGTTTTCCCTCTATTCTATCCAGAAAGCATGGCATAATGGTTATTTAATGGCTTCAGCCACAATATTGTTGAGTGTCACCGCTTATCTCCATTAAATTCCTGGGGCAGGCAGGGTAGGGAGTGATACTTTGTATGGGATACAACAGTGCAAATCCCGATTTTAAAACTCAATCTGTGTCTGAGGATTAAGAGACAAACACAGTAAAGGATGCAATGAATTTCGTACATTTTGCAAAATTCTGTTATCAACTTTTTGAAAATAAAAAATTTAAATAATTCTCATAGCCTATGCAAGGCCTGTGAGTGCAGTCCACATCAGTCTGGTGAAGGAACCAAGGGTGAAAACTAGCATCTGGGGCAGGGCTAATGGCAGGATCAGAGATCAGATTGAAAGCAGTATCTCTCAGGGCAGCACCCAACACAAAAAGCCTATTCACCTAAAATGTACAGCTCTTGAAAAGTAAAAAGAGAAATAAAAGGAGTGGAAAGAACTCATTGCCTTCTGACAATGGGCCCAAAGAGGAAGAATGTCCCATGAAGCGGAGTTTTCCTCCCTCCTGTTCAGCTGGCAACCCAAACAAACAGTGTATTTTACAAACAAGACCTACCAGAAAAGCCAACAATTTGGCTAAACTAAAAAAGAGGAGAGAGGAAAGAGACACCATGGAGTAACTTAAGAAAAGAAAAGAAAAAGGAAGCTGTACAAATTCATAGCATGAAACGAGGCTCAGAAACATGCTCAGAACTTTTAGGGCAGGAGGAAGGATTATTTAGAGATTTGATTAATACTAGCCATTTGTACTGTGTTCTTATTTCCCAGAGGCCCTGGTATTCTGAGTGCTGAGAGAAAGCTAGGAAGAAACAATATTAGCTCCTACAAATAGAACCTAAAATTGCTCATTCTAAGAAAATGCAGAGGTCACTTCCATACAATCAAAATAATCACTGAGACTTTGGGCTTAGTCACAGCCCAGCTGCTATGCATCTTATGCTACTGAACAAGACTTCCTTTTTACAGAATCAGGAACTGCAAAATAATTCTGGTGAGGATTTTTCAAACACAAGGATACAGTATTTTCCCTTTCTTTTTCCCTTTCCTCTTTTCCATCCCATCCTACTACTAAGGTATACTAAGTGGTTACTGTATGGGATTCTGAAGAGAAAAGTAGCAACTACTTCTTCTGGGGCAAAATAGACATAACTTAAGGACAGTAGCACAACACTTCTCCAGAAGTTACAAGCAGCATTCAAGGCCCTTTCACACTGGAAAATTGTACCACTATGACCCTACTTTAACTGCACAGTTCCATAATGCAGAATTCTGGGATTTGTAGTTTAGGGAGAAGCATTTAGAATTCTATTCGGAGAGCTCCCCTGTGCCTTCACAAACTATGAACCCAAGAATTCCACAGGATTCAGCCATAGCGGTTAAAGAAGAATCAAAGTGCTACAATTGCACAGTTTGAAAGGGCTCTTAGGGGGGAAGCAGACGGGAGCTTCCCGTGCGCCGCGGGTCAGAGCGCCGGTGGAGCTCAGCCTCCGCACCGCGGCGCACCTCCGGCGAATCTAAAAGGAGCTCCAAATTGGCGCTCCTTTTAGATTTCAGGGAAAGTGCGCCCTAAAAGCGGCGGGCGCACTTTCCCTGACTCAAACGCCACGGCGTGTGCAGTCGCCACGGCATGAGGTCATCCCCGGAGCGCCGGCCGTGCGAACGGCTGGCGACTCCGAGGGCGACCTCAGGAAGAGGAAGGGGCACCGCTCGTGCGGCTGCCCCTCCTCTTCTGGGCCCGGAAGATGGCTCTATTAGCCGTCTGCCGAGGCCCTTAGTCTAGATATGTGAGGGCAAGACATTTTGTCAATTGGGAAGGGTGCCTACAGACTTTATGCTGAAGGATAAAACAAATGCCTTGGGGCTTACATACATCATGGTAACACCTCTGATATTTTTTTAAAAAATCATGTGGCATAATGATTTGAGTGTTGGACTAGGACACTGGGAGTCCAGATTTTAATTCTTTGCTCAACTATGAAGTCGGCTGGGTGACTTTGGGCAAGTCACACCCTCTCAGCCTCAGGGGAAGGCAATGGCAAACCTCCTCTGAACTAATCTTGCAGAGAAAATTCCATGCAGAGAATTCCCTCAGGGGAAGGCAATGGCAAACCTCCTCTGAACTAATCTTGCAGAGAAAATTCCACTTTAGGGTCACCATAAATTAGAAACAATTTGAAGGAATAACAACAACAACAACATATTGCTTTGGGCTTATTCTCATTCTTAAGTGAATAAAGCTTCAAATGGGCATAATGGCATCTGGCAATGTCTCCTACCACTGCCTCTTCCTCTTGTTGTTGGTTCCTAACAGTTCATTTTGAACTTCCGTCTCCTTGCAGTTTTGTGTACCACCCCTAGGAAATCTAAAGTGCCCCATGTGCTGATTTATGACAACGAAAAACCCACAAGAAAAGATTTCTGCATCTCCTGAGATTCAGAGGGGATAGACTAGGACCTGAGGACATGTGTCTGACACATAAGGAAATGCAGAGATGGCATCTCATGGCACTGGGTGGGATAAGGCTAGAGAAGAGAAGGATTGGGACTAGTAACTCAGGGCCAGCACTTGATCGATACATCAACAAAGGGGAAACAAAATAGTAAATATTTTTCAAGCCTGTTCTCCTTGCTTCTCTCATCTCACCGCAGTATATCACTCCTTCCCCAGAGACTTTAAGAACTCTAACAACCTGGACATTTTGGATTAAGAAGTCCTTGTAACCCTAGTAATTTTGTTCATCCTTGTTCCCTTCGTCTTTTTTTTGTGAAGCTTCTCTAATCACACCAATACGCTGCACAAAACTCTATAAAGCAACTGGAGGAGTCTTTTCTGACTCCAGTTTAAAACAGAATGTGTCCATAACATTCCAATTTCTGCAGGATGCTCAGAAGCTGGAATATCAGATAAATATATAAAGAAATGTAATTCTTTGATGCCAGCTGCACTCTTTCCTGGGGACTGCAGATCTGGCCATGTAGTTTATGCCTTAGCTATAGTTCATGCCCTGTCCCTTCAATGAAGAAGTGCACAAAAATTACAAATAAGAAAACCAGGCAACTTTTCTCAAAGGTATGCTTCACCTAATATTAGGGCAGATTTTGGCATAATTTGCAGTAACATTTTTTTCATAGTAAAGATTAGTAACTTTTCATTTTAAAGTCTAACATTGCTAACTCCAAAGTCTAAATATGTAGAATCAAGCTACCTCCTGTCCCCAACTATGAGCAATGCCTATGAGAGGTTTTCCCAGGACCAGGTGGCAAACTAAGTTGTAGTTTGATAACTGTACTGTGCTATCTGCATTCTTTCTGTAAGCTCCAGAGGATGGTTTACCAGCATGAAGGGCATTATGGCTGAGGACAGATTTTAATTTAATTTAATTTAATGATAGAGAAAGAGGCATTAGTTTAAAACAGCAGATATATACTTGCATGGTTCAGCACATCTTCTGCCTACAGAATTATAAGCAATTATACACCCCAGTGTTTCTGCTGATCATATTGTAGTGTGATTAGAATATCTAGTCTATATACAGTAGGCACCTCTCACAATCAGAAAATCATTTGGATTAAAAATTAGTCTCCTAAAGGCATTTCAATTGATGCCTCTGACCTCTGTCCCTACCAATCAATAGCATGCAATCATTTGGGATTTTATTTTAACAATAGATTAGAAAAAAACTTCAAAAAGCAATTTGGCTGCAGCAAGAACCAAATCTGTTGATTGACAGAGCTGCATTTTTATAATTAACCATCCAGTCAGAAATATATCCTTGATCAATTTGGTATTTGACTTTTGCTGCTAGAATTAATATGTGTTTGTATGTATGGGTGTTTGTGGTTGTTTGTGTGTGCACGTATGTGCGCACATGCATACGCACATACTGCTAAAAGAAGATGATGTTGTTGCTGCTGTGCCTTCAAGCCATTTTTGACTTATTGCGACCCTAAGGCTAACCTATCACATGGAATTTTCTTGGCAAGATTAGTTCAGAGGAGGTTTGCTATTGCCTTCCTCTGAGGCTGAAAAAGTGTGACTTGCCCAAGGTCACCCAGTGGCCAAGCAGGGAATTAAACTGATCTCCAGAGTCATAGTCCAACTTTCAAACTACGTCAGTCTAGCTCCAGATGCTGGTTAGTAACTGTCATAGATGGAGATCAGTCTTCACCATCATATACCAACTTGATGCCCATAGTTGGAAATACTGCCATTGAACATAACTGAAATTTTTTTGGTCTTACCAGTATGATGCATAAACACATAAGTATGTACACAAACACCACTCCACAATGCTATTGGAGATTATTTACAGTTCTATTCTACATTTCCTTCAAAGTCCTATACAGTTCATTGAGCCTATTATCACCCATTACATTTATCTGTAGTAGTACTATTCAAAGACATAGCCAGTTAAGTCAGTAAGCATAACTAAGGGTATCTCTACAGTGTAGAATAAAGCAATTTGCCACCACTTTTAAGTGTTGTAGCACCACCCTATGGAATCCTGGGATTTGTAGTTTTACATAGTCTTTATAGCCTTCTTTGCTAGACTGCTGGAGCCTCACAAAATTAGAAATCTCAGGATTCTGTAGGGTGGAGCCATATAAGTTAAATTGGTGTCAAACTGCATTACTTCTACAGTGTAAATGCACCCTAAGTCCACAGAAAACACTAGCAATGTTAAACACACAAAAAGAATGAATTAAAACTCTCATTTGAAGCACAGTAGAATCACTTTTCATAAACAGCAAATAAAAATGGAACATAATAAAATCTGCCCAAGCTTCTGCTCATGGTTGCTCACCGCTATCTTTCAGAAGAATCTTCTACACTAGTCCCTCCACACTTGTGGCTTTGACTTTTGCAGATTTAATTATTCATGAATTTTATGAATCTGTTCTCTCTAGGAATATCTAGTTCCTCCAGCGCAACTCTATGGTCAACTTTAACCAAAAGTCACACTGAAGGACTTAGAGAGATTCCTAGAGAGGCATTCTCTCACATAAAGGGTAATACAAGGGTATTAAAAGAACTGGCAAATGTAATATCGGAACCATTGG
>CM034706.1:193538493-193551763 GCA_020142125.1 Phrynosoma platyrhinos | reverse complement strand
CCCAGTTGGCAAAGGAGTCAGACAAGGCTGCATCCTATCACCCTACTATTCAATTTATATGCGGCACATATTTGTAAGGAAAGCAGGAAAGAGGGAGGAGTGAAAATAGGAGGAAGAAATATCAACAATCTGAAATATGCTGACGACACCATAATACTAGCAGAGAACCTCAGAGACCTGGAACAGCTACTAAGGAAAATCAAAGAAGAAAGTGCAAAGGCAGGCTTACTGCTGAACATAAAGAAAACAAAAATAATGACTACACAGAACTTACACACATTCAAACTAGACAATGAGGAAACAGAAATAGTACAAGAGTTCTCATATCTGAGATCAAACATTGATCAGAACTGGAACTACAACCAGGAAATCAGGAGAAGATTAAGAATGGGGAGGGCTGCTATGAAAGAACTAGAAAAGATCCTAAAATGCAAAGACATATAACTCAGCACAAAAGCCAGAATGGCCCTTTCTTGTTATCCTTCTGCCGGCAGGCTAAGAGCTACCTGTTTAGACAGGCATTTAAAATAGAAAGTTCTTAAAGCATAGGCTGGGGTGTTGTATTGCTTTAAAGTATTTTTAACATTTTTATCTTTTTAATTGTATTTTATACTTTTAACATGTAACTTATTTTAATTTTAATGAACTATTTTTATATGCTTTTAGCTGTACTGTTTTTTAATGTTGTGGGCCACCCTGAGTCCCAGTTTTGGGGAAAGGGTAGAATATAAATAAATGAATAAATAAATAAGTAAATAAATTATTTCCAGCAACTGGCAAAGACGTTTTTATTTAGGTGGATCTTTGGTTCTTAACTCATGTGTCAGAAGGGGCTCTTAATGAGGGTGTTTTATAGTATTTATTATGTTGTAAATATGCTTTAAATGTCTTACACTTTGCATTTGTAATATAACTGTTTGTTTATTCTCTTTTGTACCAATAGTTTGTCTTTGGAGGGGGTGTACTTTGTGACTGAATCTGAGATCTTCTACATCCAAAGCAGGACTTACCAACTAACATCTTCATTGTTCCACCCAAAGAGACAGCACACACTGATCAGCAACAGACACACATAGCCCTGTTTTGAAATGTTTGTGCATCAAAACAATTGTGGAACAGGTGATAAACCCTGCAGACACTAGCTGCTGGGTTAGACACACCATGGCAGACACACCATGGCAAAAATGAAACAGAAGGAAAGGGGTTAATTTATCAAATGTTAGACCTGTAGCCAGCTGTTTTATCTCTGTACATTGCCTAACTATTGCAAGACCCCAAATAGAAACAATACTACTGTCTTAACATAGTGGCCAACAGCTATGACTCAGAAAGTTCACAGGTAAAATCTCATCTCAGTCATGAACAGATGGCCCCAGGCAAGCCTCTGCAGACCAAGAGAAGAAAAAATACAAACTACTCCACAGAGCTGTTTTAAAGGTTACTGCAAATGTGAAATATTATGTCTCCTAAGAAATGTTGTGTGTGTGTGCTCATATGCCTTCAAGTTGCCTATTGACATGGTGACCTCATGAATTTAATAGGGTTTTCTAAGGCAAGGAATATTCAGTAGTGGTTTTGCCAGTTCCTTCCTCTGAAATATAACCTACAGCAAAGAAAATTCTATACAATAAATGTACTGTACTTCCTTTCATGGATTTGTCCAAGTGCATTAAATTCAGTAAAGGAAGCTCTTCTCTGAATCCATCATTTCCACAAATGATATGAGTCAGATTACCATCAATAGCATACTCTTCTTTGCAACTCCTTCTCCATAGTGATTCTGACCTTGTGAGTTTTGGAAAGGAGCAAAGTAGCAAAAAGACACTTGGTTAGAAAAGCCCTGGATTGTTAACCACTGACCTTATGGGCTGTATTATCTTACTGTATGTGCTCATGTATAAGTCTAGCACTTTTAGTCCAAAAATTGACCCTAAAAAATAGGGTCAACTAATTCTTGGGTTAATGTAAGTACTGTACCTTAGAGTGGTGAAGAGCAAAAGCTTAGTCCATTCCAGGAGCATCTAAAAGAAGCTTTGAGCCCTCTATTCTCTTTACTGTAACATTACTTCTGACCTTTTTGAATGCCTGGGTCATAAAATGGAGGCTGTAGCAATTCTTTGGTATGTCCCCTCAAACAGCACAGAGAGGAATCAGTGTCTGAAGGATTTGAATATGATTCTTCAAAGTGTATGTTGTGTATACAATAGGGTTTGGTTCCAGGACCTCCCATGGCTACCAAAATCTATGGATTCTCAAGTCCCATTAAATACAATGGCAAGTGAAATGGTGTCCCTTATATAAAATGGGAAAAACAAGGTTTGCTTTTGGAATTTATATTATTTTTGAATATTTTCAGGTCATGGATGGTTGACTCCATCGATCAAAAATCCATGGATACAGAGGGCCAATTGTAAAACCAAATACAGTGGTACCTTGGTATTGGTAGGCTTTCAATCCATGGATTTAAGCATCTGTATATCACAATGGTCCATATTATCCAATGGTGATGCAAGCACATGCACATCACCATTCACTGGATAAATTTAAGCTTCCACATCTATCTCATCGGGGTGGGGTGGGGCAGAACTGAACCCGTCCAGATGGGAATGGTGCACTGTAAATGAAAAATGCATTGAAAAATGCAGCTAAAAAGACATAACAAGCACCCAATCAGTTAGACTTCTTTAACAGGAGATCAGCATGAATACTAAAAGGCTGTTTAAATAAAAAGTTCTCAATCATGTTTACTTGTTCACTTTGATTAACACCATGTGCTATTATGTGTTCCATCAGAATACAGCCACTGAAACAATGATAAGCTGGTAAGTCAAGACTGATATAAATTCTTTTGTATCAATTGTTCTACTCTATTTGGGACTAAAAATGGTTTAATGCCTATATGAGATACAAAGATTAATCATTATTTTCCCTCCTTCTCCTCCTCCTCCTCAATTGATTGGAGCCCAATCTGGCTGCTACTGAAGCAGCATCACAACTCAATTTGTAAGGATCAAGATACTTCCAGACAGCAATTTTCCCCATTATGGACTTAGTATTGTGAAAGTAAACTAATAAATAGAAATTGGAAAGGTTTGGTTTGTAGAAACATGACTGTTGCTGCTCTGGACTGTATCACTGTACCTATTCTGCTAGAGCCCAGTTTGATCTTTGAACTATCGTCAGCCACTGGCATCATCTCTATGATGATTAGGATGATCAGGTACATTGGAATTGAATCAGGATGGGTAACATTAGAAAACTCTCTTCAGCTAGAAATACCCTCCTGCATGCAAACTGTTTTACTACAAATAAGCTGTATTAGACATTCTACATGTATTTGGCAGTGTTTAACATATAGTAGTCTTCCAGATCATTTCCAAGCAGTTCTAAAAGCTTAGCTTCAGTCATTATTCTTTACATCGGTCTTTTGCATAGTTGGAAAAAAATGTGGAAACTATTCATACATACTATATAGTTAGACACACAAAGTACTATATGTGCTTATACAAGTAATGTGAAATCAAACCATGTGTAGCAGTGGATAGATTTAAATAAAAAAGCAGTGATTTATTGCAGCTCAACTATTAAAGCTCACTTGTAAGTTAAAGCTTTTTGCACTCTACACCATGTGGATTAACATCTAAGAAAAATAAAAAATAAAATATAACCAATGTGTTGTACATACATAGATACATTGATTTATAGCTCACATTAGCCTGAAAGCCAGGGCTCATTGAAGCAATTATCTCAGAAAGAAACAGGCCTTTGTCCACATCATAACTAATTTCCAGAATATAGAACCTTGTATTTTAAAAAGAAGTATTATGTTCATGGGTCTAAAGCTAGGCAGCAGTTCTCTATGTCACATGAATACAGGCACAAGGTTTGGCTGCAACATAGGACAAGATTCCTCTGTACAGCTGTCATACTTAGGGCCTTTGCAGACTGCCAAAAATAATGCAAATTGAGTTCACTTTAACTGCCCTGACTCAGTGCTAGGGAATCATGGGAACTGTAATTTATTGTGGCACCAGAGCTCTCTGACAGAGAAGGCTCAATGCCTGAGAAAAAAATACAATTCCTATGATTCCCTAGCACTGAGCCAGGGCAATTAAAGTGGACTCAATTTGCACTATTTCTGGAAGTCTGCAAAGGCCCTTAGACTGTGATATCCCCTTTCAAGGGAGGACAGTCTCTTTAACCAGCCTTTTACCAGCTCACGAATTCTTTCAGCAGGCCAAACTGTAGATAATTTGGATTTCCTATCCATGTATACTGTATGATTTGCTATTGCAAAGAACTGGTGGGAACATATGACTGAAAAAGTTGTGAAAAATTGTATGGTAAAAATCTTATGGGACTTTTTAGAAATTAAGATTCGTCACTTCAGTGAAAAGAAGACAACTATGGTTGAGTAGTGATAGACACTGTGAAAGGAATTCCAAACTGAATGACAAATCATCTGAATAATATTGGCACAGACAGAATCACAATTAAAGTGTTAGTACTTGGAACATGCTACATTGTCCAACAATACACTGACTCCTAGATTCTTGAATAGAATCTCAATCGATTATGTTCCAAAACTTCACTCAAGAACATCTTTAGATTGAATAACCAAGAGGAAATTATGATGATGATGATAACTATATAACATTAAATAAATGAACTTATGATTAAGAGGAAGAAATAGTTATTTTCTGTATTGCACAGATTCAGAGAAGAGGCAGCAAAAGGCAGAAAGAAGAAAAAGGCACTGTTAAATGAAAATGATTCAAGTTGAGAAATCTCCACATCAAAGATAGAAAAAACCAAACACCACACATCTTGCAGATTTTCACTTGTAAGTTTGACTAGCCTCAGGGAAACATTTCTTTAATCTTCACAATCTGAGTTGATCAGAGAATGCATCTAGCCATGGATCTCTCTAAACTTAAAGCACATTCTTTCACTATCTAACCTTTGGATACAATTTCTGTCATAGACTATGATCTACATCCAATGTCTTGACAATCATTCTCTCCCTTCTCACCCTCTTCAATTAAATTTGCTTCACAGAATTTAAAGTTAAGTTTCAAAACATGTCATATTTAACAAATGTCATTTGTGTAATCCTGAGACAATTGTTGCCAGCTAGCAGTGCCCTTTCCCCCCTTCTTTGTATTCTCAACCCATCCCCAATAAAGCAATCAAATGTTTAAACATTAGTTTCACTTCTTTTCATAGCTGAACAGTGCACTGATTCAGAACATAAGCAATTCTTGATCATAGCAAAAATGGACAGTACATTGAGAAGGAAATGCTAATGTATCTTCAGCGTTGCTGGTCCAGTGTTATTAACCTTCTGGTTACCATTATTAGAGCAATCAAATGAAAATGAAAAGTTATTTAATCATTGCAAATGGCTATCATCATGAAAATGAACACTTTAAAAGATGCTTGGGAATGTTATGTGCTTCACAAATCATTAACAACAGTGATATATCATGCTAGCTATCCAAGTATTTAGATAATGGCTGTTAGGAAACAAAGATGCTGTTTACTGAACCAAGACAAATATTTCACATTATTGTATGTATGTGTCACTTCAGAAGTACTGTAATAGAGCAATCCTGAACTCTAAATCCAGAACTGTAATGTGTGAGAGAATGTGGTAGAAATTTGCCTGTCCTTACAAGGTACACAGGTTAAAAACTACCACTAGTGATATACCACAGGCTACTGCAACAGTAAGCACGAAAGGCAACATACAAGACTTCCAAAATATATTGTTTATATGTTGAGGGGTTCATTCTCTCCAACCACTAAGTAGCACCATACAATTGGCTTCTGTTGACTATATTTGAACTTAATCTGCAGCTCTACATGAAAGAAAGAAAAGAACCATAAAGAATGTCTATGTTTCTCTTTAGCTCTGTTCTCTGCTTCCAAAGAACCAGTATATTTCACGCAAGGTTAGAGATAATTCCAAGTAGACATTAGACTTCTGTGGTAGATGTTATTGAGGGTACTAACCTTTTCTCCCAAACCGCTCTACTCTTTCCCAAAGCTGAATCACATATTTCCAATTTCAGTGCTACAGGGAAAAAGCAACTAAGCTAGGAAACTTTACCACAGATAAACTCTAACTGGAGATAAGAGTGTTACCTTAGTTCAGTAGTACAAAAGGGCTGTCCTACTGTAGCACTGAGAGTATGTAGTGAGGTGTGCTCTTTTCTCCAAATGGTGATAAGAGCTGAAATTCCCAGCTCAACACTTCAGAAAGGGAATCTGGCAGGCCCACAATGTTGTGCATATTTAATATGCACTAATAAAAGTATTGTCTGATCAAGGATTTGGTGCCGTCCGTCCCCCTTTTATGGACCAACATAGCTTATTTTGTTTCATTTTAAAATAGTAAAACAACTGAAATCAAGACATGGCAATGAGAACGATAAAATTCAAATTAAGATGTGAAGCAAAAAGATGTTAAAATATCTGGTTGGTTTCAGTCTAATATACCGAAGGAGTTCAGGCACCCATCTATAGAAAAAGGCTTCTTTAGAAGATCTTAATAATCAAAGAAGGAGACTTGGGAGCAGGCCCTCCCAGGAGCATGTACAATACAGGGTTTTAAAGGTAATGAGTAGTATCTTGAATTGGGCCTGGAAGCAAAATAAAGAAGCCCATGAAATAGTAATAAGGCCAAAGAGATACAATCTCTTTTACACATTCCAGCCAGAAAATGAGCTATAGCATTTCTGCATTTGCCCCTTCCCTGCCCATAAGAAAAATATATATTAAACATACCTATCTCTCAAGAGGATACGTATCATGACTTCTGGGTAGGTTGATAGGGCCAGATTACTTTCATAGAAAGAATAATCGAAAAGCCTGTTTCAATGCTCAAATCCCATAGGGTCTTGTCAATGCCAGGCTCCAGATTCTGCTTCAGAAGATGATGCCTAGCCTAGAGTCTTTCATTGTATGCATCAGTGGGACTTTTTCTCTCTCTGCATCTGGAGGCAGGAGTGCATCCTTGTATACACACAGAGTCACCTTCATTAACCATTAACCACAGCACTCCCCCAGGTATCTGGAATTTAGGCTAGGGCTCCTAAGCAGACTTGAGTTCAGCCTGTTCCCTCTTTCTGAACTGAAAACAGCAGTAGCAAATATGAATTCACTTCAAGCAACTGAAGCATTTCCTTGTGATAAATCAGTGCGAGAAGCAGAACTTAAAACAAGATTTTAGAATTAACAATTCACAAATAACTAGTAACTGTTCTCCCTTTGAAATAATAATAATAATAATAATAATAATAATAATAATAATAATAATAATAATAATAATTTATATTTCCCATCTCTCCCTACGGATCAAGGCAGGATTATACAATAAAATTAACAATTCACAAATAACTTGTAACTGTTCTCCCTTTGAAATAATAATAATAATAATAATAATAATAATAATAATAATAATAATAATAATAATAATAATTTATATTTCCCATCTCTCCCTACGGATCAAGGCAGGATTATACAATAAAATTATACAATGTACAAAATACAATCAGTAAAATAGAAAAATCAGAACAATAATAATAAATAATAAGAAAATAGAGTACAATATAATAATTAAATAAAAATAAAAATAAAATAGAATAAAATAGCCAATCATAGTCAGTAATAATAACTGCAACAAGTATATTGTTCATTTCAGTTGACCAATAAAGGTATCACTGATTGGTGGATTTTTGTTTGAATTTGCTAAATGGCCAACACAGCTACCACTGCATGTTTAATGCATAATATGTACATCAGGACTGTATCTTGGTGATGGGTAACTCTGATGCTTTTTGATGCAACTATATTTTTTTTACAATGATGAGGGTATGGTGCGGGAGGAATGGGGCATAATTCAATTGATGGGTTGAGCTTAACCATGTGATGCTGCTTCATACTGTGCTGTGAGTGCTGAAATGATGGTAAAGTGGACAGGTGGTTGAATTTTGTATCACAGGCCAGCAGCTTGCATAATTAAGATGATTCTGTGAAAAGTAAGTAAAAGTAACTAGTTACTTTTGAAAAATATGAAAATAGAGAGGTTTTTTAAAAGCCAACAATAAGAATAAATTAAGAAGATATTTGGGCCTCAGAACCATACCTATAACTAATTTATTGTTAAACTCTATTAAGCCAACAAATGAGCCAATGCTCCAGGACACAAATGACATTACTTTTCTTGATAGAAATGTGAAGTGGAAAACTGGAAAAATGTTAGTGTGCTGTATATACTCATGTATAAGTCTAAAAATTCAGGTTTAAAAATTGACCCCAAAAACCTGAGTCGACTTATCCACAAGTAAGCATTGTATTTATATCCATATCTATATAGATTTAGAAATAACCCCCTTCTACTCTCTCATCTACCCAGCCTTTAGTATAAGCACAAATAGTTATGCCTGGTGGAATTTTGTAAGTTCTTTGGAATTGTTTTCCTTTGTTGCATCCTTTACATCCTTCATTACATGCCCCTAAGTTCTACCCTTGACTTATCCATGGGTCATATCAAAATCCATAATTTTGGCCTCAAAACCTGCCCTCGACTTATATATGAGGTCAACTTATAGTTGAGTATATGGCATATATGTATGAGAAGACTGACAGGTCAGAAGTTAGAACAGATGGAATATAAATAAAACAAATAAGATAAAATAAAATATGGTTCTATAAGAAACTCAATTCCATGAGTGTATTTCCTCTAGTGACTGAACAAAGGAAGATTGACTTTGATAGTAATAAAACAATGAGAGGAAGATTTAAAAAGTGTTGTTAAACTTTTACTCTAAAACGTAATGGGAAATTGTTTGGCCTAAATCAGGGGTAGGCAATCTTTCCCCTTTAAGGGCCGAGGGTCTTCAGCACCCAGAAGCCTCAGCCATGTTAGCCAATAGTCCCATGTTGGCCAACAGCTCCTGGGATTCTGGGAGCTGAAGTCCCTTGGCCCTTAAAGGGGAAAGGTTGCCTACCCCTGGCCTAAATGAACAATAGTCAACATAGATCCTTATCCTACTTCTGTTAGTTGGAATCATCACAAAGTCAGAAGGTAATCTAATTCAATTCCATTTTCAGTGCAAGATGTACAATGCCGCTTCAGAAAAACTAGCAAAGTGGCCAGCAGTTTTCACTTAAGAAGAGTCCCCAGGGAATCTATTCCACTGTCCAACAGCACTTGTCTTCATATTTTTCTTAATGTTAGTTGAAATCTGTTCCCTTGCAAATTACACCCATTAACTGTAGTCTCACCTTCTGGTGCATCCATCAAAAGTCTGTTTCATCTTCTGCATAACAGGCTTTCTGATATCTGAAGACAAACAAACATGTCTTACCTTCATGTGATCTTTTCATCTACAGCAGGGGTTCCCAATATTTTTAATTTGCGGAGCCCTTTTTAGAATCAATTTCTATGGTAGAGCCCCTAAGAGGCCTAACCTATGTCTTACAAGTTAATGGTGTTTAGGAGTAGTGTTACTTTTTGTTTCTTATTCTTTAATTTCATTCAGTTTTTATTTATTTCATTTTCCTAGAACAGTCATGGAGCACCTGGGAAGTGCATGAGGAGCCCTAAAGGCTCCTTGGAACACAGGTTAGGAACCACTGATCTATAGTATTAGCGTATCAGACTCTTACAACAGTTCTTCATGGGGCTTGACAAAATGGGTTTTGTGATATACAGTTAACTGGACACCAAAGACACCACAGACACCAAAGTCAATTAATATTAAGTATCTTCAAAATGCTCAATGAAGGAAACATCACACAATCCAGAAATCCTTAGACTGGAGGAGAAGAAATACCATACATATCTTTTGTTCAAAGGCACTGTATTTACTCCATCACATATTTCATAGGAGAGATGCATTGGTTATGCAACCAGTTCTCCAGCCCCATGTAAGGTCATGTGTAGCTCCACTCAGGCAAGGTATTTTGAAATGGGTAGTGACTACAGAACAAGATCAAAACAAGCCTTTTACCTCTGTGTTGCCATAGGAGTCATTCCAAGAGACAATTAGCAGCTGAAGGTAAATTACCTGATTAGAAAAATTTCACTGTATTGCAAATTTTCCTAAGACTATTAATGAATGAATTGCATTTTCTACCTAAAAAGGAGAAAGAACTTTATTGAGGGAATCAATACCCACTAGATTCTTAATTAAAGAACATTAAAAGAACAGTCTAGTTTGAAAAACAAGAAGCAAACACAAGATAAACTATGTATGTTCACATACTAAATAGAAACAATATTTTATCTTGTGTCAATATCCTTTATGTTTACTGACCTAAGAGGCACATATCATTATTTGCGATGGAGCCTGGAAGACTAGTCTAAATCACCCAGATTTATGGAGCTGGAACAAGTAAACTGAGGACTCAAATGAAAGGGTTGTGTTTTTTTTTTCTGCTACAAGCTTTGTTTAAAAACAAGACATAAACAAACCTCTAACTGCATGAAATTATCAATCATATCTGTATGTAAGATCTATATCATCTTCCTATAAGGTTGGGTTACATTACATATAAGCCCCACTTCAGCACTACCCTTTTGTAGATCTATAAAGGAACTAGATTAAGATCTTCAAATGTAAAAATATATAATTAAAAACCAAAGTTAGATTCATCCATGCCATATATTTCCAATTTCTATGTATGGTTTTCAAAGTTGGGTAGCAAAGAAAGTTGACAAGAAGAAAATCAACCTATTTGAAACATGGTGCTAGAGGAGAGTTTTATAAATACCAAGACTGTCAAAAAGACAAATTGGTAAGTCCAAGAGAAAATCAAACCAGATTTGCCATTTTGAACATATGAGAAGTCATAGCTCACTGGAAAAGATCATAATGTCCAGTAAAGTTGAAGACAACAATAAAAGAGAAAGATCACATTGCAAATGGATAGATTCATTGAAAGAAGTCACATTCCTGAGTTTGCAACACTTGACCAGGGCTACCGATGACTAGGATTCTTGGAGGTCTTCCATCCATGCAATTGTCTAAGTCAACACTGACTTGACAGCAAATAAAAATAAACCAGATTACCTAGGGTTGTTCCACTTCATTTTTGCAACAACCTTGTAATGCCAGCTCATAAGAGTATGAACCAAGGTTCTCCTGGGCCACATCCACAGTACCACACTGTTGTTGTTGCTATGTGCCTTTAGGTCAAATCCAATTTATGGTGACTCTATCATAGGGTTTTCTTGGCAAATTTTATTCGGAGAAAGTTTCCCTTCCTTTCTTCTAAGACTGAGAGAGTATGACTTGCTCAAAGTGGGTTTCCACACCTGAATGAGGATTGGAAGTCTGGTTTCCCAGAGTTCTAGTCCAATAATGAAAACACTACATCATGCACTATCACATTACATTAAGAATAATTTGCAGAGAAAGGCATTTACCGTAATTTGTCATAGTTTCCAAACCACAGCCTTAATAAATAGTTGCAAAGACAAGAAATTGAAAACAGTTATCAGTGTTACAGTGCAAAGACAAGAAATTGAAAACAGTTATCAGTGTTACAGTGCTGCATATGAAAGGGCAATACTGCTTTAAGCAGGATAAAGTTTCAGCAACATCTGGAAGTAATATTTTAAAGGCAGGTTAATTTTACAGGGTAAGAAGAAGGGAAGAACCGAGAACCTCAAGTATGTGTGTGCAGTGGGGGGAACTTGACTTTAGCCCTCTATCATTCTTTGCACCTGCCTTAAAGAAGGTGATCTTCATTCCTGCCTCAGGGAATAGGCCAATATTCATGCATCACCAAAGAGGTAACTGGGATCCACATATCTCATTCCCTTTCTGCCATGGGTGGATGGGAGACAGCAAACATGCAATATGCTGCTGTATTATTATCACAGAACTGATAAACATTTCCAAATATGTTAATTTCAACCTAGAAAGAGAAATTGGGATGTGGGACTTGCCCTTTTATACACACACACAAGCACATATGAGAGAGAAAGAGAGAGAGAGACATTTGTTCCAAACATATGGAGAGATCCTGCTGGAGGCCAACATTTAATGCTCTAGTTAATAGCATTTTCAAAAAGAAAGAAAATAAATAAACCACACAATGCCAAATACACATAAATCATATTTACAAAGACGCTCAGGTGTGATGGTTCCTATTCTCCTCAGCCCTTGCTGAAAAGCCTTTTGCCCAAACACCTGAGATTTTTAAAAAGGGGGGGGGCATGCATCCCTGCTTCTCCCATAACTGTGAGGGTGAGATAATATTTTTTTAGCTCCTCTTAAGCACAACAAGTTAAGCACAGTCCCTACATGTTCTCCTAACCTTGTATGTAAGAAAAGTCTATGTTCACTTTTGACAATTCTATACTATCTTTCAATGAGAGCATGAAATTGGATTTCATTTTAGAACACACGAAAGAGCTGTTAAACATGTTCCACAACCATCCTAGAAACTTCTCTTGTACAGAAGGAGGAGGAGGAGGACTGTCTGGCTGATGCTTTGGGCTATTTGTAATTCTGGCTAGACTCTTCAAGCTTGCTGCCAGTATTTTTGCCCTTTCTACTCTATAAGCTGGTACCAACAGTCAATGAGGCTAGCTTGTCTGTCTACAGTAGTTCAAGTGTGTTACATAGAACCCTGCTCTTAGAGTATTATAATACATGTTCCAGAAAACTCAATTACATATCCTGCCCTGATAATTCTACACCCATGCCAAAAAGAAGAAGGAAGAGGAGGAGGCGGAGGGAGAGAAGGAGAAGGAACCCTTTAACAGACAGTTACAGGAGCAGCATTGAATACCAAAGTCCAATGGCACTGTCCCTGCTATTGTATTTCCATTTCTTTGTTAGTTGTGAAAGCTGGGCAGTGAAGAAAGCTGATAGGAAGAAAATCAATTCATTTGAGATGTGGTGTTGGAGAAGAGTTCTACAGATAGCATGAACATCAAAAAAATGCAAACAGATCAGTCCTACAGCAAATCAAACCTGAACTCTCCCTAGAAGCCAAAATGACTAAGCTGAGACTGTTGTAAATTGAACCTATTATAAGAAGACATCTCCCAAGAAAAGAGAACAATGCTTGGTAAAGTAGAAGGCAGTAGGAAAAGAGGAAGAACACATTTTAGATCAGGGATAGGCAACCTAAGGCCCGGGGGACGGATGCGGCCCCCCGAGGCCTTTGGACCGGCCCCAGGCTGGTCCTGCCACTGTCGCCGCCGCCCCTGCTGCCCGCCATGATGATATTGATTATTGTTATTACT
>CM034706.1:193509309-193538393 GCA_020142125.1 Phrynosoma platyrhinos | reverse complement strand
GACAGCAACCCAGCCCCCAGCTCAAAAAGGTTGCCTACCGCTGTTTTAGATGAATAGACTCAACAAAAGAAGCCACAACTCTTGAGTATGCAAGACCTAAACAGGGCTGTTGAGGATAGAGTGACTTGGAGGTCTCTCACTTATAGGACTGCCACAAGTTGAAGTTGACTTCATGGTAGTTAAAAACAAAACTAATAATAATAATAATAATAATAATAATAATAATAATAATAATAATAATATTCACTCCTCTCTCAGTTGATGACAAGAGAATCAGAGTCGAAAAATGGTATCACCTATTCACTTCTCCTACACTATACATATTTATGGAGGCTCTAAGAAGCTCTTTAAATCTAACTTACATGACTGAAATTACAAAAAAAAGATGCACTCAGTATGATATTTCTGATAGACAAGAGGCTCATTTCATAACATGTACACACCCAAACCTACTTTGCTTTATGCATAAAGGGTAAGAGGAATTGCACCAACATGCACACAGCAACTAAAAGAATTTGTAACCTGAGATCCACAGATGTCTCCATTACTCAATGGGATTTAGACCACACATCAGTTAAATAGAGCAGAAAAGAAATCACAAAGCTAAATAAATTAATCTGCAATCATCAAAGTCTCACTAATGGTAGTAAAAGAGTGATTGACTTATTTACTCAGTAATTTTAACAGACAGTGGAATTTTACATCCAGAAATTAACCACAGAGTTATAAACTACATCCCATTCGTTTACAATCAAAGATCAAGTATTACTTTTTTCTTCTTCTTTGGCCACTGGAAGACAAATGGCCAAATTTAAACCCAGTAGCACAAAGCACTAAATTATTATTTTGTAAATCATCTTTATTGCTATTTTATATGTTAAAAACAATTTACAATATACAAGTACTCACATCCTTACAAAATAAACAAACAAAATAAACACAAAAATATCTGCAGGAATCTTTTACATTCAACGCCTGACCACAAATACCAAACTTACCAAACATAAATCACAGACATAACCACTAAAAGTGACTTCCCGCTTCCTACCCCTTGCACTGATAAGTGTTTTTCCATTTAGCTTAACCTATTAATCCTTAGTAAGTACTTCATTACTAAATAAATCAATTTAACTCTCAAACCTAGCTTGTATCCTCCTTTCTCCTTTTAAATACTGTAACAGTAGTTTCCACTCTTCTAAGAAAATTTCTACTGATTTCTCTTTCAGCAACACTGTTAACTTATCTATTTCCGCTAATTCCAGTATTTTAAAAATCCAGTAATCTGTTGAGGTTATTCCATACTTTTCCATTTTAGGTCTTCGATTTTATATCAGGAACAACAGAGGGAATGCAGGGAAAAAGCAGAATCTGGTTCAGACTTCTGCAGTGCTGTTTAATGAAACCAGTGAGAATGGATTTGACTGAACCCATCAGGAACTTTATCTTCTCTGGCTCTCTCAATTATCAGATAACTCAGATAAAGTGCATGGATTATGTTCAAACAAAAATCCATCAGTGATACCTTTATTGGCCAACCAAAATGCACAATATATTTGTTGCAAGCTTTCGAAGCTTCATGGGCTTCTTCATCAGGCAAGATGTTACAAACCAAACAGGAGAAAAACAATTGGAGATATTAGTCAGATGCCTACCTGTTGTTTAATTAAGATGGTATATGGTGGGGAGGATATCTTTTGCAGGCAGGCCCCTCCTCCTTCTAGCCATGTAGATACAGGGCAATTTTCAAAGTCCAGGAAATTTAAAATCCATTTGCATCTCAACAGGGACCCCTCTTTTGCAATCTGACAAGTCCCTGTTGAATGCCTGCCTGCAAAAGAGATCCTCCCTACCGTATACCATCTTTGCAAATCTCCCCATAGTCACATGGCCAAAAGGAGAATGAAGCAGCCCATGGAGCTTCAAAAGCTTGCAACAAGTTTATTGTGTATTTTGGTTGGCCAACAAAGGTATCACTGTTTGAATTTGCTAAATGGCCAACACAGCTACCCCTGCATGCATGGATTATGTGTTCAGCTAGTGCCCATTTGCTAGGTGTGTTTTTAGCATATTGAAGAAATCAGAAATAGCAGTTCAAATCCCTCACCCCACATCACAAACCATCTATTCAAGGCTATCTCCATACAGAAGTTCTCCTTTGTTATAAAACACATAAAATATGTGTATATAAAACCTCAAGTTTAGAAGAGGAGAAAATCTTGTCATAAGATTGTGTGTACTGTAGGGTTGTGCAATCTATGCAAACCCTTAAATTCTTTTAGCCCATCATGTCTATTGCAAGATTGCTTCTTACTCATAAAGTCATATACCACAATCCATTTCTTACACTTTCTTTTTCTATGAAATCAACATGGAGTTTAATTAATATGCTCAAGATTAACAACACACATACAATTACATCATAAAAGGCACACCTGATTTTCTTTATCCCCTTTTCTCCCATTGAAGGTAGACTACATTGACCAGCTTTTCATGCTACACAGTAGCTTTTGTTGTCACTGCAGAAGGGAATCCATGTAGAAACTGCTTTTGTGAAGGGGTCTAAAATATAACCAATTTTTGCAAATATCAGATCCAGAGCCACTGCATAACAGACCACTTTAGATAACTCATTTCAGCTCCAAGTCGAAAATACCTCAATGTTGCCCAAAACTGTCTCAATAGAAATTGCTTTGAGCTGTTCTATGTTGTAACTGGGATTAACACAATTTAGTATCCGTGGTTTCTGCCAGCCACCTGGGCTTATAGTTATTTGTGAAGTCCCAACCCAAGGTCCTCAAAAGAATCCAGCCTCGACACTGTGATAATCATAACCCTAGTTCCTATGGTTACTCCTCAGCAATCAACAAGAAATGCTTTGGACAAAAGTTAGGCCTTTTGGCCCTTTCATTCCCAATTCATGTTGGCTTTCAAGTACAATAGCAAAAGCAAAACACTGCCCACATTAAAGGGGGCAGTGAAAGAACTTGTGACCAGGCTTATAGGGTCTCCAACAAGAGGTATTACATGCCAGGAACACAGCAGTCGACTTTTTCACTTGCTTTAAATAAGGAAAAACAAGTTGTCATGGCAGTGGCAGAAGGAAAGGCATCTATGGAGTAGACATTTACCAACTTGGCTTTAAAGTAGAATTGTTGCTTTCCCGCCCCACTACTATGGAGAATCACAATGCCTGTATTTAGCTGTCTGTTACAAATCATTTCTCTTTTCTGCACACAGCATTAACAGTGTCTGGGCATTGTATAGCAAAGGATGCTGACAGACAGATGATAGAAAAACACAGGCTCCAAGCAGAAGGCATAGGGGTGAGGGTGGGAAGCAACCATGCTTTGCTGGGGTGTTCAGGCTTCTTATTCAATTGTTACACTGAAGCTTCTGATGACCATTAATAGACTAATGTTCTGTTCTCCCAGCAACACATTAATCCAAAATGTACCTCACAATGCTCTTCATTCATCCAACTCACCCAATATAGTTTATTTCTGCCTTTCACCAAGACCCAGTTGCCAATTCACTTCTGTTGTTGCCTCCTTGGCAGAAACAGGGCTAAACACTGTTTGTGTCTTCACTGTTTTAACAGAAATCCCTTGCAGTTTCTTACTGTACTAGGATGGTTTTCACTTCCACATGTTTACTTTCTCTCATTTTAAGAATATCTTTCCCGTTTGTATTTTCCACTGCAGCTGGCACATCCCCATCATTAGGCATGATCTAATAATTTCTGGATAACATCTCCAACAAAACAATCCCTAATAGAAGATGTTCAGAAAAGTCTCTGGTCCTGACATTATTCAAGAAAGAGACATCCAATTTCCTTTCCCTCTGCTGTATGGACCCTTTGTAGGCATAAGACAAAGAAGCAGGAGTGCAGTGGCATTAGAAAAGCTGCCCAGCTTATTGTGTAATGATTTTCACCAATAACAATCTGTTGCTGAGTTATTTCTGATTTATGCCAACCGTAAGATGATCCTAACACGTTTGCCTCTGAGGCTGAGACTTGCCCAGGGTCACCCTGTGGGTTTCCATAGCCAAGCAGGAACTTGAATCCTGGCCTCCCAGTGTCCTAATTTAACACTCAAACCATCACTACACCATGCTGGCTCTCAATCAAACGACAGTACCATAATACTGCAGGATTTTTTTAAAAAACAAAATCCTCTGTAGATCATATATACATCTTGACTGAGTCACCAAGGCTGGCAAAAGAAAGCGTACTTCCTGGAGTGGAACAGAAGGTAACTTAACTAAAATAGGATAAATAGAATAAAATAGGGTAAACAAAATGAATGTGAGAGATCCTAAGCAGCCCCGCTCTCGATACTCCAGGTACTCTTATAAGATTGCTGAAATGTGTGTCTGTCTGTCTCTTTCTCCACTCCACACGCATACCCAGGCCCCTTAGTGTCAAAAACATTGCACACCCTGGACCTACACAAAGGACTTTCTCTCTTAAGCCAGATAAACAGAATGTTCTGCAGTTACCTCTATGTGAGCAGAGCAGAGCAGAGCACTGCACAACACAACACAAGGAGGTGACAAAGACTGTAGGCATAAAGAGTAGCTTTCCTGCCAGGATAAGGCTTGGGGTGTCATTGGGAAAATATCACTCCACAGTTCTAATCTGGGTTACAGCTCCTGCAACTACTATTTTAAATAAATAAATAAATACCAAAGATATGCAAATATTTCACCAAAAGCTACTGACAAATTTAATCAAGTAACAGTGGATCTATTTATTCAATTACATTCACCTAAGTACTGGGTTGAGTGCCACAATATGCCAGGACCTAGTTTCAACTCTTGACAGCTGCAACAGTAATGTAAAAGTGTTCCTCTCTTGCAGCTTACAATCTGGAAATACAATCTTGTCTGCATATGGCCATTCCATCATCTTAACTTTTAAAGCCCAATAGGTTTTTAAAGGAAAAAGAACTGAAAAGCAATAGACAGATAAACTTAGTACAAGTTGTATAGATGAAGTAAGACAGGCTGGCATTGAGAATCAGGGATAGAGCTAATAGAAACAACAAACACTGCCTGGATCTCCTCTTTAGGTATCCCACCGTGACCCTGAAGAATGACTGAAGCATTCTTACACCCTTCGGAACCACTAGGCTTTAAATACCATAAGCCAATCTATTCTTTCAAACTGTGAAAATGGCACACTGGCAGTTTTCAGCTGAAGCAAAATAACCCTAATTTCTGATCATGGCATCCTCCATTTTCAAACAATACAGAAAGCTCTCCTTCTAACATCAGCTGCACTTAGCACCCTACTCCAAATCTTTTATGTTGCCAAACAACTCAAGTTGGCAACATAGGGAGCAAGAACAATCAACTTCACTATACAGGGTTATTATAGCGATTATCGTAGATGCTGCCAAATAACAGGAATTTTGAAAATGTCACACAGTTATGGGTGCCTGTACACACAGATTGGACATTTTCCAACCAATCACATTTCTCAGTTAACAGCTCCAAGATTCATTGCAAACCTGCCAAATACTACTTTCCTACTGTAAAGAGAAGATCAAGGTTGTGTTAGCAACAGTGCATTTTTCTGAATTCTGGTGTCTGTATGAATTCCACATGGCCCCAGATG
This sequence comes from Phrynosoma platyrhinos, assembly GCA_020142125.1. Lineage (NCBI taxonomy): Eukaryota > Metazoa > Chordata > Lepidosauria > Squamata > Phrynosomatidae > Phrynosoma > Phrynosoma platyrhinos. The sequence goes on along the minus strand of CM034706.1, from coordinate 193,532,773 downwards.
TACACTGCAATGAACCCTAAGTGCCACCAAAACAAGTCAGGCAGGTCATGCGTAGGTCACTCAGAAGATTGGAAAATCCCCAGATCCCCAAAGCCAGGCAGATAGTGTGGGAGTTGCAAATGGACCATCATCACCTCCATAATCAGAAGGATGAGCAATAATGGCCTTGATGTCTCACCTGATGGGCCAGCTTAATCCTCTCCCATTTCCCTTGAATATTGCCAGACCAGATTACCTCACCCAGGCAATCTCAACACCTTTGCCCTGCAGATAGTTTTAGCCCTAAAAATCCTGGATTTCTCCCCTCAGTGTTGCTAATTCCAGTTCATGGGGACACTACATCCCTGTGAGCTCTGATCTAGTGACTGGCACTTTTGTTCAAACCAACACTCTCAGAACAGTTGTGTCTCATGCCACGTTACCCAATTGGATCCCAGAAAGAGCCTCATCTGTAGTAAGTATCACCCTTAGTTCTGCCTCAACATCTTTTCCAAGCTAACCCCTGACTTCCTGAGCCTTGAGTGTGTGTATGTGTGTGAATTGCTGTGTGATTTCCCCCTTTAATTAATAGTACTACAATTGGAGAATTCTGTCTCTGCATCAATTCTTAGATCCACTGGACTCTTGGTATACACATGGGAGACGATCTCACAGGGTCCTTGTAGCCGACCCCCTCTTGATTTGAGCTAAATAAAATTCCACATACTATACTCTTGATGACAGTTGCAACCAGAAATGTTCTCTTGATGGGGCCCAAAACTTTGTTGGGGAGGATTTTGTTTTGGAACAAAATGTGTATGTACTTGTGATGTAGTCCTGAAAACCAATTGTGAAAAGTCTAAGAAGGGATGGGGAATGTGTGACTTTACATATATTGTCAGTCATCAGCTCTTATAATCAAGACATTTTTCCTGATATTTAGGAAGAGTCTCTTTACTTGTAATTTAAGCCCAATGGTTTATGTTCTAGTTTCTGGAACAGCAGAATACAAACTCACTCCACCTTATACATGGCATCCATTGAAGTATTTAAATATGGTACAACTCCATTTAACCCAGGCTAAATGTGATTTCCCTTATCCATGAAGAGATCTGGGTTCCTCATGCTGTCTCATGTTCCTGCATTATCTTGTGCTGATTCATTGTACACTACCCACCCATTGGTAGGGTTTGTACTCTGTCCTGCTCAACTTGCAGCTCAAATCATGCTGGAGAACCTAGAAATACCTAGGTGTTTCTAGGTTCTCCAGCACAACTCTACTGTATGCTTCCACTGGAAAAATAGTGTTTGTGATTATCCACAATTTTCATTATATGCAAAAGGTCCTGGAATGTATCCCTCATGTTAAATAAGGACTTACTGTATGGCTATCATATCATCTTAATCTTTTCATCTCTAAGCTGAACATACATATATGTTAGCTATGTTGGCTATGCAGAAAAACATCGCAAACTCCACAAACATAGCTGTGATACTTTTAACAGGCTAACCAAAAGGTGCAAAATACATTATGCAAGCTTTCAAAACTTACAGGCTCCTTCATCAGGCATGGATGTTAAGTTATTTTAGGGGAAGAAATGTGATGATGGAAGCTCAGAGTTGCATCTTTCTTGACATGTTAAAGACAAGTTTAAGATGGTGGTAGAGGAAGGTATGATCATATGTTCTAGAATTGTTCCTGGTATTGCTATTAAGCTGACTGGTCAGTAGCTGCTCGGGTCCCCTTTCTCCCTTTTTTTGAAGATGGAGACAGTATTTGCCCTCCTCCAGTCTGCTGGGACCTCTCAAAGCTTATCAACAGTGGTTCTGAGATTATATCTTCAAGTTCCTTTAGTACCATTTAGTGCAGTACATCTGGACCTACAGACTTGAAATCATTTAGAATAGCTAGAATAGCTAGGTTTCCTGTATTCTCTCTTTACCTGTTCTGGGCTGCAGTTCTGCATCATTGGTTCTATTTTCACCAGGTACAAGACTGTTTTCCTTTTAGCAAAGGAGGTGTAGAGCAGTTCTGCCTTCTCTCTGTTCCATTAGCACGCAGTCCCATCTTCTCCAACCAGTCAACCTAAATTTTTCTTGTTCATCTTTATGCTCTGAACATACTCAACTCCCCCCTAATATTTTTAAACTTCTCTAGCAAACCTAAGCTCATTATGAGCTTTTCTGATTTTCTACCTACAAGTACTCAATATTCATTTATATTTTTCTTTGGTGATTTCCTTTCTTCCATTTCTTGTACATGTCTCTTTTAAACCTGAGATCATTTGAAAAAATTCTTTATACATTCACCCTGATTTCATTTAGATACCTCTCACTTTCCTTTCTCATTTGGACTGTCTGCAATTGTGGCTTTGATATTTCACCTTTAAGAAACTCCCATGCATCATGAGCTCCCTTCCCTTTCAGCATTTCTGATCAGACTATGGGTCTAACTACATTTGGCTTCCCCTTTCCTCTGCATAAGAAATTCAAGAAGAATGTAATCACCCATACCCATGGATCCTGCTACATCCATCATATTGGCTAGTTCATCCATCTCTGTTGGTTAGGATCAAATCCTAAAAGGTATTTACAGCTTTAGTAAGGCCTCCTGGGTGCTGTCACCATTTTTTTTCATTTGGGCAGGAACAGGTGATACGATTTGCAAAAGGCCTCAAAACATGTAAAGTTTTCTGTGTCACTCTCTCAAAGTTTTGGGGAGGAATCATATTGTCCATATTGGCTGCCCCACGCAAAACACCCCACAACTGAAACCCAAAATTTGGGTAGGGTGAAAATGAGACTGTAGAGCTCTCCAAGGTCCTACAAGAGCTACCGCAGTCCCTCCAACACCTAGCAGCTGCCCACTCCAGTCTAACAAAGCAAGTAACTGAGCTAAAAATAATCAAAATATTAGAACTTTGAGAACAGAATAACTTGGGATATTCACTGGCTACCATTTTCTTTCATTTGTCTTTCTCATTTTTCTTACAGGTTCATAGGAAGCAGGAAATGATTGGCACATATTTAAATAAAAAGTGGTAACATATACTCCCTTAGTATATGTCGCATATACTCAAGATGTATAGACAGATGGAGAGAATGGGCAAAAAAATAATGAGACTGAGGTGAAATGTGGTCCCCCCACAACTCACTCTCATGCGTGCCTGTTTTGCAACAGAAAGAAAGCCTTCTGTATGCTGTGCTCATTGAGGGCAGCCAAACCATAACAATCTCCACTCGCCTCCCCTGCTTGCCTTCTATCATTAAAGCCATAAACTGTCAGGCAAAAATAGATGTCAAAATTAAATAGCTCCTCTATAAATTGAGCAGCACAGGAGGAAGGGAAAGCAGATGCAGAGTAAAGAGTGGTTTGCCAAGGGATTATTAACTCCTCAGAGAAAAGTGTCACACTGAAATGATGCAAGAGAGTTATAGGCAGCAGCACGGGAGGCTTGTTGTAGTGTAAATGAAGCAGGTCTCTGGCTGAATCCAAGATTATTCACTGGTGCTCTCTACTTCTCCATTCCTTCTTTTCCCCAGTGGACAGAATGCTACGGCAAACTAAAACAAACATAGTGATACAGGTTTTCCACTAGGCAATTGAAATTCCAGTTCTTACTTTCTGCTCTTACTTTTATCTTTACTCCTACCACAGGTTCTTATGCTTGATCTCATTCAAGATCCTGCTTCCTCTGCTGTTACCGGTTATGAATGCCAAATATCATTTGTGTTCAGGTGGAACACATACTATGATATAGCCATTATTTCAGGAAGTCTACCTCAAGAGTTGGAACTGGCTTTTGGAACATTCATAAGATAGTCATAAATCAGCCATGTAAGCAAGAGTCAGGCAGGGAGTGTAGAATAGTTGCACAGTATATCCCCTTCCCCAACAAGCCTCCCGTTTTTAGAACAGGGTGGAACTACACTTGAAGGCAGCTGGCACCCTGTGTCTTCTGACATGGATTGTACCAAACAGCTAGTAGAGTAGAGCATGGGGAACACTTTGGAGCAGAATAGTAGTGACCAGATGAAGGTGTAGCACTCTTTTTGCCACTGATCCAACTCTTCTTACTTTCCTTTTTGCTTGTACATTTCTCCTAATGCTACTCACATACGTCAGAAAAATAAGCCTGGTTGGGAAAAGGCTGACAGACTGAAGAAACAAAGAGAACTAAAGAAAAGGCAGTGGGTGAGTTCAAGAGAACAGAGATTCAGCAGCTTCAATTGAAATAAAGCACATCAGTGATCAGTGGCCTACCCAGTAGAAAATTTCATTAAAGACATAGAGTTCTAGCTTCAGTTGGTCAAAGAATTAACAGTGGCAAAGACACTTACAGAATGGAAGGGACAAAACAGAAGACCTCCACCACCATGCAGCCATTATGAAAACAAATGAGATTGCAGTGCAAAAGGCTAACTCCTGACTTGAATATATTTTTCCATTTTTAGTTTAACTTTCTGTCCTAAAACCTATCAACCCAGCATTAACAATTACACTTTAATCCCAACAGTGTATGTTTTCCCCCCTACATTCCAGTCTTTTTCTTTTTGGAGAAAAAAAGAAATCTTTTTTAGACTGAAAAAACTGACTTCCAAATTTGGGATGGGTGTACAGCATTAGTTGGGGGAAGTAAATAGGATTCTGGAGCCATGGAAAAAAATAGGGTACTGCCAACTCAAAACATATTACAGGGTTATTATTAGTTATGAGTAAAGGAATCATTGTTATATCCACCTACATACATGGTTTTAAATACCTTCAAGTATTAATTTTGATTAGCCCAATTCTTTTGTACACCAGAACATTCAAATTAGAAACTGTCCACTTGGATTGCCTGAAGTAACTGGCCTGTGCAATTCCATACATTTCACTGGGAGTTTACTAAAGGGATTCACAGGGGAGAAAACTACAACCACCCATCCCTTGCTATGAAGGGAGAGCATCCCTATGAAGTATATCAGGGCAGAACTTAGAAATAATACAGCTTGAAAACTCATCAGTTTCTATTCTTAGCCAGTACCCTCCTCCCTGTTTGCAAACCTACCACTTTCTTCATACTGATGTGTACAAATCAATTCCATTTATTTTGCTACAATTCCTTTGAATTTTTTTTATGTGTGTGTGTGTGTGTTTATCTTCCTGAACCTGTCTTCTTATGACCAGTAAGATTAAATGAAATCAGTATTAATCAGCTTTATATTCTTATGGCCAACAAGCTAGAAAAAAGGCCATTAGGATTTGTAAACAAGACTACTATTTACCACTGCATTGCAAAGCTTAAATTGTTCCCTTTCAGCTTATCTTTACAGTGGATAATCATTTTATCTGTTCCACTTCATCTACAGCAATTCACCTGCTGTCACCTGAGATAAAGCTTAAGAACAGGCAAATCAACTTCCTCCTTGGAAATTAGAAAACTACCTGCCAAAGGTGAAGGCAGGAAAGAAAGAGAGAGAGAGAGAAAGACCTACATCTGATAAAAAATTTAAAAGGGCATAACAAAGACAGGTGGGGAGAAAGAACTAGAATTTGGTTTTACCTTTTACAGTGGTAGGCAAAGTTCTAGAGTCATTTTAGTCTATAGGACTCTTTAGTCCTTTAGTAAACACAATACTGTTGTGCACCCTCAAGTCATTTTTGACGTATGGCAACCCTAAGGCAACTGTAACATGGAGTTTTCTTGGCAAGTTTCTTCAGAGGTGGTTTGCCATTGCCATCCTCTGAGGCTGAGAGAATATGATTTGTCCAAAGTCACCTAGTGGGTTTACATGGTCAAGCCAAGATTCAAACCCTGGTTTACAGAGTCACAGTCCAATGCTCAAACCATTATACCATGCTGGCTTATAGACACACTACTAAAATCTTTTTATTGGCATTAATAGCTTTAAAATAGATAATAGGTGGGTTATCTGGATGGAAGCCTTTGGTATGTAATTCCTGTTGTTGTTTTCTTGTTTGTATGTAAACCTTCAGTGTTGTGGAGTTTGCAAGAAATACCTTTGCAGTCCAAGAGCACAGTGATACTTTTTATTGAAGTCATATGGATTTTCTAGTGTGAGAAATAGTGCATTATTTGCGCTCATTTCATCTGGTACAAGTCACCTGAAACAGCTGTTCAACTATGCTAAAAGTTTTCTCCCACATATAAATCAACACTAATTTCAATGCAAATTGCTTTTTGTGTTCTCATCTCCAGAAGAGAACTTAATGTCTCCCCAAGATACCGGTTTATTTTATGAAGAGTGAGCCCAGCAAACCATTGTTACTGTCAAGGCGAGTAAACAGCTCCCTCAGCTGTCCCAGAGGGCAGCTTCTTTGTATGGTTGCCAACCTGTATTTCAACTGCACTGCCTGCAGCTGTGCAGGGACAGAACACAAAAAAATTAAGTACAGCAAAAGTGTGGAAATTAAAAAGTAGACAAAAACTTAGATCCAGAAGGATATGATAATTCCCTCCTTTCCCTGAGGCCTTCTTCACCCTGCCCCACAATGTTTCAGTGGGCTCCACATATCTTTTTCAGGGTATGTCGCTATATGTCAACAGTTGACTTGAACATGCACACACACAGACCACAAGTTGTGAGAACCAGCATGGTGTAGAGGTTTGTGTGTTAGACTCACATTTTGGAAGGCCAGGGTTTGAGACTCCCCATCCAGCCACAGATGCCCACTGGTGAGTGCCCTTGCATATGGCACAGTCTCTCAGTCCTAGATGAAGGCACTGGTCAATTGCCTGAAAACAAAACTTGCCAAGAAAACCCTAGGTTAGGTTTGCTGGTTGGAACAATTATTTTGATTACAGCCCCAGAATCCCCAGCCATCCTGGAACAACAACTCCAAGATGATGGTAAATCTTTATTTCTGTGCATTAGTTTTAGAATATGATTTTTATTTAAGGTCTTGGATACAGAGAGTCTTGAGCAAGCCAGGGGCCATAAGAAAAACAGAGCCAAAGAAGACTGAATGGAACTTGCATTTGGTGTTTTACAGCATCAGAACATTAATATCACCAACCCAGCATGGAATACCCTAAATTGATTCTTGGGGTACTGGGGAAACAGCAATCTGGCTACTGCCATTTCCTAAAGAATTAAACAGCTTCTATTTTAGCATGTTATTCACAACCTCTACTTTCCAAGCAACAGGGACGCAACTAGTACATAAAACAGTTGTTAAGATCTGAAGGTGATTTTTAAACACTTATTTAATCTTTTGAGCAGAACCAGTCCAAAACATTTTGCTGCCTGAGGCTGCTTCTCACATCAAGGTATCAAAAGCCAAACATTTATATTGACAGACAAATCTCACAAGCACCATTCCTTATTATATAAATTAAATCACCAGCAAATTGCTGCTATCTCAGGACATCCCAAAACTTGCTGCTCTGCTAATGGTAGGTCTAGACCTGTTTCCGAGATCACCACCAAGATCACTTGGTAATTGCTGCGAGTAGGAGTTGAATGAATCCACAGTAGCAGTAATTATTAGTAACAACTTTCTTAAACCCGCTCCTTTTCCCAAAATTGGAATTCAAGGCAGCTTATAATTTAAACAGTTTTAGCAAAGCATTCAAAGCATACAAAATCAAAATATAGAATTAATCACAATATTAAAACCATTTGAAACATACAGCTAAAATGGATAAAAAGCAGTTTTGAAAGTCTTCAATAAAAATACAGTATTCTCTAAAGTCCTTCCCTTAAAAACCTCCAGTTCTGAAATCCTGTCAGAATAAAGATGGTTTTGGCTGCCAAAGGAAGGACAGGGCCATTCTGACCTTCCTGGGAAAGGAATTCCAATTCCTAGGAGAAAACTTTATCTTGAGTCCCAACCAGCTGTGCCTGCAAAGGTGGTGGGACTAAGACAAGGGCCTGTGCTGAGGATATCTCAGGGCCAGAGCAGCCTCATCTGGAAGGATACAATTTAGTACTGTGCTTCTCATTATAGTACAGAAACTGTTTAGTTAGAAGATTACAGAAGACATTCATGAAACCTTCCTCTGCCTGTTCTTCAGTTCCTGCATCTATATGATCCCATGAGGCCATATGTCAAGCTAGCTACAATGCACCCTCATCTATGCATATTCATTTGCAATAATAATAATAATAATAACGACAACGCAGAAAGAATCACAACTCCGAAGCATCACCCAAGGAGATCTTCTGCTGTGCTTTCTGCAACCAGACTTGTTTATCTCGGATTGGCCTTTTTAGTCATCAGCGTGCTTGCAAAAAGCGTGGGATGAGTCCTTCCTGAATCTTCGTTTGCGAAGAAAAGCCAGATATAGATATAGATATCCCTCCCCTGTGCAGAGCATGTTTGTGGCATACCGCTGATCTACTGCCAGCCTCAACTAGCTCACACTTGGACCGTTCCTCTTTGGACCCTGGCAAGAGAGTAATCGGTCACAGTGTGATGGATGATGCACCCTCATTACAATCAATCACTTTTCTGTTTCCCTCTAATCCATGCCATTCAGAAGTCTTCAGGAAATGTTGGAATGTAATTGCTGCCCTGGCTCTTAATTATAAGAGTCCTGGTGGTGTAATGGTTATACGCCTGTACTGCAGACACTAACTCATAAACCATAAGGTTACAAGTTCAATACCAACCAGGGGGCTCAGGCTTGCATCCTTCTGAGGTCACTAAAATGAGTACCCAGCTTGTTGGAGGCAATTAGCTTACACATTGTAAACTGCTTAGAGAGTGCTTAAGTGCACTGATAAGCGGTATAGAATGTACTTGCTATTGCTACTACAGCCACTTCATTTTTTCATAGTTAGCATATTAGTTTACTGTCCACAATATCAGCTAAGTCAGAGTTAGAGGAGGGATGTAAAGTATGTCCAAAGAACTCAAGAGAGTTTCTGCTGTCAAGCTGTTCCGGTTAGTAACTATCAAAAATCTACTTTTGGACAAAATGGTTGAGCCATTAAGGCACTTCTTGTCATACTCAAAGCTAATAGCTTCCATGTTTGTAGTAGGCTGCTGTGAACGTAGAAGCTTTTGAACAGGATCTTCTATGTGGTCTTCAAAGTACCACACTCATGCCCAGCAACAGTGATGACACGTCTTAGGAGCAACAAAAGAAAAGGGCTTTTGCCTTCTTGCCTTTTTACAGAATTCCCAGAGGCACCTAGTTACTCACTGGGCGAACCAAGATGCTCTACTAGGTAAGTTACTGGTCTAACACTTTTCTCTTCAAGCCATACCCAAAGGCTGGCATCATTATTTGCAGAATTCATCCCCCATGGAGCTGGATATGGTGCAAGAGGCAAGAGAAGTATACTCAAGGTTTTTCTACTTAGCTAGGATAGTAAGCAAGATAGCTATACATTTCCTGGTGTGGTTGGCAAAGCTACAACTTCAAAGTAAATTACAGCAATAACAAACACATGTGTTCAAAACTAAGGAAGAAACTCAGGCACCTGTCCTTGCATCAGCAACTGCTGACTTATAGGGGAGTCTATTTGGAGGAGGAAATGGAATGGACAGTTTCCATCTTACCTCATTAATCTTGTAATTGGTTAAGCTGCTGACTACTGAGCAGAGCTTCCAGACAGCCCCTTAACTGAGTACCGATTGGCCAGCCTGTTCTTCTTCTTGATTTATTTAAAATATTTATATCTGGCAGCTCCCTCTTACTTCCAAGACCTTAAGATTACAAAATTCATTTTAAAGATATCCATGTAATATTAAAACAGCGAAGTATAGACAGCACAGCTGATTAGAAGTAATCTTTTAAGAAGCCAAGGGAATAACAATCTACAAGGCCAAAAGCTTGCTGAAACAAATGTTTTCACTTGACATCTAAATGCCATTAAGGTAAATTGCATGCTCCCTGATGAGACTGCTCTGTACTAGTGGAAGATTGCGTAGAACTACCTTGGGAGCCAGTCTTAATCTGTTGTCTGGTCAAGGGCAGAATGACCTTAAAGGAACTAGGACCATGTGTTTAAAACAGAGCAAACAATAAAGGATTTCAGAATAGAATGGTAATATGCAAGGTTAAAATTAATCCTTAAAATACAGCAACACTCGCCATAAAGTATTGTATAAAGTATTCTGCATGCCAAACATAACAAGCAGTAGTTCATCAGATAGGCGAATTATTATATACTAATCCAGACTGAAATAGGATGGATGTATTTTGTAGCAAAATGTGGTTTTAAAATATTTGTGAATATTGAAAGACAGGGTGGCTATTAAGATGTTCCTTGAAGTTAATCCCTTCTATCCCCAAGCTCCACAAATTCCAAATGGCATCATTTTCAGTCATTTCTAAATTTCTTCTGTACTTTAAAATATACTATGCCTCTGACTATGCCTTCTATTAAGCATAACACTGGACTGCTTATTCTGAGGCTGTACTGTACTCCAACACACTTCTGCTTAAACTCTATGGACCAGTTCTGTTTAAATAGATACAGAATAGTTTCAGTTAGTCTCAGAAGTGCTACAAGATCCCTTTGCATACTGATTTTCCAGAGTAACATGGCTATGTCTTTGAGATAAGGACTGATAGCCTGGTGTGTATATGTGCCTTTAAGCTGTCTTATGGAAACCCCGTCATGATTTGTCTCTCAAAATGCACAACAATTTTCCCTCTGTGCAAATAATTTCAACTAATTATTGAAAATGACGTCTAGTGCAAATAAAATATCATATTTGCTACCTATGCAAATTACTTGCTAGGATGAGAAAGCAACCCCATCACCACCTTGTTCACCACTTCACATCAACACAAGGATGGGTTCTCAAGCCAAATGAAGCTAAACAAACAATGGTTGCTTGTTGTTGTTTCTTCAAGTCATTTCTGACTTATGGCAACCCTAAGAGGTTTTCACAGCAAGATTAGTCAGAGGGGGAATTTCATAGGGCTTTCTTAGGCAATGAATACTCAAGATATGGTTTTGCCAGTTCCTTCCTCTGAAATATAGACTATAGGACCTGGTATTTGTTGATGGTTTCCCACTGAAGTACTAATCAAGCTGACTCTGCTTAGCTTCCAAGATCAGATGGGATCTGCTGCCTTTAGGGTATTTAGGCTACTTTGATAACCTTACACAGTATAAAAACCTGAGCACAAACAACTGAATGTTTTTTGATAAAACATGCAGGAAGAGTAGGAGAGGCAGGCACAGCTCCACCATGCCTACCCCAGAGGACGTTGAAATGCCCTCCCTCCATCTTGGCTGCTACCATCCAGGCCTTGCAGGGAGAGGCAGGCACAGCTCCACCATGCCTAGCTCCAAAGGAAGATTAAAGGCCCTCCTTCATCTTAACTGCTACCATCTTGGTCTTGGAGGAAGACATGAACCAGCAGTGTCTCCTGGATGTGATCTTGTTTCCCCACTGCCATTCCCTTCTCCATTTGTGTCATGTCTTTTTAGATTGCAAGCCTCTGGGCAGAGAATTGTCAAATTAACAATCTGAGAGCTTTTGTGGCTGAGAGCTTTTGTGGCTGAAGACCAGGGTCCAAATACTCTAAATAACCACATAACTCCAGTGTTAAAATCTCTCCAATAGCTACCTATTAGTTTCCGGGCCCAGTATAAGGTGTTGGTTATCACCTTTAAAGCCCTAAATGGCTTGGTTCCAACCTATCTCAGGGACCGCATCCTCCCTGATAATCCTCCCGTGTACTCCGATCCTCTGGGAGAAATTTTCTTCAGCCACAGAAATCTAGGCTGTCTGCAACCTCCCAGAGGGAATTTTCGGTAATCGCCCTCAGATTATGGCACGGCCTGCCGGACAAGATCCATCAGATTACAAGCCTGAGTAGTTTTTAAAAGGTGATAAAGACGGATCTCTTTCGGCAGGCCTTTCCTGATTAGATCCTGGCCTCAGGAGCTGCACCTCTTGTCCCTTGCCTTGTCTCATGTCTTTCTCAGTTTTTTTTTAATTAATTTTATTATTAAAAACATGTACACATACATATACATAGAGCACATGCACAGAAAAAAAAGAAGATTTCAAATCATTAATTCTTATTTGTTTCAGCACTATTTACATTTATATTGAATCTTCTTGACTTCCTTATTCTTGTTCTTGCAAGTGTTTATTGTTTTGAATTGTACCTTACTACCGGATTATATTGGCTTACTTAGTTACGGCTTTATTCATTAATTTATATTCTACATTGCTCGTTTAATTGTAATTTTACATGGTTTCTGTTTTGTTGATGTTATTTTTCCCCTTTTCTCAATAAATAAATTGTTTCCTTTTCCTTTGTAACGTAGAGTCCCGTATTTGCTCCACTGTTACATTTTGTTGCATTTGCACCTTTACCTAGATTACTATATCTTCCCTTTCTTTGACATTTAAACATTTGTGCATTTTTGTCTTTCTGAGTTTTTGGCTGCTCTATTTACCTTATGTGAAGTTCTGGTTGATTTTATTGCTGCTAGTTTAATACTTTTTTAATGGGGAGGGTGTGTCTGGGGCTTCTAATAGTAAATTGTTGTATTTTCATTGTTGTAAGCCGCCCCAATTGTTTTAACAGAGGGGCAGGGTATTAATAATAATAATAATAATAATAATAATAATAATAATAATAAGTATTCATCTTAAAATATTGAAGCATAAGCAATATATAACCTCTATTTTTATCATATACTTTAGTAGGTCCTGATATGCTTAGACGGTAATCTTGCATCTAGACAAATTCATCAGTTCTTCTCTTACTCCTTGCTTTCTTCCTTATTTTGCAGTAATTTATCTGATAAGTAAAACATGATAATCTCAGACTTCCCGTCTTTTGGTTTCCATCATGTATTAACACTATTTAACTCTTGTTTCTGTTCATCATTAACTTTCTGATTACTTTCTGATTACTTAAATTATAAAAAGATAGTCCAAATGTTACTCTGCTAATAGTTAAACTAGGAGTTTATTCCAGTGGGTGCTTTAGTGCCTGTTGCTAGAAACATGCAACTGAAAATACTGTAACTACTCCAAAATTAATGGCTTAGACCAGGGACAGGCAACCTTTTTGAGACCTGGGCCGGTCTTCCGTAGCACCCTCCTCCACTGCGTGCGACCCCCCTGTGCACGCAGCTGCCGCCGTAGCGTGTGCGACCACAGCCGCCACGGCGCATGTCGCAGCTGTCATTTTGGAAGTCCAAATCGCGACCGCGACGCGTTTGCGCATGTGCAACAGTACTGCGCATGCGCAAACGCGTCGCAATCGCCATTTTGACTTCCAAAATGGCGATCGCAGCGAGTGTGGCCGAAAACGCACCCCGATGGCGGCGCGCAGCAGCGGCGACCTTTGGCCTGGGCCGGTAAATCCGGGGCCCGGGGCCTTAACCGGCCCCCGGGCCGTAGGTTGCCGGTCCCTGGCTTAGACCAAACTGTCAGATGGCATTTCAAATGTGGAAGCAATTGGAAACCTGAAGTGTATATATTTATACATATACCCTAACTTCAGTAGTGAAATGTGGCATGTTCCATTACTAAAAAATATAGTAGTGAGAAGCACATGAGGGACCACATTCTTTCTTTTCAAAACTTTCAGTTCAGGGATTTATTCTCCACTGACCATTACAAGGTAATCGTGATCTACACCCACTGTCAAATCAGATTTCAACCAAACAAAGTACTTCACTTAACACATTTTAGTGCTTAAAGTTAAACCAACAACCAGATGCTAAGAGACTGAATTGCTAACCATTTATTTCAATTATATAATACAGTAGTAAAGTAGCTTGCTGTGTTAATCCCTTGGCTGGCCTTGGCAACTGTGATATTTAGGCCAAATTATTTAGAACCATGAACTAATCCATCAACAACAGTTCATGCAATTTTGGCTACTGTCTTTAACCATAAGTTAAAATTTGGTCTTTACACCAGGTGTTTCATAATAGAACAGGCCAACAAAGCATCAAAAAGGACAAAAAAAACCAAAAAAACAAGCAAAATCAGAAAACAAAACACAGAACACCCAATATAATCTACCAAAAAAACAAACAAAAAAAAAAAAACCCAAAGACAAGTCAGTGGTCAATGGATGGCCACTTTATGTAGAAAAGTCCAACATGTTTTGGCCACAATATATTTTTATAGCCTTCTTCAGGGGCTAAATAAAAACATGAAAAGTATTTTAGGCATTCCCTGAAGAAGGCCATAAATATATATAGAAGTCAAAACACCTTGGGCTTCTTCTACAATAAAGCAGCAGCCTTTTCTTTGAGACGTCTCTCCAACAAAGCTTCAGCCTACAAGTATCTCTCATTATGAACAAGTGCTCTGCTGAAATCAAGACTATGTTAGAATTGTCATTCATGTGTTTGCTGATGTTGTAGTTACCCTTTTTCTCCAGATTGTTTCCATTTATGACCGTCCAAACCAGATATTTTCACAATTAACCATAAACAATTAAAACATAATATAATAGGAACTGAAACTTTCCTATGAGTCACCTATGAGTGTAATAGGAGGGCCTCCTAATAGTTCTGCCCTCCTAATGAAATTTGCCTTCCATTCCCAAATTTCTGGCATTACAGTAACTTAAAACTTCAGCTAAGCATTTAGAAATAGAATTTAAGCAGCCAAAGAAAAGGGCCAGGCAAAGTGACCAAGGAAATGTGAAGACAGCAAATATGAGTTCTAGATATAAACTATTTTCAGTGTCTTTGCAATGCTAGAAGTTTGGGAGAGTGAAGGAAAAGAGAGTGAGGGGACAGAATCCTTACTGGGAAACCAATGCCCTCATTTTACCCCCTCTTCGCAGCTATACCCTTGATTGATGCCCCAGATCCTTTTCACCTTCTTTGACCAGTTGCAAGAAGTATACGTGCTACCTATCTGAAAGATATTGCTATAGACTGCGCAGGGGACTCACCAGTATCATGTTTCTATGGATATAAATGTAAAAGTATATGTATAGGTACGTCTTCCTATTTTTACTAGATTTTATTGTGGGGGGGGTTTCTCTCTTGGAAGTTGTAATGGCTTTTAGTCAAATACAATAAATGATTGACTGACCGACCTTCTTTAACCATGGTCTTTCCTCTTCTCCACCAGGATTATGTCTACACAGCAACTACTTTACTACACAGCAACTACATTAGCAACTACACAGCTCACGAGGAGGTGTATTCAAGGGCAATCTCTATCGCAAAAATTCCACCAAATCATCTATAATGCCTTGTAAAACATATGTCAGTTTTAATATCCCAACTAGACCACAAGCTTCCCTAACATAATAAAAGGGTCATGTGACCTCTTTTTAATGCTTCAACAAAGCCATGCTTTAATGTATTTGTGAGGCAACGCCTTAAGATATTTTTCTTTTACAGTCAAGTCCAGGCTTTTCCCTCTGTAAATGTTAGCAGAAAACTGTCGCCAAGAAATAGGTCAATCTTGTTTCCATTTTTTCCCCTTAGCTTTTATTATAATTTGCATTTGTTTTTTCTGACTTTTTGCCTGATTCAACATCACTTAAAAATGAATTGGGAAAGAAATAATATGAAGTAAAATGGCAATAAAGGTAGATACTTGGCAGCTGTTGTGGGGGCACATATGACAAGAGTATGTGGCATCCATCCAATAATGTAACACAGAGGTGGTCACACAGCAATTAACTTCAATTAACATTCTTTGTTGGCCATCTGAGCAACAAACCTAAAGATGGCACACATCGAGTACTAACCCACTATGTGATAAAGATATGGCACCATGCATTAACTTTGTCACATGATGCACAGGAGACAGAAGGTAACCAAAATTTTCCCATAAGCTTGATAAATGCATAGAATCATTATAAAAGTTAAAACTGTTATAGGTATTATTTGTGTAATCCTAATAAATCCCACAAACTGATTACAGAGTAGAGAAAAATTATAAAATTAACTGCTTTAATGCCACTGAAATAATATATGATCAAAATAAAGTCACAAACAATGAAGGACTAGCAACAAACCTTTCACCATCTGCATAGTAAGATAGAAGTAGCTCTATTTAACACTATGGGTAGAAGAATTCTTCATGATGCCTGCTTGAGGAAGTGCTCCAAAACAGCTCTAATTTCTGTGGCAGCTTTAAAACACAGGAAAGAGTGATGAACAAGATTCAATTATGCAATGAGAAATAGCTTTAATTAGCTAGTTAATTGACTCCCTAGTTGCAATAAGTAATATTGCTTGTTTATACAAAGAAACAGCAACCCCTTCGAGCACTTTGCTTGTGAATCAGCACTGTCTCTTAAGGCTTTCTTGGCAAATTGGTAAGAAAGATGAAGTTTCCTTCCAGACTAAAATTGTATGGATTCTGCTCAGGACACTCATTCTGTGTGTATGTACATTTAATGCAATGAAAGACTGGCAGAGGTATGAAAAGCAAGGGCTACCAGTCACACAAATCAAAAAGTTACAAGATACTGAATGTCAGGCAATTTGTCATTGGGTAGAGAAATGCAATAGAGAAAACAAAGAAAATATCAGCAGAATCCTTAAAAAACACAGTGGAATACACAGTGGAAATGAATTTCTTGAAGCATCTCTGGTACAGGTATTAATATTATTTTTATCCACCTCAGGTCAAATGTCAGATCTTACTGAAGATACTCTGGAGGAATCTTTATTGATCCAGGATTTAGACTGGATCCAAAAAAGGCTTTGGTAATCTGTTTCTGTGAAAAGCAAGAGCAATGAGGCAGGAGGAGATGGATCAGACAAAACAAATCTGGAAAGACAGCATTTAGGCAAAAACAAATGGAGCAAGTTTAAGCTTTAATTTCGCACAGGGTGGAGTACATTTGCAAGAACAAAATACTGTACTTTATTTCACCAAATGCTACAATAGCAAACATAGTTGACACACAATGAACAGGTAAGTAGAAGTCTTAACATCTGACATACTTAGAAAGGAGTGGTCAGGGACTCATAAAAAAACAGCCTGGTTTTGCATGAGCAGGAAAATGTAGCTTGATCTTCTAACAGTAAGCGATTAGTATTCACCACTACATATAATGGAGTTTCAGGTTCTCTCTCTCTCTATTCTCTGCTTACCTTTTTTAAAAAATCAAGAAAAGCCAAAGCACTTGACTTGGCTAGTGCAATCAGGGTTTGTCCTTGCTTTAGGTAAAATGAGACAACTGTCTCAGACAAATGACAACAAGCAGTACAGCACCCAGTCACTTGTTCTTTCTCAGTCCTTGATCATTCTTTTTTGTTGGAGCAAAGAGTTGTCTAGGACCTAAATACTCTAAAGCTACCAGATCCTCTCTGATCTTGGAAGCTAAGCATGGTCAGCCCTGGTTAGTATTTGGGTTGGAGCCCATCAGATGCTCTAGGTTGTATTTCAGAGGAAGGAACTAGCAAAACCACCTCTCAGTATTCCTTGCCTAAGAAAATCACATGAAATTCATGCAGTTGTCTTAAATTGACAGGTGACTTGAAGGCGTGTGCTTGTGAAAACACACATGCACAAAGAGATGTCTGTGTTACACCTATCCTGACCACCTAAACTGGTTTGCTTTCCCAGGTGTGGTAGAAGACACTATCCCATCACTGTCATAAAACTGATCCATTTGGCAGTGTAGCAAACCTCTTTATATTGAATGAGAGTGAGCCACCATGTCTTTAGCCTCAGTCAGCAAAATGTCTTGGATTGGCCCTGAATAACCAGCCCGTGTTATCCTTGCTTCTAATTTTCTGAACTAAACATTGTGGAAAGAGGTCTGAGAGCAAGTCTTGAATCAACCACCCAAGCTAGGTCCCACTTTGACATACCAAACCAAACCAACTGCCAGACACTGGTTTATTTTTGTTTTACATATTTATTTATTTGCAACATGTAGCATGGACTGCACAGTTTCCTGCCGATCCATCTGAGAGCCACTCCAGTTTGTGAATTGTGGTTTTATGTCTGAAAAATTTACAGAATCTAAATTACAAAAGCATTTTACAAGCCATGAAGATGGTTTTGAGTGAAACAGAATTCAGAACTTACAGACATAAATTTAAATTGTTTTAACATCGGAGTAGTTTTAAGGCCCTTGCACTGTTTCCATGTATAGCCTACACTCTCCATTCCTGTCGTCTGTGACAAAAAATAATAGTTCAGAGACTGAATATGTTAACAAAATATAATCCCAGAGATAGAGATTGGATATGTGTGTGTGTGCATTGAATCAAAGAATGAAAGATAAATACAGCCAAGGTATGAGGACCAAAGGGTAATGCATAACAAACCACAGAAAACCACTGGGGCTACATGAATAGTATGGTTGCATGAAGAAAGCACACCAGGTGAAAGGCAAATTCTATTATGCTTAAATATTTGCAAATTAACACATGAGATATTGTGGGGAGGAAATCTACACATTCAAAGAAAGCAGCTGAGTCGAGAACAAAAGTTTTGACACTTAATGAAATAACCCCCTTTGGTGTTTTGTCTTTTCTCCAACTTTTACAACTCCAGAAAAGTAGGCAAATTGCTCATTTGCTGCATTTCATCTTAAAAGCAGGAAGTATCAACCAGACCTGACCACAAGGGACCACAAGCGGCAAAGTCCATAAATAAATGATCATGCATGAGAGTTAATATGGCCAGGAGATGAGTAATCAAATTTTCAGATTGAGTAAAATAATAAAAATTATAATGAGTAAGAAGTGTAAAAGTGCTGTGTCACAGAATTTCAATTAGCAAACAAAGAAAGTTTTTACATCATATTATTTTATAAAGCAACAACCTATTGATCACCAAATACTTATCAGGCCATTTTTTGAAAGCACTTGTCCATAAAATTTATTTATATACTGCCCTTTGGTAACCCAATCAGGGCGGTTAACAACATTAAAACATCATACCAAGTAAAACAGTATATTCTTCTCCCCCCTTAAAAAATTATTAAATCACATTACAAATTAAAACAACAATTGGACAATGAATAAAACAATAAAAACAATAACAGTAAATCCACAGCGAGATTCAGTTCCATTAACAAGGGAGGCTGCAGGGACTCTCCTGGGGGAGAGGAAAATTAGACAAAGAGCCCCAAGCTTGAATTATCCCATACTTTTGGACCTTTCCAGATTATAATTTTTTTAAAGAAAACATCCTCGTATTTGCTGACGTTTCCATTCTACCACTGGATATCTATTGAGTATTTCCTCTTATGAAGCCATGACCTCCACTCTGCTTATGTTATTAAGACAGAAAAGGTATGAAGGCAGTCATAGGTTTCAAAACAATTACAGCCACGAATAAAGGCTGGAGTGTATTCTAGTGTCTCAAGAATCACAAAAAGCTGATGACAGGATTTAGCAGACTTGTGGCTGTGAATTCTCATCAAACTCTTATCATGTAAAGCCCTGGGCTTCCGTCACAAAGCTTCAACCTTGCAACAGCACTTGCTGATATCTTAATGAAAATTTCTTGAGGGTGCACAGAGACCCCCTTACAGATCACTCTGTCATATTTTTTTTTAACTGACAGGCATGATTTTTATATGCTACGTATATTGCACACCTTTGCTGTGACTGTGGAAAAGAAATTATCCCACAGCCTGTCATAAAAAATTACTCAAGGCAAAGAAAATGTTCAAAGCCATACTTCATAGGTACACCTCACATGCCGCTTTGAAGAACCTGTTCAACCATATCTTCATTTTATATCTGGTTGATGGCATGACAAATGCTATGCTATTATAGGATAGCAAGACTCTTTTTTTTTTTCAGGTTAACCCCAGGTTCCTACATACCACAAGGTCACTTATTTTTCAGATATTCAGAAAAGATCAAGCATAAACAAATGTTTCTTGTTCTCCATTTCTATACCAAACTTGTTGAGAAGTGACCTTTAAGAAGAATAACATTGAGTAATGGGAGAATGATGCCCTGACACCCAGAACATCATCCCACCATCACTTCATTACTGATGGTGTCAGCATAGCAATATATTTACTCCACAGAAAAGTCCATTTACAAGACCTATTTAACAGCCTTCTCATTTGGTTACCTGTCGAAAATAACAGTCCTCTATGGACACATCAGGTAAGTACACAGGTGTATGTTTAAAGAAATAACTGTTTTTCTCAAAGTACCTTTTTAGGTCACTCAGGTGATATTAATGTTGGCCTTACCTGATGTACATCCATTACCAGCAGAGAAGGGTTCGATCCTCCTTAGATTGGGTTGTCCCTCCCATTTGCTCCTATAGGCAGGAAGAGAATACAAACACAAAAGACCTTCCTGCCCCCCCAAGTGGGAGGGGCAATCCAGGAGAGGTCTGTTGTTAGCCAGCCAAAAAGAAGTTGGACTAAGAGTGAAAAAAAGGAGATGGAAAAGAAAAAGAAAAAAGAAAATCAGAAGTCAAGGCCGAGATAGCACTTGACCAGAGCACGCAGTCCAGGGTTCCCAGTGCAGCACGTCTAAGAGGGTGGGCAGGAGGATCAAATCCTTTTCCGCTGGAAATAGACATACATCAGGTAAGATTGACGTTCCTTTTCCCAGCAGAGAGGGTGAGATCCTCCTTACATTACAAAAAAAACCCTTATCTGGGGGGAGAGTGCTGTGCTCTAGTGGAGGAACCCGGGAGTACCTCTTGAAGCACCCTCTTCTCAAAGTCAGCCTCAGCTGATTAGTACAGGTCTAATTTATATTGTCTGAGAAAGGTGGAAGGAGATTTCCAAGTGGCTGCCCTACAGATCTCTTTCATGGAGACAGCAGTGGCCCAAGCTATGGAGGTTGGTGCACTTCTAGTGGAGTGAGCCATCACCTCCTCTGGAGGCGAAGATCCAGGGACCAGTAACATGTTACAATGCAGTCTCTTATCCATCTGGCCAGTGTAGATGGGGACACCTTCTTTCCCATATATCTTTGGTTGAAGGACACGAATAAGGCTTCAGAAGTCTTGAATGATTTAGTCCTTTTGAGGTAAATCTTAATTGCCCTGCGGACATCCAGGGTATGCCAGAATTTTTCTAGCTCCTTCCTTGGGTGAGGGCAGAAGGAGGGTAGGATCACATCTTGAGCCAGGTGGAAGGATAAGTTGATCTTGGAAACAAAGGACAGATCTGTGTGCAGTATGACTGAGTCAGGGTGGATGATGCATAAATCTTTGTGTATTGAGAGAGCTCCAAGCTCAGAAATCTGGCAGGCTGAGGTGATGGCAACCAGAAAAAGCACCTTCCATGAAAGATGTCTCAATGACAACTGGCTGAGTGGTTCAAAGGGATGTAATGAAAGACCTTTGAGGATCATATGAAGATGCCAAAAGGAAAAACAGTGTTTTGTAGATGGAGCCATATTGGTTATCCCATTCAGGAGCTTCCTGAATTGAGGATTTGAGGATATCTTGGCTGCCTTGTCATACAGAAGAATAGAAGTCTCTTGACCATGTTAGGTCAGAGTGAATGCCTGTTTGATGACATCCTAAAGAAACTGCAGGAGAGTGACTGAGGAAAACTTAATGAAGTCTAGATGCTTGCGCTTGCACCATCTCCGGAAGGCTCTGAAGGTGTTCATAGATTTTAATAGTAAAAGGTGATCTTGGGGCTAAGATGGAGTGAATTACCTCGTCTGAGTAGCTGTATTGTTATAACATTTGCTGCTCAACCTCCAGGTGCGGAGCTGAAGCCAGGGTGGATCTAGGTGGAATATCTAAACCTGAGAGAGTAGGTCCAGTCTGACTGGAAAGGTCAGGCTATCCACAGTCATGGATCTTATTTCTGAAAACCAGGCCTTCCTGGGCCAGGCCAGAGACAGTAGGGTCTTGTAGACTGTGATTGTGATCAGTGTTAACATAAGTTCCTTTCAGTCTTTTCAGGAGTCCTTCAAGAACAAGTCCAAAAATGGTGGACAAATCTTTCTAAAAAATAGTCTGTATACTTTTAGGGTAAGTCTACACTTACCATAAAATTCAGGTAGGCTTCAGGTTTTCCAGGCTCTCAGCAACCCAGGGCTTGTCTACACTATTACTATAGATATCAAGGCAATTTGCAGCAATTTCGACTTAAGAGGCCACACATCCCCCATTCCCCCATTTCAAGGTCATTTCATAGTACAGTCATCTGTTCTGATTCACAGGAGATCCGTTCCGGATCACCACCACCACCCCAACACATGAATCAGAAAAAATCGCAAATATTGGGGGCCCATTGTTTTCAATGGCCATGCACTCCTGCTCGTGGGTGCGCACACCATATATTCCTCTCTGCTTGCCAGTCTGTGAAGCACCAAGACTGTGGATTCCAAATCCAAGAATGGGGAGGGATGAGTGTAAAATAGTAGCATACAGGCCAGTTTCCCTGAATCATTTTTGGCCACATTTCATGTTATTCCTGCCCCTCATCCATCAAGCATGCAAACATAACGCATTTCCACTTTGGTCCAGAACATTCCTCTGCCAGGAAGATCACCCTTCATTCATTGGTGATAAGCAGTAAATCAGAAGTGTACAAAAAAAAAAAAATATCTACCAAGCAGATATACTGATACCCAATTATGAACAAAAATGGCAAATGAGCTGCTCACACTTTTTAGTCTTTCTTGAGAATTGTCACTTCCTGATGAGAATGATCATATGAATGCCATCCCCATGCCTGTCCGCCTACTACCACATGTTCCTCCTTCCTCTGCCAATGCAAATCTGCTGGTCACACATCTGCACATCCCAATTTTCCAGGAAATTCCAGAGAATACCAAGAAACTTTTTTCTACGGATTAAAGCCCTTGGGTGCCTAAAATCATTGCATCCATCGCAAATTTATCAGAATGTCATGCGGCTGGATTGTTGCCAATTCAAAATGAGTGGCTTGCTTTTAAATAGTGTAAACAACCCTTTACTGATCTTCTGATGCAACAAGCAGCAATATTTCACAAATTCCCATCTTCACACAGTTCAAGCTTGTTGGGTCATGCAAAGTCAAAGTCCAACAAGCCCTTTCAGTATCACAAATCAACCTGATCTGCAACCCTAGAACATAGTTCTGAGCCCCCTATAATTCTCTGGCAGGGGGCAGGGGCTAGAAGATAGAGGAAGGGCTTTCAGAAACTAAAGAAACTGTGGACCACCACCACTACTGTAACAGATTAGAAACATGACTTCTCTTTAATATAACTTAAGAGAAATAATGAAGCCATTAGTCTACTAAAAGCAACACTTTTACAAACCAGCATTTTAATGCTGCTCTCAATTTGACAGGTATTTGAGGGTGTTCACAAAGAGACAAAGCAATAGTAAGAGGAGCTGAATGTCTAAAAATGAATATAAATGTAAGAAAGAATCCCATAACTCATCAAGACTCCAACTAGAGATTGCATGCACACATGCCTTTGGAAACTGCATTTTTCTAGAAGACATGGCCACAGTGTAATCAAACTGTGATCAACATGAAAAAAAATGAGCTCCTAGAATTATTTTCAATTCTCCCAAAGACCAATGCGTATATTTGCATTATTTGTTCCAAGTTCACAACGAAGTTGCAGGCTCACAAAAGCCACATGAGCTTGATTAGGTTAGGAGAAGGAG
>CM034706.1:193495649-193509209 GCA_020142125.1 Phrynosoma platyrhinos | reverse complement strand
CTGTGGAACGGATTAATTTCGTAAGTAGAGGTACCACTGTATATCCAATGAGGCAACTAAACAGGGATAAGGGTTCACCTTTCTTACACATCTAACCAGGACATTCTAGCTGCTGTATTAAACTGGCTTTCTCAAATTTAATTTTATCCCTCAAATTAAAACCTTTTGTTATGAAGCCCAACACACCAGGCAAACAGAAGCAGAGCTGCCAAAACACAACTAAAGTGAATGGACAGGAAATTGTGATAATGAAAAAAAAAAAACCCTTTAAGAGCCTTATTAGCAGCCTGTCTTTCTGAATAGCAAGAAAAGCGAAATAATTCTCCAACTTTATCAGTATTCTTCATCTTCTCCTGAGAAGAGCAATCACAGCTTCTCTTATCTGGTCTTTCAGAGGAAAATTAAATGACACCATTTTCGCGGCTGCTTCAGCTGGAAGCTAATGCAATTATCAAGGTGATGGGGCTAACCAGATTTCCTTCCAGCTAGCAGCAGCTAACTCAGGCAAGTGAATATGGGAAACCCCACATGTACCATCCTGTAAGCAAGTTACAATAGCCTTGGGAAGAGCCATAGGACTTGCTTACCTTCTTCACCAATGCAGTGCTGCAATGCAAGGACAGCACTGCCCTTGGGATGTTAAAGGGGACTGGAGTTGGCAAGAAAGAGAAAAAAAGGCATCTGCTTATATTCCTCTCTGTTCTTAATGCAGTTTTCACAAGCAGAATGAAAGCAGGTATAAGTCAAATCCCAAGAGGGAGCTTCACCATGCATCTGTAATAGCAATTAGGCTATCTCATTTTCTGTGTCAGATGACCTATGGAGAGTTGAAAGCACTGACAAAATTAAGGTCAGGGAATAACCAGGAAGCATATATTTAAAGGAGAAATGTTCAAATGCTTCCTTTTGTCCAAGGGTGGATCTCAACAACAATCATACCCAATGCTATCTGCAGGAATCCTGCAGAGATTATACAGTTGTAAAATGTTTCTAGACAATTCAGACATTTTAGAACATGTATTTGGCAAACCCTACACTATCAATGTCTTATTGTTTAGAATGTTCCAAATGCAAAACTGAGATTTCTGCTACTGGGTTTGGGGGGAAATGTCCAGGACTCAGCAGCACTTCCAATAAACAAAACCTTGTTACAATAACAATTGATGTGGATGATAGCACATATGGTGTGATCTGCAAGTAAAGGGAGGGGGGGTCACTAGGAAAAAGAGAAAGAAAGAAAAACATAATTCAGCATCCTATGAATAG
The DNA here is from genome assembly GCA_020142125.1 of Phrynosoma platyrhinos. Lineage (NCBI taxonomy): Eukaryota > Metazoa > Chordata > Lepidosauria > Squamata > Phrynosomatidae > Phrynosoma > Phrynosoma platyrhinos. The sequence continues at coordinate 193,507,943 of CM034706.1, read as the reverse complement.
AGTCAGAGGGTGGTAGCAACAGATTTCAATAACAAAAATTCCCAGCTGCAAAATCTGCCTTGTTAAAAGGAACAAGGAATAAACAACTTTGTATGAATGAGATAATCAGATGGGTTTCTTCACACTTGTAGAAATTGCCCATCTTTTCTTGTGGAAAACACACAGAAAGTTCCCCAACTCTATAATTGTCTATAAATACTCCATAAATGTAGATAGTTCCTGTTAGAAATGTAACCGTTTTAAAGATGTTTCTCCTCTCCTCTGTTGAACCAACTTCACTGTCTATTTCCAAAAGCCTTCGCCATCCTGGATGATGTTAGCACCTACTTTTCTTCACTTTTCATAAAACCAACATTTATCTGATATTTGCAAAAGTAAACATAATTTGAATGTAATTTTGACACACTTATCACCATAACAAACCAGCAGGGAAAATCATTTGCCCTATTCTGGCATTCTAACCTACTATACAATTAGCATTGTATGGGTGAAAGGGCAGATTAGTGTACGAGCTCTGCCCCTTTCTCACACCCTTCACAAGCTGGATAGTATCTTCAACTGTAAGCTTCAACTCATGCAGGCTCCCTGCCCAACCTAAAATCTTGATCTGGGGCCTATAAGACTAGAGCAATCTCCTCACTTCATATGTTCAAGATTACATGAGAAGAGGGCTAGTGCTCCTGTCCCCACTCTTTCTTATGATTCTTACACAAGGAATTAAAACACACAAATAGGGTTCCTATTATTCGAGTTTCCTGACTGGGGAAGAACTGCTGAGAGATAATATCCCTCTATGGTTTAGCTCATGACATATAAATGCAACTATGTCCACACACTAGTTTATTTGATGTTTCATAACTTTCTGACATTCCTTCCCTGCAGGAATACAAGTATTGCTTTCTGTTTATCTTTTCTGTATGAGTTTCCAGGATAAAACATCACTGCCATTTTCAAGCAGGACTTACTGATTTTCCCTGCCCTTATAATGTGCCTGATGCATCCTCCCAGCCGGCTCTGGTTTGAAAACAAAAAAGGAACTTTTTGCAGAATATGGGAATTTTCTGTAGGTATTTTCACTCTCACACAAACACAGCTGGTTGCATTTCCTGACAATTCAGGCTAACAAAAGTTAAACAAACTTTTATATTGGGCACAGTGAATGGATTTGATGAAGAAAATGCAAGAAACTGTCACTTGTCCAAGAAACCATAAAGGTACAAATTTTCTTGCCCAGTGCAGAGAAGGAGAACCTACTCATGAGTTACTGCATGACTTGAGCACAATATCAGTTTCCTTGGTGAACTGCCGCAAGTACAATTCACCAAGACAGTCAAGTAGTATGAATGCAAGATCAACTTTGATTTTCCATATGCCACTAAAAACCACTATCAGCCAATTTCTATTTGACTCTCAAAGCAACAAAGGGGTACACAGAGAGGTTCCTAGGCAGTTCATCTTCCTAGGTAAGAGCAAGCCCATGGCTCTTCCACAAGCTCTAAATCGATGAGTAACTCTGTGACTAAAAAGCTTATTGAACTGTGACTCCCCATGTTTACACAAAGTGGTTTGGGGGCCAGTTAGAAATTCTTCAAACCTGCACATTGATCATTTGGTCACTGCAAATTTAACTTAACCTTGCACACAAGAATGAGCCATCACCAATCAAACTGCTAATCATCTCAAATGTTTCTGCTGGTCAAAATCTACATGTTATATTACAAGACTTTAATCACCCTAAGGATGTCTATCTTTTTCCAGAAAGAGGTTGTTAGGTGTGAGAAATCCAGTATCTTGAAAGGTGTTTTGGAGCACACATGTAGTGCGTATGTTTTTGGGTTTATTTTTAAAATTAGAAATTAACTTAGTCACTTCATGAAGCATAGGCCCAGAAGGACAGAAAGACTATATTTGCAATTAAGTCAGTGTCTTGAATAATCTCATGAGCAATTACAAGATTTAACAAAGAAGGTGACTCCCAGGCATTCTAGGATGATTCCTGGAAGCAGTGCAAGACAAGGCAAAATAGAAAAAAAGAAAGGTACCTCAACTTGACAATGAATTATAATTAAGGTACCTTAACTTGACAATGAATTTGAGTTTCATTCAAAATCTAGGGCTCCATTTTCTCTGAGGTGGTGGTGTGAGTGTTGGGAAATCAGGGTTTGCTTCCCCCGTTCAGCTATGAAAACCCACTGGTTGACCTTGGGCAAGTCACAGTCTCTCAGAAGAAGGCAGGCAAAGGCAAACCATCTCTGAATAAATCTTGCCAAGAAAACATAGTTATAGGATCATCTCAGGGTCACCAGAGAAAACTAATACCTGTAATGTGTATTTTTCTTTGGACAACTCAAGCATAAAAAAACAAAGGTTTTTCTCGTCTGTCAAGATAGGTCTTAGAAAATACATTCAGTTAAAAAAGATTCTTTTTTTCATATTTTTTGTTCATGAATCTAGCTTTGTACCACAGAGAATGTCATTCCTAGCAGAATGAACCCAAGACATATTCATGGGAGCATAAGAACAAAAGGAATACATAATATATTTACATCAGTGCAAAATCCTTTGTTTGGGACAGCTTCATATTGAAGAAAACATATTCTTCATTATTAAGTTAAAAGCTGAGCTCAGTAAATGATCCTGCCCCCCACCAATCAGGCATTAAAAATTTAACAGTAATTTGTTTCCCTGCATTTAAATGCAAGTCACCAATCACTAATATAGTCAGAAGCTAAACTGAAAGTGAGGGAATACATCATCATCGCTACCCCAAAAATGAGAGGAGGTGGTGTGAAGGATACAGAGGGTAAAGTAATTTCCTGACAGTGGCTGGCATAGAGATGCTATGTTCATTTGAGCTAATAATGGGGCAAAAAGATCTTAACTGTAATGTCCACCACAAGTAGTACCACTACAAGAGATCACTTGTTAGTGGCTTCAATAGGTCAACAAAATGTTTATGTCAGTTCCCAATTGCCCAACATTAACTACCCATAGTAGCGTGGTTGAGACACAATGCTTATGCCAGACAATAGGGATGCAAACTGTATGACATTCAAATGTATAAGAAGAATCAGTCTTCAATAATATAGTCTGAGCACGTTCTAATAAACATACTCACCAGAAAAGCTTTGGCATTCTTCTTCATACAGGGTGAATTCAGATCAACATTTTTCTCCCTTGGATTTACTCAAGTAAGGAAGTAGGTGGCCAACAACCAAAGGTACCATTTCCTCCTTCCCCCATGTATCAGGGGTGTCAGATCCTGTATCCATAATGTCTGTGTGAAGGAGAGGCTTCAACTTCAACAAGTACTGAGTGTCTCTCAGCCAGAAATATTATTCATGTGTTCAATGAGAAGGGGGTAATATTTGAGCTTGCAAAGTGAAACAGATCTGGAGTACATTTTTGTTCAGAGTTTACTATTTAAAATGGACCATGCATTTCCCACCTCACTCACACACATACCCCTTTTGTACTGGTACTCCAGAGAAGAGGTTACAGTCAGAAACCAGGTAATTTAGGAAAACAAACATATTTCTCACATTTGTACTCAAACTCTGCATTGATTGTGGTAGTTAAGCAAGATGGCAAATATGAAACATATATAATCTCAACTTTGGGACAGTACTTCCCCAAAATTGGAAATTTCTGGCTCCTGTCATTATTTAACAAATGTGATCTGATAAATAGAATTTTACTTCAGGACCCTTAGATTACAGTCCTATGGGTAGACAGACATGGGATTGCACTGATTGCCACACACTCTTAAACTCACATTTTCAAGTTTGGGTCCTAGTCTAGTTGCCTAGTCTGAGTGTTGTGTCCTAGTCTGAGTGTTGTTGCAAACAGCAAGCAGACAGGAGGAGATTACACAGAAGCAACAGTGAGTATTTAAAAAGCATCAGTATAAGTGGACATTTTGTCTTCATCTGCATATTGTTACTGAAGAAAAGACAAACAGCTCCATTCAAAAATATGTTAAGTCATAATACAGTTTAATGCAGGGGTCGGCAACCTATGGCCTGTGGGCCGGTTACGGCCCGGGGGCCCCGCGCTTACCGGCCCCGCCGCCCCGCCTGCCACTGCTGCCGCTAGGTTTGGCCGCTGCGCGGCTGTGTGTGCTGCGGCCGCCATTTTGTTTTCCAAAATGGCAGCCGCAACGCATTTGCGCATGTGCAGTACTTCTGTTCATGCACAAACGCGTCACGCTGCCATTTTGGAGAACAAAATGGCGGCCGCGACATGTGTGGTGGTGGCAGCGGCAGCGCGTGCAGGGGGGTCGTGCATGACAGCGGGGGTTGCGTGCGCGAGAGCGAGCGAGCGTGCCACCATTCCCCCCCGCCCCACCAGAAGGGACGACTTCGGGGGACCGGCCCCCAGCTCAAAAAGGTTGCCTACCCCTGGTTTAATGCTACATGTATACCCAAAAAGGAGCCCACACAAAGTGCTGTCCTGAAGTACTCCTGATTTTCTCCTCTTCCTGTATTGCTAGGAAGAGGAATAAAATAGAAATGGAGTCATGGTTTAACACAAATTCAGATTTGCCAAACAAGCCAGGTTTTGCAGCTGATTTAAGTTGATCAGAATTTGTCTTGCGTATAATGAGTCAGGAATCAGACAAGGTGAAATGGAATGCTGATCTATTTCTCATCCTGGTTGTACAGGTGGAAAGGGGCAGAGAGCACTTGGGCCTCATATTTGGCTCCTATATGTTCTTGCCTGTAACACTGCAAATTCTCCCACTCCTCCTGCTGTGAAACAGCAAACAGGGGCATCTTGGCTGTTTCCTGGATTCCAACAAGTTTAACATCAGCTCATGGTATCATGAGATACAACTGGCCTGAAAGCTGGGGGATTTTAAACAGAAGCTAGTGTGGCTTAGTGGTTTGAGGGTTGGACTATGACTCTGGAGACCAGGATTAGCTTCCCAGCTCATCCATGAAAACCCACTAGGTGATCTTGGACAAGTCACAGTCTCTCAGCCTCAGGGGAAGACAATGCCAAATCTCCTCTGAACAAATCTTGGCAAGAAAATCCCATGATAGGTTAATCTTAGGGTTGCCAAAAGTTAGAAACAACATGAAGGCACGCAACAGCAACAACCAGTGAATTCTTCCTATTCACGGGCATTCAGTTCTGGGGAATCCTGTGGATTGGAAAAAATGTGGATGGTCACACCCCACATTACTCAATGGGTAGCGATGTGCATGCATCTGCAGCAGCACATCTATGTGGCACCACCATTGAATAATATAGGATGTGGCGAGGTTGAATGCATAGATTGCTAGCAAACCAATGTGTTGTGCCCACTGTAATTCCACCCCTACATGTGTGCACGTGCACACATACACACACACACACACTTTATGTAACATAGTTCAGACCTGTAAAACCTGTAGCTGCCAGGCTGAATGCAACTGACCTGCATGGGACAGGAACTCAATAAACCTTCAATTTCTGACAAACATGCAGAAAAACCAAATACATAGTTGGATGATTCCCTTATCAAAACTAACTTACTAATCCAAGTTTTAACATTCTCCAGTTTGTGAAGAACACTTCACAAAGATAGAAAGCAATAACAACAACAAAACAGGAAGGAACAAACAGAAAAGTCCAAAAATTAGGCCAGATGTACCATTTAAACCCAATATCAAGAAGGAAACAGCAAACTGAATTAATCATCACTAGTAGGCACTGCAAATATCTGATAACACTTAGTTTTCTGGGACAAAGACTCACGACAGAATCACACTTCCGAAAAAATAAATGTTGTCTGCAGCTTAGATATATGTCACCTGACTTGAGATACAAAAAAAATAGGGATTTGGTAAGTTACAATGCACAGCTGTATTCATTTAGTTGTTCAATATCTAATCAACAAGGGCATTGCTATACAAAAGGAAGAGAAAATTTCCTGATTTTGCAATAGCTGGTTTAAGTCAGCTATATTTGAAACCATATTTTAATGATGGCCACATTTAAAGCCAGAAGGTTTCATAGGGTTCCTAATGCTAAATACCTTAATGTGTCCATTACCCTCACTTCCCTCAGTATAACAATGCTGCTTTCAGATGCCTCTCTGTAATACATAACAAAATATCGGTCTTACTTTTACATGAGGCAATCATGTTTTAATTAAATGAGATGACCCATGGAAAAATGGCCTATAGTTTAAAAAACAAAACAAAACACTGAGGCAATCATGGTGTTCTATCAATGTCCTTCTATATTCATAAGCTTTAACCATTCCCAAGGGATTTTCCCTAATTAAGCTGAACAAAGAAAAATGGTCCTGGGACTCTTTCCTACTCTGCAGACAACCATTAACCCTTTTCTATATGCCACATTTTTATGTGCTCATGTGAATTTAAAATTAGAGTTGAGGCCAATGTGATACACAAGACAGACAACTGAGCTTGGACAGAAGACAAGTCCAAGTCATTAATGTCTCACACAACTGGGAAACAAAGTAGATATGTACAAACAGTACAAAGCTTCTAATCTGTGGCCTTCCTTGCAAGTTTATAGCCAGAGTAGTAGTAGTAGTAATAATAATAATAATAATAATAATAATAATAATAATAATAATAATTTTTATTTACCGTATATCCCACCCCTCTGCAACACAATCACAGGGAGTAACATTCCCATAGAAATTATTCAACAAAAGGAGGTCTATAAATTGGTCTGCTGTTTTGTGTGCCACTTAGGCTGCTGCCACACTGCAGAATTAATGCAGTTTGACACTGCTTTAACTGTCATGGCTCCATCCTATGGAATTCTGAGATTTGTAGTTTGCTGTGGCACCAGATCTCTCAGAGAGAAGGCTAAATATTTCATCTTATAAATCCCATAATTCTATAGTATGGCAGTTAAAGTGGTGCCAAACTGAATTAATTCTGCAGTGTAGATGCAGCCTTAATCTGTATGCATCACAACATTTATTTAACATAATCAGAAGACCTATAACTATTACATCTAAGCAGACTTCCTCAACCTGGTATCCTTCAGGTATATAATGGTGAGAGCACTGGACTGGGACTTGGGTTCTAGTTCTTGGGCCAGAGCCCTTGGGCCAAAAACTTTCTCTTATCTGACCTATACTTTCAGGAAGAGGAGAGCCACTTACACCACTCTCAACTCATGGGAAGAAAAACAGAATATAAATGTAACTAATACATTTAAACTACTGTGTACATTTATTAACTGCAAATCAAGTACACAAATGACAAAATCACCAATTTATTTTTCAAGATAAAAATCATGTGCTTATCAGTTTGTTCAGCCAGTTTCAGTTCAGTTCCAGTAACCAGTATAAAACAAGATGGAGTGTGTAAAAGAAAAGGAAGCAATATTAGTCTTTAAACAATAAAGAATATATCTTGAACGAAGTAGGCCCAGTCAAAACGAATCATGGGCCACTGCTTCAAGAAATTAAAACAGCTGCTCTTAGCCAGTGATTACAGAAATTCTTAAACATCTCTACAATCACAAGTCAACCTTAGTATCCTACTTTTAGGACAGACCAAAAACTGGAGACACTCTGAAGGAAATACGGTTCTCACAGAGCAAACCAATTGACTTCTCATCCTCTTCTCTGCCACCCAAATTTAAATACCTGTCAATCATAACCATGAGAACTGGGGCTATGTACAAATGTGGTGTTACTTACACTGTAAGGTTGTTCTTTCCTTGACAGAATATACACAAGGCTGTTCTCTCAGCTGCAACAGATGAGACAATCTGTAAATTAAGCCTTGTTGAAAGAATAGGCTACAAGGTTACCAACTGTTATAGTGGGATATAGATATGGTTTTTGTCAAAGTTAGAATTTTCTCTTCCTAGTCACGTTTACACTTTTAAGTGCAACACCCCTTTCAGCCTTCACATTCTATAGGATGCTTTATCTGCCACAAAGGTGCCCTCTCTTAGCAGGTGCCTAGCTGCTGCTCCAAACAGAGGTATTCTTATTCTAATGTAGGGATTGTGCTAAGAAAAGGCAAGAGCCAAAGGGAAATGCAGACTGAAAGGTGGGAGAGGAAACAAGAGTGGCAGGGACGTGGTGGGAAGAACTTTCCTTTAAACCTAGCAAGAACCAACAAAACCTGCGAGGCGAAAACAAACACTCAATTCACAAGTGTTGTAATTAAACAAGGAGAGTCAAGAACTAATCTACCATGTTAATTGGATTGAAATTTTGGAGTTGGTAGATTTTAGTGGCAACACTGAAAAAAGAAAGAAAGAAAGCCTCGTCCCTCGGAGGCAAGGAGCCAAGGGAGCCAAGAAAAGGCAGGAAACACAACTTTGGAGAATGCCAGTGACTATTCAAAGAAGAGGCTGTCATCGGTAGAATGAAGGGGGCAGCTGATTTCCAATGAAAGCTGGCTTTTCCTCATCCCTGTTCTCTTCCCCACCCCCCTTTAAATCAAATTTTTGTTATCCAACTCAGCAACTGGAGAAGATTTGACACAATATTATTGCAATCATTAAAATAATGAAGATGCCAGCATAAAAAGTTAACTAAAAAGCAAACCATTGCACAACAATAGTTGATTCCAATTAGGTGCATGCTTTCTGCACTGAACGCTCATAAATATGGAAAACAATTAACTTTGTGCTTGAAATAAGAAGGATCAGATCCTTCATATGGAATGAGGGAAGACAAACATTGGCTCATGTGTATTTCCAATGTGCTTTAAGAGAGGAGAGAAGGGACGAGACAGGAGTCAACTGGGAACCAACTGTAATTAATAAGCAAATAATCAAGAAGATATATATATATTGATGTTGTAAAAACCAACAACCATAACCTTTTTTCTTTAGAAGACAGAGAGGACACAGAAAATGTTACATTATACATGTTATTACTGAGACTTCAAAACAAAGAAGTTGATTGTATTGCTAGAAAGAAAATGTTTAAAGCTTGATGGCTTACTTTCCAAAATCTTTTCCAACCCAAGGACAATCTAGATCCTTTCAATACTAGAAGGGAAAACAAAATATTCTTCCACTCCACTCTTCTACAAAATCTTGGGATCCATGGATTTAGAGAACTTTTCTAAATATGGCAGAGAGGGAGATTATAAGAGTACAATATATCAGTAAATGTTGCTTCCTCAGCCTTCTTTCACTGGGTTGCAACTCCTTCCATGAATAGAAGATACCCTTCTAGTAAAACCTATTATGTATCCAAAGCTATGGCATTATTCACACATTCAAATCACAGCACATTATCCTTCATGATACTCTTTGGCTTTGTTAAATATTTGGGGATTGGTGCTTAGTCTCTAGGCACCAAAGACATCTTGCTGCCTGAAGATTCAAGACATGTTGCTGCCTAAAGCAGATCAGAAAACGGCATCTTGCATTCATTCAAATAAAGATGTATACTACTCAAAGCCAGCCAAGTTGTTCTTGGCAGAGACAGAAAATCCCACAAGGCCTCTCTCCATCCCTAGCAGTTAAGAATACAGTAATATCTAGTTATCTGCCAGTTTTTCATGTTACCCAAAATAACTGCCAGAGGTGACCTTCTTATTTATTACTGATTACCGGTAATAACAGGGCCAACTTTGCTGATTAGAGTTGCAATGTCTAACTTACTTTTTAAAATATTTTCTTTCAAATGTGCCATCAAATAACATTTTTTTTATCATTTGTACTTTCAAATATACAGATAACAAGAACATCTTGTGAGGCTTTTTGCTCACATAAGAGGGTTCCTACTATGATATGCATGCATTATCTAAGAATATTCTTGCTTCAGAAATATTGTTGCTGTTTTTACCCAAACATAAACTAGAAGAATAAACCATTTTTATATTGATTTGTATCTCAAAAAATATGTTGTGGGTTCAATTCCTTTTAAGGATCAGATAATCCCAAAGCTTCATCCAAACAGGGCCCTTAAGGCCTGATGTTAGAGAACTGTTTCCATACCAAACAGGAGATTACTTCATAAGCACATATCTAGATGGCTCTTGGTATTCACATATCTCCTCATTTTACTCATCTACTGTGAACCAAATCCCTGTATGCCACAAAGGAGAGAAGATGGAACACAGAAAGTTTTTGTGGTTCTGTGATTAAAGCATTTTGCTTGCTATCCAAGATCACAGAAAAGATACTGGGCCTATTTATCCATCCATCCCACCTTTTCTGAGTCTGGTGCTCTGGGCAGCTTAACAAAAATTAAAACAGATACAGATAAAAATTAGCAGCATCACAAAAGTTAAAATATACTAGAATTAAACTAGCGATAGAATTAAAAGCAAATACAATAGAAAATGGTAAATATGAGCAATACACCATATTATTTATTACTGGTCCTTTTCCTATGAGCAATGAGTCTTCAAAGGGGAAAAATGTCTACACCTGCCTACAGAAGGATAACAAGGAAGGCACCGGACTTGGAAAGAAGTCCCAGACACTGGGAGCAGCCATTGAGAAGGCCCTCTACTACGTTCCCACCAGGTGTACCTGTGATGATAACTCCCTGGAAGATCTCAAAAGAGAAGATTAAGTCCTTCAGATAAACTAAAGCTGAGCCATATAGGACTTTGCAGGTAATACCCATCTCTTTGATTTGTGCCCAGAAGCTCACAGAAAAAAAACCCACTCAGAAGCAATGCTACTACCTATCAATTCTAATAAGGAGAAAAAAATATTTTTAAAAAATTAAGAGACCAACCAACTTACAATATTCTTCAGTTATTCATGCATTCATAAATTGTACCATTAGACAGAAAATGGAACTATAATGTAAACAGGAAAATATAACAGCATCAACAACATTACAAGCAGTCATTGTCATAGTCCTCACATGGCCAATAATAGGAGCAACCTCTGCCTGTATTGAAATCATTCAGTTCCATCTTAAATGAGTACATCTCAAACAGAATACAGGCACTATGACTCTAACAGCATCACCAGTTTTCTCCTGTACGGTTTTTACCATCCTTGCGTGATGAAGCAGCCAAAGCAGCTTTGAAAGCTTGCATAATGAATGTATTTTATTCTTCATAGTTGGCCCCCAAAAGGCATAGCTGTTAGTGGATTTTGGATTTTATTGTAATAACCAGTAAAGGCTTTGTTCATGTCCCACAGATCTTCGGGACACAAAAGACAGACAGACAGACAGACAGACAGACAGACAGACAGACAGACAGACAGACACACACACACACACACACACAGTCAAAATCAGGAAGAGATTGCAGATATAGCTAAAACAGAGTATCATTCCCACAACAACCTTAAATAATAACACATCTTTATTTTGGCTTCTTTCTCCATCCTCTCATCACAATCATTGCTAGAATCTGCAGTCTACCAGCCCCTACAATGCGTTAATGAGATAGCCTGGCTGCCTTCTTAGACACTTTCTATCAGACTTCAAGAGAGAAACGCTGCCAGCTCTGTCTGATATTCCAAAGAAAGAAAGAATAGTGAGGTTTTTGCAAAGCTTTGGTATCTGTCTTATCTGACAGACATGTAAGAAATAATGATGTGCAGGCTTTGTCAGGCAAACAAATATGATTCAAACAAATACGCCCTCAAATAATGATGATTTCTTTTGCTGTTTTTCTAGTGTGAACTGGAAGGCTATTTCTAATCCTTTCCACTCATCTTTAGATATGATGGTAACAACGAATTACAAGAGCTTTGTTTAGGGAAGAGAAGTGAAATGCTATTAGAATAAACATGCAAAATAGTAGTGTCTTTCTTCTGGCTTATTAAATACAAGAGGTAGGATGAGACTAGAAACAACATCAAACTGAACAGCATCAGAAACAGTCCCTGCTCTCATCATGAAAGGTGGTGGAATTATAAGTCAGAATCCTGTTGGTGCTTGTTCTGAGAAGGCTATTTCTCCCAAACCTTACATCCTCCATGACTGCTATGCCTACGGCTTTTTCCCTCCTGCTGCCGTTGCCTATCCTAGCACAGCTATGCTGCCGTGGTGCCCCAAGTGTACTACAGCTGTAGTACTAACTGAAGTTGCAGATCAAAAATCCACAAATGCTAGACATTATTAAAAAGTTTCATTTTTAGTACTGTACAAAGCATATTTGATATCATCTATAGTGTCATCTTAGAAAATGCTTTAAATATGGCAGCCACGCGAGAGTATATATGTTGCTCTCAGACGTTTGGCTTTGAGGAATCAGTTGCCAAACATTATTATATGCTTATTTATTAATTAAAATAAATTAGAAAAATTATTACTGAAACATTTATACATCACCCTATATCAGGGGTAGGCAACCTTTCCCCTTTAAGGGCCGAGGG
>CM034706.1:193446998-193469179 GCA_020142125.1 Phrynosoma platyrhinos | reverse complement strand
GTCTCTTCCAACTCTATGATTCTATGATTCTATGATTCTATGAAACACGAATTCAATGTCTACTCAGGAGTAAATTTCACAGCAACAGCTTCCCAACCTGCAAATCAGAGCTCAGCCCAGCCTTAACTGGCTAGCCTCTGAGCCTCAGGGAAATAAGATGTTTGTAACAGCTGCACTGAAAAAAGCTAGTTTAATTTCTTTTTTTAAAAAAAAATATAAAACTATTTTCATTTAACCATCCCAGTGGCAACATTCAATCCATATTGCTTATAAACCCTAGCCTTGCATCCAGATTTCATACTTCCTTCTGAAACTAACAATGTGCACCACTATTCTTATGCAGAGTAAAGTATCTGCAACCAAATAACACTTCATGAGACTTACATGCTGTTCATCATTTGGGCAGATCCACTGTTAGATAACAATGTCTGCTTTTAAATATAATTAGAAGGATACAGATGAGAAAATGATGAGCAGCACCTATTAGCTGCACCTCTGATTCAACTTTTTCATGGGAATACAATGCCACAACACAACAGCACTGTCAAGACTAACAGACTCATAATGGATTAAAGACAGCTTCAGATGTGGTTTCCATGAGGGAGTAACTGTTCTGCTTCGGAGTGGATGTACACAAGAAGTCGGCGCTGCCTGCATACAGTTAAGACTCAAAAACAAATATAGCAAACCACAGCTGGGAGCTAAGAGAGGACACTGGATAGGTACTGAAGGTCACTCAAGCAGAAAATTTGAACAAAAAGCTAGTGCACTCCAATGAATACCATGTTCAGATCTCGGTGCAGATATTGTATGTATTTACGGTTTAGCCTTTGGCAAGCCACTATTTCCAGTCACTGCTGAAAACCCACAGAAAAGCATGCAACCCACTGGACTGAAGTTGTTCCTGTTAGTCAGTTTACTCACTGATAAATGAAAAAATATTTTTGGTTTACTCAGCTAGCTAGATAAAAGTGAAAAGAACAAATTGTCTATGAAGTGCTACACAACTGCCACTTAGTAATAAGACTGGTATTATGTATAGAACTTGGAGCTGTTAACTTTTTAGAGGACAATTCCCAGAATGCTTCAACCAGCATAGCTGGGGGATTCTGGAAGCTGCAGTCCAAATAGCAACTTCTTCAAGCTCTAATTATATGTAAGGGGGAAAAGGTTACATAAAGCCAAGGATATGATTAAGAAATGGTCTAAAGACAGAAAATGAATGCCTGAAACTGCCACATTGCACATTAGGCTGTTGGTGCACTAAATCCAGAGTTGTCAGTATTGGCTGACAGCACTTCAGGGTTTTATGAAAAGATCTCTCCTAATCTTACCTGAAAAAATCCAGGAATGGAATATGAGACCTTCTTCAAACAAAGCATCTCTTATCACCAAATTAGATCCTAACAGCAATGAACCTTCTATATCCATTTGTCAGTTATCTGAGAAAATAACTCCTTTATTTATATATAACCTTATTTTGGGCTTTCTCTTTCAAATAACAAGAAACAGGCTTACAGATGTAGTTTTGCATCTATAATCAAGTGTATGCAACAGTTTATTCTTGGGAGGGCAAACAGTTGATGCTCATATTGGATCTCAGAGACTGGCATGTGACTATTCCTTGGAGCATGCTGAAGAGAGTCACTGCTGGTAGGAACTGGTCCAGTGAGGCCAGTGGGTTTTAACAATAATTAATCTCGGTATAATCATCCAACCCAGCAGCTGATAAATAAGAGTGCACAGCTCTGAAAAAGAACACTGGAAAATATCTCCCCGCACTGCAATCACCAGAACAACAGACAAAGAGAGGCAACAATTAGAGATGTAGCCTGCCCTACGAGTGGAGAGAGGAAAGAAAGATCTTTTCCAGGAACTAAACAGAAGCACTCCGAATGTGGTCCTGGAGGGCATTTTCAATCAACAATCCAGTGAGGGAGGAAATGTTCAGGAATCAACAATGATTGCATTGAATGAGAAGAATAAACTTACTTTGAATCCCAGGGCTCAAAATCTATTCTGTACAAGATTTGTTACAGTAGGGCATGTTTGTTGTCATAACCTCCTGTGAAAATGTTACAGGAGAAAAGGAAGGAAAAAAACTTGCAAATATGGGCTTGGATAAGCAACGCATGGGAATAAAAGAAGGTAGCCAACTGCAGCATAGTGAATTCTATGACGGGAGAGAAGTTTGGGAGAAGGGTTTGTTAATAGTTCAGTTGGTGACAGCTGAGAGAGACCATTGAGATGGAAAGGGGATGGATATGTCTGGATGATGTTGAGTGACTGAAAGAAAGGAGGTTGGATAATACCGAACCTTAATTCTATTATCTGTTTGAAACTAAGCACTGGGAATGAGGCCCTGTCTGCATGAGCCAAAATACTCCAGGAGCAGCCCAGAGAGAGTATTCTGACCCCAGAGGTGCTCCTGTATCCCTCCCCTTTACTTGGCACTCCCAATGCAATGCAGGGCAGCTGTTCACACGTGTCCTCCTGTACCATCAGGTTCAGCCACTGCAGTGGCAGATCACTCACTCTTGAGATCAGGACACGGTGTTCAGCATCAATCACATGGCTGGGTGCCTTGTTCTGCCCAAAGAGTGGAAATAACCACCTGTGTTGCAATGGAGGGCCCCACATATTCTGGGAAGATCCAGACCACAAGGTGAGTTATTCTAATCTGTTATGGGGGGTGGGGATACCATGGGTTTGGTACTAAAGTGGCTATACGGCATCCAGACTGTATAAACTGGGGTTTGGGCTTCCCACCTAGAGGACATCTGGGCTTCCCACCTAGAGGACAAGGTGAGGACGTGTTATTTGGCCCATGCAGAGAGGGCTGGACTAAAGCATCAAACAATCTGTATCATATAATAAACAAATTGAACTGCTTGTTAATCTGTTAAATCTGTCTCTGATTGGCTTCCTTCATCTGAATCAAGTGGTGATCACACATATCATTTAAGAAACTACTTTTAAGCAAACCTGTCCATGCTAAGATCACCTGGAAGCCCCGAACCCACATACAAAAAGGGATTTTAAAGGGGAGCAAAGGGCAGTGTGAGAATAGCAGGTTATAAAGGCTAGGAACTGTGAGACTAGCCTTGGACAGGCCAACATCTCACACACACTCTCAAAAAACTACATAAAATGTAGGGCATTCTGCCACTCAGACCCCAGCTCATAGTATAATCCCACACAATTCTTCATGACTGATAACATACTCATGTATTCTGCCAACTCCGATTGAGTTCCATCACTCCAGTGGCAGCATCAACATCAAGTACTGCATTTGGGAAATGTAGTTGGCAGCTGCCAGGGGGAATAAGCACCGACAAATATGGGCAAGGGCTCAATTAATGGAAAGGTTCAAACTCATTATGTAATAGATCCTGACATTTACTGCAGGATGGCAGGTGCTGTCATTGGGTCTACATTTCATCATTTGCAGGTTAGCAATGGACACACAGCTTCCTAATCTCTGATCCACCTACTAAAAACAACGATCATTAATGATGTGAAAATTATGATTTTTCTGTTATGTACTAACCTTTTAAGAAATCACTTCTAAGAAATAATCTCACCCTAAGCAGGTTTTGTATTTCCAACACTACAAGGCAGAAGCTTGCAGACTATGTTTACTAAAGTACATAAAACTTTTCATTGACTACAAACAGATGTTACAGTTGAAGGACAAATACATCCATTTAAAAAAATACTAGGCCATGAACAATTAGGATAAGGACTGTTTATTAAAAACTTCAGACACACATTTTCCCCTGCATACAAATCCCATGTGAATACCCCCAAGGTCAACCCATAGCATCACTCCCAAGTGGTCTTGTAGCCCCATTTTCAAAGCATGCTGAACAGTGTGTGTGATCTGACAGCTTTCCCTTTTTAAAACTGTAAATGGAAACCAGGGGGAAATACTTCTCAGACCACCCTGTAGTAAGTGTGTACCTATCCTCTCCTGCCCCATTTCCTAATATTTTAAAAGTGATTATCCTCTCTAGTTTAATGCTTTTTAAGTATTGCATTTCCTAATGTTTTAGAAGTTCTGTTTTAAACTTATACTGTAAACCACTTTGAGTCCCATTTAGGAGAAAAATGGGATAAAAATAAATAAATAAATAAATAAATAAAATTATCACCTTCAATGGTGGAAAATTCAGATGAGATGTTTGGATCAGTCCCAAATGAAAACAAAACCAGTAATAATGACTCACTTAAAGCCTAAAAGTCAAGCTTAATCAATAAGACCAAGCTCATGTTTGAAAACATTTACTATGGAAGGCCATGTCAGGGTTCACATATGTTGAATGAGCAAAAGGATCCTCCACAAACCTTATTAACAACAAACTAATGATGATAGTCGTAAGATAAAGAAAGGCAGCTCCAGTGTCACTAAGGCAGACAATTCACATGGAGAGTTGTTGCATACATGTTGCATGAAATCCATACAGTAGTCAGGTTCTATTCTACCCAGTAATTATATTGCTTTACACCACCCAAGAAAATCCCAGCTGAGCAACATACTCACTAGCTCACTTCAGACTTTTTAAGTTTGTAGTACTCAATAGCAAAATATGAACAAACTACCTCAACAAACTAAAGCAAAGAAAATAGGAAACCTAAAATATCTTACCCAGCAGAAAAACATGGTTTCAATATTATATAAACAGAGTAAAAACCAATGTGATATAAAAATGTTGGAAAGGATGTCAAAATGGACCTTTCTAGATAGGAAATAGCTTTTTTCAACTTTCTGCACATTGATCTAGTAGCCACAATTCTCCTCCAGTTCTATACGGGCGTAAGAAGAAGCAAACACCAGTGTGACCTCATTTGGGTCAATTGCTAGGGCTTCCACATGTGTGTTGTTGTTTTTTTGCCTTGTCCCTACCACCATTATGAGTTAATGTACTTTTTAAATGTACTTTTATACTTTTAATTTAGCGTTTTACTAACGTTATCTCAAAGAATCCTCTCTCCATTTTCCTGTCTCTCTTTAATCTCAGAAATTTTAGCAGCAGGTCCTCAACCATCTTCTGTTTTGCTGCCTAGCACAGGAATTTTGGCACCAGTCCCTAAGAGAAACCTAGCTCTTAAAAATCCTTTATAGTTATAGAAGCACCACCCATTTTTTCTTCTTTTGCTTCTAGGACATGCCCTTTTAAAACTTCAGCTTCACACTGGCAATGAACTTGGACAACAACCAAAAACAGCCAGATTTCAAGATATCTATCACAAATCCTTGATGAGTTAGGACAGATTAACATCTTTGTTTCTGGGAAGCCTCCATTTGGATATTTGATTCTTTGACTTGAAAGCGACAATTCTGTTGTTGTGTACCTCAAGTCATTTCCAATATATGGCGACTCTAAGGCAAATCTATCATGGGGTTTTTCAGCAAGTTTTATTCAGAGAAGGATTTGCCTTTCTCTTCCTCTGAGGCTGACAGTGACTTGCCCAAGGTCACCCAGTGGGTTTATATGGCCAAGCCGGAATTCAAACTCTGGTCTCCAGAGTCATAGTCCAATTTCAAACCACTATGCCATGCTGGCTAAATTTCAAGGCAGCCAGTATGTCTTCATGAGTGATGCCTGCCGCAGACAAATACACAGAATGTCTCTTTTGTTATTATAGACGTACAATGAATAAGTCTTGCATCCAATTACAGCCCAGGCCTATAATTAAAAACACAGGGGGAAAACAATCATATTTAGTGCATAAGCCCTATCAAGCCAATAGATGAAGAGTCAGGCTAATATGCCGGAGAGCTCAGAACGAGCCCCCTATCATCTATAAAGCTCTACCTACGAACTATGAGGGAGGTTAATACAAAAGGGTGGGTTGAGTATCAGAAAGCAGATATGGCAAGTAGGATTTCTA
This sequence comes from Phrynosoma platyrhinos, assembly GCA_020142125.1. NCBI lineage: Eukaryota > Metazoa > Chordata > Lepidosauria > Squamata > Phrynosomatidae > Phrynosoma > Phrynosoma platyrhinos. Next base: position 193,463,284 of record CM034706.1, on the reverse strand, counting down.
GATTGGTGAGTTCTCTGCTGTTTACTCCCCCTAACTACAGTTCCCCATTGTATCCTGGGACAAGAAACTAAGGATTAAATGTGCACACTGGAACACTATAATCCATGGACATGAATCAACCCTGTCACCACAATAGATGTCAGCAGGGAAGAGATTATGCAATAATTTTCTTAGCCAAGCCAGGATAAATTTCTTCCTTCCATTTTTATGCTCTGCGCTTGAAATATTAGTTTTGAGTTTCACAGCTCTTGCTGCTGGTCTTCCAAAGGACTAATGTGCGTGCAGAATTGTTAACTTATAGTGATCCCATGAATTTGGGTTTTTCTTAGGCAAGAAATACTCAGAGGTAGTTTTGCAAGTTCCTTTCTCTGAAATATAACCTACAGTACCTGATTCATTGGTGATCTCCCATCCAAGTACTAACCAGGGGTGATCCTGCTTTGCTTCCAAGATCAGATAGGGCCTGATGCCTTCGGGGGTGGGAGTGAGGAAAGATTATTTATTTGCATGTTTAAAGGGATTACTAGACAAACATGGTAGCAGTGATTATGCCAAGTATTCTCTTTTCACAGAAAGAGTAATATACTTGACAGAAACGTAATACAGAGGTTCTTCATTTGTAGTATAAATATATATCCATTTCCATTGTTGGTGTTTTATCTGCAACAACAAAAGCTAAAAACTTTATTTCTAAATGAAACCAGAACATTCTTAAAATCGAGATGGACCTAATTCTCTACTAAGTCTGCAGTTTTTCCTTATGATTGACCTTTTCACATTTGGAAAAAAATTGAGATCAGAAGAGGTGTTATTAATTATCCACACCAACAGCAGTGAAGTTCACAATGCAATTATATTTTTGGAGACAGGAAATAAGGATTGTTTCAATTACTAGCCAGGATAATAATAAAATGAATGAATGAGTGTGGAGAAATACTCAGTTCAACTCTGTTGATAACACATACTTCTGCCTCCTCAGCAGAATCCTCTAGGCTCCTTCAAATTACAAAGGTGGCCCCAGAGATTCATGCCAACTGGCCGGTTGCACTCCTGCCAACATCCCTAATGAAGGTGGTGATCAAAAACGAGAGGCAAACCAATGAAGCCAGCCTCCCTTTTCTCTTAAGACAAAAGAGAAAAAGGAATCAATATTTGCCAGTCTCCAAAAGGAGCGGGAGGAATTCTATTCAGATTCAAAGGGCTGTAAATTGAAGCATTTATTTTTTTAAAAAAAAAAAAAAGGGGGGGGGAGAAGAGGCATGCCCTTTTAAGACAAAATTACATGGAACATAATTCATTATTTTTTCAGCACCTCCATAGAATTTATTCATGCCATCTCTTTTGATGTGCCTATCCTAAAACCAAACCAGCTGCTTGATGGTTTAGGTCCAAATCATATCTGCAATTCATCCTGGTTCTTTGAAGGGCGCCTCCAATCCTTAATTAAAAAGTAAAATCAAAAAGTGTTTTGTTGATGTACACAAACATATCATAAAAACATTAAGTAACATTTCCATGATCTGTAGCAGAATTCACAAAAAGCAACTAACTTTTTTTTTAATTTATTGATATGCTTACAGTAGAAATTGCTCAATACAGTTAATGGGTATCATCTTTCACAAAAATGAGCACAATCTGATGAAGAGAGAATATTTTGCAGCACTGCACTAGCTTTGAATTTACCATCTCTGCAGGAGTGTGTGGTCCTCCAGATGCTATTGACTGAAACCTGCAACACCCCTACTCAGCACAGCCAATGGCGAGAAATACTGGGATTGCATTTCAGCAACATCTGGAGGGCTGCATGATTCCTGCTCCTGCTCTCCAACCAGAGAGTTATTCTGGTTATGGCTAGTCAAAGAATGCAAAACTGAAGATTTATCTCCCAAAATGGGATTCAAGGCGGCTACGTTTACTGACTCACAATAATATACACAGTCCAAATCTGTTTCAATCTACTCAAATCCCACCTCAGAAATATTTTTATAGCAACATGTGATATTCCCCTGAAGTAGCTGTAAATATGTCTGTGAGTCAACAAACTTTCCCTGCATTAATTTTTGCCTTCTTCTTCACTTTATTATAACCAGTGTCCAAACACGTTTACAGGTATATAGAAAACAATGTTGTCATCCAGGACCAATACATACAACACCTATGCTACACGAACCAATATTATTTCTCTTTTATTGGTTATATGAAGGCTCTCAACACTTTATGTATCAGCAAGTAGTGGATTATTTTATACATCCAGCAACAGTGGTAACTACTATATTCATGAGTTAGCATCACTGGGCCATGATATCAGCAATAATTAGGGCCTTTTTGTTGCAAGTGCTTGTCAGAACAGCTATTTCTTGTTAATTCTTGAATCAAAGCACACATAAGTATCATAATGAACCAGAACCAATACACTGATATTGATGAATTGCCATCAGTAAATACCAGACGCTGGAGCAAAGATGGGATGGCTGCTCCCTTTATGAGCTGTTTTTAAGCTTCCCAAAATGTCTTACTGACCACTCTGGGAAATAAGAACTCTAGGATTAGATGGTGTGTGATTAATCCAGTCTTCCTTATGCTGGTCGGAGATAACAGAAGTCATATTCTGACTCATGTAGAAGGCATCATGTTGGAGAATCCCGATTCCAATCCAACAGGCCATATTTTGAGTTCTTTTAATTTGGACAACTATCAGGTGAACAACCTAATGCAGCCATTTGTTGCTGTCTTTGTGTGCCTTCAAGTAGTTTCTGATTTATTGTGACCCTAAGGCAAACTTATAATGGGTTTTTCTGGGGCTGAGAGGGTGAGACTCATGGGTTTCCATGGTAGAGTAGGAAATCAAGCCATGATCTCCAGAGTCTTACTCCTATGCTCAAACATACACTGTGCTGGCTCTCAGATGAAATCATACTATACTTTAAACAAAAGAGAAGTATGTTGCTTAACAAGGGATAAGCTAGATGTCATGTTAAATGCATAAAGATGTAAGATATTGTCTTTACTTTTTTTCACAGTGGAAATATGATCCAGAATCAGTACATCAAGTCATAAGGATTTAATCTTTTGCCTTCCCAACCAAAGTTTTTAATTAAATTCACCTCCAAATATCAACGTTTTCCATTTTTACCCATCTTCAAATTGTATCTAGTTAAAAAAAAACTTGTTGGGAAAAGTTTGTTCTTCTTGTTGTGCGCCTTCAAGTTGTTTCTGACTTATGGTAACCCTAAGGCAATTTAAGAACCAGCATGGTGTATATAGTGGACTCCAGAAACCAGAGCTCGAACCCCTGCCTGGCCATGGAATTCCACTGAGTGACCTTGGCCACGTCACATTATCTCAGCCTCAGAAGATGGCAATGGCAAACTCCCTCTGAAGAAACCTGTCAGGAAAACCCTTTTGTCTTAGGGTAAGAATAAGTCAGAAACAACTTGAAGGCACATAACAACAACAAAGGCAAATTTATTACGGCGTTTTCTGGGGATGACAGTATGTGACTCATCCAAGGTCACCCAGTGGTTTTCTATGATCGAGTGGGGAATCAAACCCTGATCTCCAGAGTTGTAATCCAAGTTAAAACCACTATTTTACCCTCATGCTATCAGCAAAATCCACATCACCCCCACACGTACTTATTAGTAAAAAAGAAAGGATTTTGCTGAATCCTATACATTTAGTGTAGCATCTGCTTTACCCCTCAGTGTCTAATGCTCAAAATCACATCTGCTATTATAGTGAAACAACTAAAAGACCCATTTACACAGAGACCAACACATATTGTCCCATTATACAAAGCCCAATTCAACAGAACCAGAGAGAAGGCATCCAAGTACATTAAGTTGTGCTAATGAGGCCTTGCTCCAGATAACCATTTATTTGACAAGATAAGTCTGTTAACTGCAAAAGGTGCTTACAAAGCAGTAAAGCCAGACACTGAACAGCAGACAATGCAAATGCAAAATACACAACTGAACAACACAATCACTACAAGCTAGACGTTTTCTCCCTATATAGCCATTCTCTCTTGTTAATATTAACTCCAAACAAATCTAAACAAGCTCCAGAGAAATACTAGTTGATGGAATTTCATCACTTCTTTCCTACTTGTGACAGTCTTTTGGTTTATTGCAGGAAACAGGACAAACTAAACAATCCCCACCCCACAAATAAACCTAATGAAATGAGCCATGGTTAAGGAATAAGACTAAAATTCACCTAATAGCATTCAGAGATGTAACTATCTCTTTGGTCCTATATTTTTTCCAGAGGTTATTCCACAGTTCTGACTCTTGTAACACATAGAAACATTCACTGCCTTGGACAGTAGTGTGTCCCAGACCTACAAATAGGTTTATAACATCTTTTTCACTGCTCCAGTTTGAGGACAGAGATCATTAAATGTCATGTTCCACTGAAAAACAGCCTATAACAAAAATGTAAGAATATGTCTTCTGGAACAGTGATACCTAGGCTACAATCCTATACATTTTTAGTATAAATATATGCCAGTATAGTTACACCAGATCCTACAGCTGCACATCTGACTGAACAGCATGTACCAAAGCTTTGAGCTCTCCCTTTGCATGACAACTCAATAGCTTATCGCCCATCATACTGAGAGACTGAATTAAAGACTGAAGCCAGGATGAGAAACTGCTTTGCTGCCTATGATTTAGAAGCCAATTCCAGTTACAATGGTTCAGAGGTAGCAATTAACCATGGTAATGTTAATCAGAAAAGCTCAGCTGGGGGAAAGAGAAAGGAAGTATATAAGCCCACAGGATACTCCCAAACTCCAAGCCACAATATGACAATGTTCAGCAAAACACGTGAATCTTAACATAAGAAAAGTGACAGAAAAAAAGAATGTCAGAAGAAGAGTCTTTTCTTTCATAATATGATGATAGCACAAAAGTCTTCTTCCCTGTCCACAATTATTGGTCCAGCTCTGCCCTGAACTGAACTCTAGCAGTTTTAGCCAAAGCAAACATAAGGTAGTGGTTTGAGTGTTGGACTACGACTTTGAAAACCAGGGTGAAAATCCCAATTCAGCCATGGAAGCCTAATGGGTTACCTTAAGCAGGTCACAGTCTCTCAGCCTCACAGGGAGGAAAAGACAAAAATAAATAACTAAACAGAACAAATCTTACCAAGAAGACACCCCCTCCCACAGGTCTCTTTAGGGTCATCATAAATCAGAAGCAATTTGAAGCCACACAATGGCCTACACAATTAGCAGAATAACCCACTTTGCATGAGAGTGTGAGATTCTAGCCTGAGACAGCAACTCTAGTGGGACTATTCTACAGCAGTGTGTGTGATAATCACTTGTCGACTCCATGAATTCTGAAATATAGCCTACAGCACATGGTATTTGTTGGTGGTCTCCCATCTAAGTACTAACTGGTCCTGGCCCTGCTTATCCTCTATAATCAGATGGGACTTGAGGCTTCTATTGGGTGAAAACAGGATTATCATCTTCTTCATTTAGTTTTTTACTAGGTTAATTGGACCATTAACCCAATGCTAAAATCATTGCTCTATGTCTACTGAGGGAAGTATAATTATTTTCTGAACCATACGGGCTTCAAAAAAGAAGAACCTATTTTTCTTCATATTTAAAGAAGCAGTGCTAACAGATAACTGTGTGTGCTTTTTTTAGTTGATTTCTGCATCTCCATCATATTTTCTTGTTTCTGATTTTTTTTAAAAAAACACAGAAGTGGGGAAAGAACTAAAGAACTAGTTTGCAAAATAAATACTGGTCAAAGTTCTAGGAGAGCCGTGCCACATCAAATTACCTCTGATTAGTTGTGCTGGAATGAATGAAATGTCTACTTTCCCTTATATAGCTATTAAATTCTGATGGAATCACATGTTTATTTATGCCTTGTGCCCCTATTTGATCATGCATTCTACATTGTACTCAGAACCTGAAAAATTACTTTCCAAAAATAGCTTGATCCTGTTATTCATTACAATGTTTGAAAAGTACCCCACCATCATTACTCATTACAGTGTTGGAAAAGTAAGTTATCATCCTGTTTGTTTTATTTTTCTGTTATCTTTTGACACTTTTTTTCCTGATAGAAAACACAATCAGATTGATAAGAGAATGACATAAAACATGAACAATTCCTGTCAAAATGCCTCTCAAGTCATGCTTTAAAGGTAGCTTTGGAAAATAATTACAAACTCTTACTCACTACATTATATGTGAAATGTAAACCCATCATAATTTCATTCCTGCCCCAAAGTAACTGGAAGCAGGTAAATGCATTAGTGTGGGTCATTACCTCCAAGTCCTACATTCAGCAACATATAGAATTGCAACAGTACCTTTATTATCCAAACCAGAGCTTGGAAAAATTACTTTTTAAGGCAACAGTAATCATGCTAGCTGGGGGATTCTAAAATCCAAAAAAGGTAACTTGCCAAATTCTGACGCTCAAGCTCCTATCACAGGTGTGTCAGCGATAAATACAGTGGACCCTCCATATTTGCTGGGATTAGCGTGCAGGATCCCCATGAAAGTGGGGAAAAACACAAATAAAGGAACACCCTTTTTTTAAAAAAAAACTTGAAGAGATTGCATCCCTAGGAATCTCTAGGTCCTCCAGCACTACTTTGGTGAACAACCACAGGTACACTGGGGGACCTAGACATTACTAGAGAGAATATATTAATTCATGAATAGTCAAAGCCACAAATATGGAGAGCCAACTGTACAGCAGGGGATCAAAATGTGCAAAGGAAAGCTGCCTTAAGGTTGGTTACTGAAAGGACTCAAATCTAACATCATTTCAACACAAAACAAACTTTGGAGCAGCCAGCAAGCAGTGCAGGAACACCAAGAGTCTGTTCAAAAACTGCTTGCAAAAGCAAGGAAGGCACCACCAGCTCTCCAACACGTTTCCCCCCATCCCCAGAACAAGAATAGTTTTCCCATTACACCCTTTACAATATAACGTATTCTTTTTGAAATTGGAGAATATGCTTTTACGCCTACAAGGCCTAATTTATTTTATAAGCTGATTATTTTCATTTAGGTTGTCATTTCTGCAAATAAAGAGATAAGTGCAATATGTGAACATTTAACGTTTTTCCACAGCAGCTAACATTTTGGGTGTTAATGCTCACTTGTCGCTTGCCCCTAAGCAGTAAGCTATAAATAGTAGATTTAAAGCTGCCTAGGGTAAAAATTATTCTCTCCTAAGCAATTTAGGATTTATTAGTGAGATACCAATTAACCTTTACCTCCTGCACTAAATAAAAAAACAGTAACACTAAATCTGGAAATTTGCTCCAGTTTTGTTCCTCCTAGACCCAGAAAGCTATCTTCTCTACACATTTTCACATTCTGCCTCTACAGTTGATAGTCAGGTTCCAAACAATACAGGCCCCAAGCAACAAGTAAAATAATAATCAATTGCTGCAGACACAGAATGAGAAAATGCATTTAGGGAGAGCAAAGACACCATTTCAGAACAAGGGAAGGGGAAAGAAGCAAAATTTCAAAGGACTGCTCTTACAGCAGAGAGTAAACTACAAAGGACAGATGCTTTTTAAAAGCACCTTGTTTTAAAATACTACCTACAGCTACGTAACTAGAACTATAAAGCAAGTTACTATATAGGCATCTCACTTTGGCTGAGGCCATGTGCCACCTTTATCAGGCACACCTAGGATAGGTCCCAAAACATTTTGAACACATTTATTTAACACATGCTTGTCCACCTAAGCTACAAAGCAAGGATTACATGGCAGGGCACAGTCAACTTCTTATGCCAAATTGAAAACATCAGAAGGCAAAATCTATTTCCCTCTCCACCAAATGTCAATATGAACTGCTATTTTCAGACTTTAATAGACCCTGGCTCCAATAAGAACCAGGCAGGAGAGAACTTGTGTAAAGTTGTGGATCACAATAAATGTAAGCTGGAAAGAGGTAGACAGGTTTATTTATTTAGATGTTTTTATGTCATCTTCCAGGGTAAACAAAACTTCTCAAGGTGGATCAAAACATAATATAGTTTTTAAGTATAACACACATTAAAATGCGAGCACAGATGAAGCAGATGAACACTCTACATAAAACATTGGTTAATAAAAGATAAAAGCAGCAAGTGTTTAAAAATCCAGGCCAGCATAATCAATTAAAAGCAAACAAGAAGAACTAGAAAAGAAAGAGGCATCACCACTGAAAATGCATTGTCTCTTATACTGGAAAACCTAATTAGTCTTGATAGTGGTCTGTGAACAAGATCTCTATAGCCAATCATAAGGCTCAGTTAGCACACATGGAAGCAAATTTCACTCGCTTTCTCCATGCACTCTATTAGCATAAAAATGAAATCTTACATCCTACTCTATAGTCAAATGGGGTCAAGCAAATATTTAACAAGCAAACACACACACACATAATTCAGTGCTTTGACCCACAGAAAAGGGTCAACACCAGGCCAGCAACATTACTGATTTTTTACTGATATGGAATAGGCTGGATCTATTCCATATCACAACTTCTTCTGAACCTGGGAATTTTAAAACAAGTCTGGCAACACATCATAACAGAAGCCCCCAATAAACTTATTCCCATGATTCTTTGAATGCTAATATAAGCCCAATGAATATTAAAAAATAAAGAATATGCACTCACTGTGCATGTAGAAACAGTGATTTGCAGATGCAGTCACTTGTGAAGAATGACAGCATGAGATCTCAGGGCCCCTGCCTAACATAGCTGCTGCTTCCTTGTTCAAAGAGCACTATGCTTTGCTGGACAAATAAATGGATTATCATTATTACTAGCTTCGTTTTGCTGGAAAGAAACTTCATATGTTCTGTTGAAGTACAACAGACACAATGTCCTATTTCAGCCTGTGCCACCTAATAGCTTAGATCAGGGACCGGCAACCTACGGCCTGGGGGCTGGTTAAGGCCCAGGTCCCTGGACTTACCGGCCCAGGCCGAAGGTTGCCGCCACGACTGCGGCGCGTTTTTGCCGCTGTGCAGCTGTGACATGTGCTGCGGCAGCGTGCGCGGGGGGGTTGCGCGCATCGGCGGAGGGCGTGCGTGCCGCCATTCCCTCCCCCCTTGGCCCAGCCAAGACCTGGGCTACGGGAGACCGGCCCAGGTCTCAAAAAGGTTGCCTACCCCTGGCTTAGCAAGTGTTACACAGTTTAGAAGTGACACTAGAAAAATCCTCATATAAGAGATGGTGTGAACTTATTTTATCCAGGATAGATCAGGAATGGAGACAGAAGAAATGTGAGATTTAACAACTGGAAGCTGATTTTGTCCAGTATAAGTATAAATTATGCATAAACAGACTTTAGGGCCTGTACAGACTGCCAGAAATAATCCAGTTTGAGACCACTTTAACTGTCTTGGCTCAATTCTAGGGAATCATGGGAACTGTAGTTTATTGTGGCACCAGAGCTCTCTGACAGAGAAGGCTCAATGTCCCAGAAAAAATACAATTCCCATGATTCCCTAGGACTGAGCCAGGACAGTTAAAGTGGTCTCAAGCTGAATTATTTCTGGCAGTCTGTACAGGCCCTACATCAGCGGTACGTTTTATGTTCACTAAGTGTTCTGTACAGGTTGAGTCTCCCTTATCTGGAATTCTGAAATATTCCAAAAACCAAAACATTTTTCATGGATGGCTGAGACAGTGATACTGTCTCAGTGAGACTGCTTTCTGATGGTTCAATGTAAGCAAACTTTGTTCCATGCACAGAATTATTTAGAATATTGTATAAAATTACCTCAAGGCTATGTATATACTGTGTATATGAAACATAAATGAATTCTGTGTTTAAACTTGGGTCTCATCTCCAAGATATCTCATTATAAATGCATACGCAAATACAGGTATTCCACAATACAAAAAAAATAAAATAAAATCTGAAATCCAAAACACCTCTGGTTCCAAGCATTTCAGATAAGAGAGACTCAACCTGTACTCCATTTACCACATGTTGTTTGTTATTATGGGATTTACAGTCTAAGACAGTGGATCCCAAACTCTGATCCTCCAGCTATTTTGGACCTCAACTCCCAGAAGCCGCAGCCAACTTGTCCAAAGTTCAGGAATCCTGGGAGATGAAGTCCTGGAGTACTAAAGTTTGAAAACCACTTGTCTAAGACATAAAAAGAGAAAATGAAGATGCCCGCACTAGTGTAGCTGAAGCGTCGTGTGCTATCTATCTAAACATTTTTCCAGGTTATTCACACACACACACACACACACACTTCTCGTCTGAGTCTTGAAAAACATTATCTCTGTACTATGATATTCATCATTATGTGAGAACTATACACTAACTCCAACACGTGAATTTGAGATGATACAGTCCTCACATAAGGACTGCATCACATTAAAAGATATACATCCTTAGATATTCAGTTATCCCCCCTACACACACACACACAGAGCAGTATCTGTCCATTTTCATTTCAAGGAGCCAGCAGGCATTTGTTTGATGAAATCCTGCCCCAGGTATACACACAAATTATTTTATACATAGCAATGCTATGACAAGAAGGAAGTGCATTTTTGATTTTCTCTGCAACATTTACCTGTCCATGTAAAAAGGATTCTGGGTATGGAAAACATTCAGTTGTAATCCACAACCTGCAGTGGGACAATCTTGACACAGGTTTACTACCTCGTCTTGTTTCTAAGACCTAGGCTTCATGGGGACTAGGGTTAATGACTATGGCAGTGATCAGCTACAGAAGAAAAACACAGCAGAAGTAAATAACACAAGAAAGCAATTCTTCAATATCTAATGTCTACTTGTTCCTCAGGCTGAACAGTTGTGGTTTCCTGGAACAAAGACTGAGGGCTTTGCAAATTACAACACAGCCTTCGCTATTTCCCTAAAAGGTACAGTATTTTCAGATACACACACACTTGGTATTTTATTGCCACCACCAAAGCAGAAACCTTACCACTGTTCTGCAGGCAGAATCATAAATGGCACAACATTCCTCTTTCATCTATGAGTAACCTCTTGTTTCTCTGTCATTCACAAATCATGCAGCTTCTCAAATTAGCATGAATCAACAGTTCTCCAAGCTTACACAACAGCACCCCAAGATACACACATTCTGACAATGCACTGCAGTACAGGGTAAAGTGCCTAAGATTTGTAAGATCTGGGTTCAAATCCCACAGTAAACCATGGTGTTCACTCACAGCCCAATGCTAGGGATATTTAAGTAAAGTCACAACCCAATGAGCTCAACAAGTCTTACAGTCAAGTATATAATGTACAGCAGGGGTGGACAACTTTGTTGGACTACAGTTCTCATCATCCCTCACTATTGGTTGTGCTACCTAAGGCTGCTGGAAACTGCAGTTCAATAACATCCAGAGTGTCGCACATTCTGCACCCAACTGTGAAGGGCTGCAAATTGAATGAACTTGGACTGGTTGGTAATATGTGGCTTAATTTAGCTCACAAATTGTTACACAGACAGAGCAAACAGAGAAGAATTACTTATTAGCCACCTTGGTATAGTGGTTTGAGAGTTGGACTGTGACTCTGGAGACCAGGGTTTAAATCCCCACTCAACCATGGAAACCCACTGGTGATCCTGGGCAAGTTACACTCTCTCAGCCTCATAGGATGGGAGGATGGCAAAGGCAAACCCCCTCTGAACAAATCTTGCCAAGAAAACCCTGTGATAGGTTAGCCTTCGAAAAGACTTGGCGGCATACAACAACTGCTACTCTGAGCTCCTTAGCAGATGCTAGTGGCTTTTCATGATATGAACAAACACTAAATGGCTATAAAACAAAAAAGGCAACACTGTTTTTTTCAGCTACATATGAACAATGAATAAATACATCTGAATTGGGGGAAATCTTTCTTGTATTACCTTCCTAGAGCTTGATCATGACTATCTGGATAGCTCCAACTCCAAGCAGCTTATAACACATTAAATAACTATTTTCCTTTACATAATACACACAAAGGTATTTCAAAAACTCTTCAGCATTAAGAAAAGGTGGGAATACCCAAATACTAGAAATTCAAGTTGAACACGATCATGTTTATTCCAAATCATAAGCAGTGCTTATAGGAAACATCAAAAAGTCTGTCATCGGAAGATGGAGATAAGCACAAGCGTTGGTTGAGTAACTGTGGAAAGAACTGAAATTTTAAAATGAAAAACTAATAGCACCCTCCCATAGCATTAAAGAGATTCTTTTCATAGCCTGACAGTGCAAATCTACGCACGTCTGCTAAGAAGTTAGCCCATGATTGAATTCAGTGGCCTTATTTCCAAGGCAGGTATGTGACTCTGAAGACCAGGATTTGATTCCCCACTCAGCCATGAAACCCGCCAGATGACTTTGGGCAAGTCACATGCTCTCAGCCTTAGGGAAAGGAAAATGCAAAACTCCCCTGAACAAATCTTGCAAAAAAACAAACAAAAAAAAACACAACCCAAAACAGTGATAAATTTGCCTTAGGAAATGACTTGAAGGCACACCAGGTATGTGCAGGATTGCAGACTAACAGATCTGCTCTTTGCAAGAATTTACTGGGAAAAGACGATCACCTAGGCTGACGTTTGTTGGTAAAGAGCTTACTCATTCCCGACTCTAAAGGATTCATCATGACTATGCAATAGTAAACAGCTTTGGGTGAGTAAATTTAGACTGCCTTTGCAACATTTCCTTGTCCTCTCCGGCTAAGCCAAGGGCAGGAAGGCAAAGCCAGGCAGGCTCAAGGTGTGTCTAATACTCTTCTTCTCTCCACTCCCACATCCTTTCTTTTAAGGAAGCCGGCATGTGACCTATCTGGCGTTAACCTGGCAGCCAATCAAAAGAGTAGCCGGCAGCAGAGGCACTTTCATTCATTCATAAAAGTGGGAAAGAATGCAATCTTACACTCTTACCACTGAACTCTGAAAGAGGATTTCTCACAACCCCCCCCCAAAGGGTTCATTTCCCCCCCAAAAGAGAAACAGGTCCAGGAATACTTTACATGCTTTAAGGGACGCTAAAACCTCAGCTAAAGCTCCAAACCACAGGACATAATCCTTTGGCCTTGCAACAGACACACACCCCTAGGATGGAAATGAAAAATCCTTCTCACAACAAAGCTGGTGGAAATTTAGGTCCCTCAGAAAAGGCAGGCGGGTAGGCAATTTTCCTTGCCCTTCTTCCCATTTCAACAGCAGCCGGAGGAGAGAGGAAGCCTAACTTGGAAAGGATTGCTCCAACCCCAACACACACACACACACAGTTTCCCACAATGCAAAAGCAGTGGTATATTTTGGCCACATCATGAGAAGGCACAGCTCATTAGAAAAGGCAATAATGCTACAAAAAGTGGAGGGATGCAGAAAGAGAGGAAAACAGCACACAATATGGAGAGACTCAATCAAGGTGGTCACAGGTAAGAATTTGCAAGACCTGAGCAGAGCAGTGGAGGATAGAGGGGCTTGGAAAGGTCACATCCACAGGGTCACCACGAATCAAGGTCAACATGAGGGTAGTTCACAGCAACAATAATAGACCGCCCTCTGTTCAGAAAGTTCACCTGGTCCAAAGAAATGCAGCCAGATTGTTAACTGGAACTGCCTACAAGGACATCATCTTGAATTTGCAGAACCTGAGCAGAGCAGTGGTCTTGGAGATGTCTCATCCACAGGGTTGCCATGAGCTGGGGCAGCTAACAACAACAAATCTCCTTCCCCCAGCAAACACAAACACACACACACACACACACAGAGAACAGTATGTAGAGAGATCTTGTAGCACCTCTGAGACTAAGGGCCTTTGCAGACTGCCAGAAATAGTGCACATTAAATTGAGGCACTGCCCTGGCTCAGTGCTAGGGAGTCATGGGAATTGTATTTTTTCTGAGACATTGAGCCTTCTCAGAGAGTTCTGGTGCTACAATAAATTACAGTTCCCATGATTCCCTAGCACTGAGCCAAGGCAGTGCCTCAATTTAATGTGCACTATTTCTGGCAGTCTGCAAAGGCCCTAACTGAAAGACAGGAGTTGACAGCATGAGGTTTCCTAGACTTTTGGATTCATGCATTTGGATACATCTGAGGAAGTGGACTAAAGCTCATGCTGCCAACTACTGTCTTTCAGTCAGTCTCAAAAGTGCTACAAGCCCTCTCTACAGACTGATTCTACAGACTAACTGGGCTATATCTTTGAATTTCAGGCATCCCTGGCCCATCCAGCGGTCCCTTCTCTCCGCAACAGAGGACTGAAAGCTTTCCCCACCCACCATATCCCAGGTATTTGTGGGTCCCTTTCTGAGAGAAAGGCAGCACAAAAACGAAACAAAGAAACAAACAAATAATACTATAGTACTCACGGCAATCAGTTTCGTCGCTGTTGTCTGAGCAATCGTCATCCTCGTCGCATTTCCAAATGGAAGGGATGCACCGCTCGTTCCGGCACTGGAACTGGTCCTCTTCACACTCCTTGGCAGACCCTGAAAAAAGGGGGGAGAAAGAGCAGGTCAGATCCCTTGCTTTTTTGCAAGAAAGGTGGAGGAGATGGGGAAGGGGTTATATGGAGGATACACACACACACAGGTTTCCCAGCCATCCTTTTACCAGCCTGCTTGCAAAAATAGCAAGCAAATCCACAGTGCGTCTAGGCCACACAACAGAGCGCAACAAAGCCCATCTCTGGTGAACCCTCCTCCTCCCAGCCTCCCATTATCTCCACACAATGCTCTTTTCCACCTGATTTTTAGGGACACAACCTCCCAAATAACCCCAGGAAAGGGGAGGAAAGGAGGCTGACAACAACCCACAACAAAGGCTCCTTCTAAGCCAAGTCTTTCTTCTCTGGGAGGAAGGATGCGGAGCCTGGATGCCTTTCTCTTGCAAAAGCATCTTCCTTGCAGGTGCTTTAAAAAGAGCAAGGGGTGTGTGTTTGTGTTTCTGTGTGTGTGCATGTGTGACAGGGACCCAAAGGTTTATTTTATTTAAAATGCCGTGCATTCAGCCCCATCGAGTGCTGACAGTGTTTATGGGAAGGGAGAAGAGGAGGAGAAAGGGATGAATGGTCAGGGATCTTGCTCAGGAGGAAAGATCTCCCTCCAGAAAAAAGGGGTCCAAGGAGAAAGGTTCCTCCATTTGGGCAGGATGCTATTAAATCCCCAGAAATAAGCCTTCCCTCTGTTACACAGGGATGCAAGCCTTTCTTCACAGACACACACACACAACAACCTATATTTTGGTTATTGTTGTGGCTGTTGTGTGCCTTCAAGTCCTCTCTGACTTATGGCCACCCAAAGGCAAGAAGACCTGTCACAGCCAGGGTGACCAGGTGTCCTAACTGCAAAGGAGGACAAGGAGCCCCAAAATGTGGGACCTTCAAGAAAAAAAAAAAATATAAGGCATTACAAAACACAAGCTCATATTAAAACATACACACACACACACACACACCAAAAACAAAACCCATGCTTCTTAGTCATGCTCAAAATGGAAGGCATTTTGGAATTCTTTCCTGGAGAAAAGGCAATGGGATGGAGGGCAGGTCCTGGAAAAGGAGGACGCCTGTGGTCACCACCAACACCATCCCTGAGCTCAAAAACCTTCATGGAAATGCAAACCCCTGCTCAAAATGGAGGACAGTTTGGAACAACCTCCTGGAGAAAATGCAATGGGGTGGAGGACACGTCCGGGAAAAGGAGGGCGCCTGTGCTCTCATACACACACCCTGAGCTCAAAACCCTCATGGAAATGCAACCCTATGCTCAAAATGGAGGACAGTTTGGCATTCCCTCCTGGAGAAACGGCAATGGGATGGAGGACGGGTCCGGGGAAAGGAGGACGCGCCTCGTCGTCGCGGGGTTTTCTCCGCCTTGGACCCACCTTTTCCAATGTGGAGCTTGAGAAGAAGCAAGTGGAGGAGGAGCAGCCGGGTCAGAGCCGGCCGGCACATGGCAGGTGGGTCAGGCCTCCCCTTCGCCCTTCCTTCCTTCCTTCCCTTTCCCTCCGCAATAGCAGCCCCAGACACACACACACGCGCTCCGGCTCTTCTTGGCTCTCCGGCGGCGCGTCTGCATTTCAAGCCCAGCTGCTGACGCCGCTCCTCGGTGGGCGGGGCTTCAGCGCGCGCCCCACAACCCCGGGACACGCCTCCGCCGCGCGCGCGCGACCCACCCCGCACTGAGCGCGCGGGACTGCTCCAGCGGGCGCGCGCTTCCCACCTGGAAGAGGCTGGAGAGAACGCTTGCATTGCATTGCATTGCATTGCATTGCATTGCATTGCATTGCAT
>CM034706.1:193424745-193446898 GCA_020142125.1 Phrynosoma platyrhinos | reverse complement strand
CTGGGAGCTGAAGTCCTTCGGCCTTTAAAGGGGAAAGGTTGCCTACCCGTTCTAAATAATATCTCTGAAAGTAAAGGTAAAGGTATTCCCCGTTGACAAGGTTGTCAAGTCGTGTCTGATTGTAGGGGGTGATGCTCATCTTTGTTAATAAGAGGAAGAGCCAGCATTGTCAGAGACTACTCTGTGATCATGTGGCCAGCATGATTGCACAGAACACTGTTTACCTTCTCACCAAAATGGTACCTATTTACCTACTTGCATTTGCATGCTTTCAAACTGCTAGGTTGGCAGGAGTTGTTACGAGTGACAGGATGTAGCTCTCTGGACTCGAAGAGCCAACCTGCCGATCTTGCAACCAACAGAGTCAGCGCCTTAACCACTTCAGCCACTGCATCCCATATTTCCTCAAGATGCGTGTTCTGAATAATATTTCCTCAGATGCATGTTCTAGATAATACTTCCTCAAGATGCTTGTTCTTGATACTACTTCCTCAGATGCATGTTCTAGATAGTTCCTCAAGATGCATGTTCTAGATCAGGGGTAGGCAACCTTTCCCCTTTAAGGGCCGAGGGACTTCAGCTCCCAGAAGCCTCAGCCATGTTGGCCAATAGTCCCATGTTGGCCAATAGCTCCTGGGATTCTGGGAGCTAAAAGGGGAAAGGCCTTAAAGGGGAAAGGTTGCCTACCCCTGTTCTAGATAATACTTCCTCAAGATGAAGGTTCTTGATCATACTTCCTCAGATGCATATTCTTTATAATATGTCCTCAGGTGCATGTTCTTGATAATACTTCCTCAAGTGCATGTTCTAGATAATGCTTACTCAGATGCATGTTCTTGATAATACTTCTTCAGATGCATATACTAAATACAGTTGGCCCTCCGTTTTCACAGGGGATCTGTTCCGCCCCCCCAGCGAAAACGGAGTTTCTGGAATATTCAAGGCTTGAATGGGCCACGGCCGCAGGGGCGTTCCCCATTGATTTAAACGGATGTTGCCCCTCCGTGAATATGCAATAAGTCCACAAGAAGGGAGGGGCAACTGTAATACTTCCTCAGATGCATGTTCTAAATACTTCCTCAGATGTGTTGTTGTTGTGTGCCTTAAAGTCATTTCCGACTTAATGGCGACCCTAAGTTAAAATGTAAGTGTGGCATAGTAGTTTGAGCGTTGGACTCTTTAAGACTGAAGAGGCTAGAGAGAGCAAGGGGAACTTCGGCCAATCCTCCAGATTCTTCAAGGATTGCCAAACTTTGGTGCTCCAGATGTTTTGGACTTCAGCTCCCAGAATTCCTGACTGTTGATCTAAGTTGGCTGGGGCTTCTGGGAGTTCAAGTCCAAAACACCTAGAGGTTCAAACTTTGGGAACTCCTACTCCATAGCATAGTAGAGCATCCTCTCCAAACAATGGAAGCTGCTCAGAGCAGGAGGGTGTTTTCTTTGTTATTGAATCCAAAGATATAGCCGTGTTAGTCTGTGGAGAGATCTTGTAGCATCTCTTTGAGACTAACTGAAAGAAAGAAATTGGCAGCAAGAGCTTTCCTAGCCTTCAGTCTACTTCCTCGCATCTGAGGGAGTAGACTGGTCTAGGAAAGCTCATGCTGCCAACTTCTTTATTTCAGTTAGTCTCAAAGGTGCTACAAGATCTCTCTACATAATCTTAAGAGAGTGTTGTTGTTGTTTGTTGTGTGCCTTCAAGTCATTTCCAACTTAATGGCAACCCTGAGGCAAAGTGTGAGCCAGTGTGGCATGTTGGTTTGAGCATTGGATTCTGGAAAGCAGAGTTCGAATCCCTGGCTCAGCCATAGAAACTCATGGGGTGACCTTGGGCAAGTCACACTTTCTCAGCTTCAGAGGATGACCATGGCAAACCCTGCCCATCCTGAAGAAACTTGGCCAAGAAAATCCTGTGATAGATTCACCTTAAGGTTTCCATAAAACTTGAAGGAACACAACAACAATGGCAACATGCTGATTGTTCCAATAAAAGTGGTCCAAAAACACTGGAAAAACAATCCACTTTGAGACTGCTTTAACTGCCCTGGCTAAGTGCTAGGTAATCTTGGGAACTGTAGTTTATTGTGGCACTAGAGTTCTCTGGCACAGAAGGCTAAATGTCTCACAAAACTACAGTTCCCAGAATTCCCTAACACTAGTCCAGGTCAGATAAAGCAGTCTCAAAACGGATTGTTTCTCCAGTTTGTTTTGAACCACTGTTTTGTGGATTTGGGGGTTTTATTGTAGGGTGCCTTTGAGCTCCCATTCATAGGGTCTCCACAAAGCTAGGACTTTTAAAATTTCAAAGGTGTGCACACTATCATATCCCCTTCCCTGGCTGCCTTATGAGCCAGCCTGGCCTAGTGGTTTGACTGTAGGATTACAACTCTGGAGGAGTTGTTGTGTGCCTTCAAATTGTTTCTGACTTACTGGAATGATCATGGAGTTTTCTTGGCAAGATTTGTTCAGAGGAGGTTTGCCATGGCCTTCCCCTGAGGCTGAGAGAGAGTGACTTGCCCAAGGTCACCCAGTAGGTTTCCATGGCCAAGCTGAGAATGAAACCCTGGCCTCCAGAGTTGTAGTCCAACACTCAAAGCACTAGGCCAGGCTGACTCTCCAGTGCAGGGTGACCAGATGGCATAATTGCAGAGGAAGACGAGGCACCTCAAAATGTAGGACCTTCAAGGAAAATGTAGCACATTACAAAATAAAAGCTAAAAACACTCATATAAATTCATTTCATATAGTTTACACTGGATTTTATTGTCTTCAGGATGTATTTTTCTGAGGAACATAATCTTCCTTAAATGCCTTGTTGGCTAACCATATACTTGAGAACTTTGAGGAAGGCAAATGCTTGAAATTGTACTCTACTAGCAACAAACCCTTGACTGAATCTACATTTAATTTATTTCTCTCATTTTTCCTTTGTTCTTGTTTGTTCTCCAAGAAACAAACCCACCCTGAGCTCTGGGGGCAAGTTTTGCCTGATGCTGTTCCTAGGAAAGAAGAACTTTAGAAGGATCCATCCGATCCCCCTATTTGCAGCAAGGACAGGCTGCCAAGTGGATTAATTTCTTGAATGGAAACAGCAAACATGGTGTTACTCAATGGGCTTCTTAGGCATGCTCAAAATGCACGGAAGGTTGAAATGTAGGACATGCCCTGGAAAAGGAGGACACCTGGTCACCCTGTTCCAGAGACTATTTGCTCTCCTATTATACATTATATAAATTAGCGCCTTCAATGTACAACCTTTTTTAAAATTTTATTTTAAATCATATTTCAATGCTGCATCTGCACTACAGAAATAATCCAGTTTGACACCACTTTCAACCGCCATGGTTCAATGCTATGGAATCCTGGGGATTGTCATTTGTTGGGGTGCTAGAGATCTCTGACAGAGAAGGACTAAATGCCTTCAAAACTACATTTCCCAGAATTCCATAGTATTGAGGCATGGCAGTTAATGAGGTGTCAAACTGAATTATTTCTGTAGTGCTGCTGCTGTCTAACTCATAATATCTGCATCTGCTCTCAGGAGGTAGAGGCAATGGTGTCCTGGAGCCAAGCTTCACAGGGTAAGAGCTAAGATATTTTTATTTTTAATGGTAGGACTTATGCTCTTTTTTGCTATACTCTTCGGACTTACCTGTTTCTTCTGAGCTTACCTAATGGTCACTGCACTTTGAATTTTACCTGGAGGTGGAAGAGACTCAAGGATAATTTAATCCAATCCTCTACTAGTGCAGGAGTCCACAGCTAAAGCACCATGGCAGGGGGTCAATACATACACAAAGGCATGCTCCAAATTGGGATTCAGAGACAATCACCACAAAGCCAATGGCCATGACTGGTGCATGGAGCAGCAGCCAGAGTGAAACATGAAGGAAATAGGATTAGATGGGTGAAACAGAAGTCAAGCTGGACAGTTATACTAAATGCAGTTTCAGCAGACAGAGACGGTCAAAGTGTAGAAGGACATAGGCAAGTTTATACTTTTAAAATTTTTGGTTTTGTAACTGAAAAACAATACCCTATCAGGAGATCAAATACTAACAGATACAGTCCCATAAATTACTAGACTTCTGTTATTTAAGTGTCCAGCAGCTTGTCAGGGAAAGCAGGGAAATGGTTGATAAGACCAAACAAACAAATGGCTTGTAGCGCTACTGAGAAGCAGCAGCTGAAATCTCTGCTTCAAAGTGCAGAATTCCAAACACAAAGGGTTTTACCAGAGGAGTTGTCAAGCAGGCGGAGGTCCAGGGTGTCAGATAAGCAGGTCGATTAGGCAGTCCAAAGGTCAAGGGTTCCAGAAAATCAAGATGGGTCAGCAGTCCAAAAAGCAAGCTTTCAGTCCAAGGAGCAATGGGAGCCAGAGACAGAGTACTTTCCTCATGAAAGCCAGATATTCACTGGCACCGAAGCGGGCATTCGGCAACTCCTTAAATAAGCATGCTGCAAGCATTCAGGTGCTTCTGATTACCAGTGCGTTTCTGATAAAGTCTCAGCGACCTTCGGAGGCAAACCCTTTTGGCTTGACACTGACTGAAGGCAGGCACAGTCCCTTGATCCTCCTCCATGTCCAGAGACTCTGCCACCAGGAGACCTGGCTGCTGAGCCTCCTGAGAGGCCACAGGCTCTGCTGGAGCGGACACAGCAGAGCTAGGGCCAGGTTGAGGCTCCACAGCTGCAGGCTCAGGTCCCAGAGGAGGTTCTGGCTCGTCCTCTGAGTCCTCCTCCAGGCAGGGCATGACACAACTCTTATATTGTTGTTGAACTGACTCTACTCATGGTGAACCTGTGGATGAGACATCTTCAAGACCTCTGTCCTCTGCCCTGCTCAGGTCCTGCAGGCTCAGGCCCATGGCCTCCCTGATTAAGTCCAACCATTTGACATGTGGTCTTCCTCTCTTTCTACTGCACTCTACCTTTCCTAACATTATTGTTTTTTCTAATGAGTCATGCCTTCTCATGATGTGGCCAAAATACAACAGCCTCAGTTTAGTCATCCTGACATCCAGAGGAAGTTCGGGCTTGATCTGTTCTAGAAACCTTTTTTTTTTCTTGGCCATCCACGCTATCCTCAGTACTCTTCTCAATTTTTTATCTTCTTTCTATTGGCTTTCTTCACTATACATTTGTACATGGTGATAGGGAACATGGCTTAGAGTTAGACAATCCTCACTTTAGTGTTCAGATTTATTATTTCTTCATCCTTTAGGACAGTGGTTCTCAACCTTGTTGGAGGTACTGACCCCCACCAGTTTCATATGCGCATTCACCGAACCCTTCTACCGCCAATACAGACGGACTGTCAGCGCCATCCGGTGAGGGGAGTGGGCTGTCGTGCTGTCAATCACGCCATACAGCCAATCAGAGGGCCACTTCTGTCGGTGGAGGCGGGGCAAGCTGGTTTGGTTGGATGGGGCATATAAATATAAAACGTATACAGGTTATCACCTGCAGCCAATGATGGACGAGTGGGGCGTGTCATCACGAATCATATGAATCGGATGTGTGTCTTGACTTCTGCCGAACCCACAAGACTGACTCACCGAACCCCTGGTGTTCGATCGAACCCAGGTTAAGAACCACTGCTTTAGGATCTTGTCTAGTTCTTTCAAAGCCCTAGCCTAGAATAACCAATCCTATAGATATAGATATATCATTAGCACAGTTTTAATTTAAACTGTTCCTTCAGTACACAAACACTAGATTTGCCTCCCATAGAACAGATACAATCCTGACATAATGGAAGCCTAAATTTCAGCTTTGCCTCCCAGACAGGCTTAATATCATGCTCTCTGCCTATCAATCTAAAAACTAGGGTATTCCCATCCACATTTGAAAGTGTTGAAAGCCCCAGGCAGAATAAATACACTGTGATATTCCTAGCCATTTCTGAAGTCTCACAGAGAGCAACATTTTATTTTTATGTGAAAACAAGGGCCATAAACCTGAGTGGGTATCAATCACCATTTTACTTTTTTATAAGCACTGAGTTCCTGTTTGATTATCAGAATTTGCATTGGTGGGCTTTTTCTTTTATGATAGTGTTTGTCAATTATCAAATCTGGGTTTTTTAAAATTATTTTGGCAAGGTACTACTCACTGGAAATTAAATGTATGGTTATTTTGGTCTTCACTAATGTTCAGCAAGATAATTCAAGATAATTTAGCTATGAAAGCTAATGTAGTAGTTATGCACGTGACCTAGAATAGCTCCTGTTCAAACCTTACTTCAGGTATGACAGCCCTGGGGTAATCTTGGCTTGATATTTCAGGGATATCCATACACAATGTCTCATGCACTGAATGAATGAAGAGAGTCAGACTGTAGCCATTGACCATGTTTCCTTGCACACCAACCCATTCCAATAAAATGAGAATTTGACTTTTTTTGCATTGCAGCTCTCCAAATCTTCCAGCCAGTATAGCAGGATTCTAACAGTCATCATCCAAATAAGTAATTTCTTCCAAATCCTGCTATGCCTCAACCTCTGGTGGTATTCACTGATAGCAAAAAAACAGATCAGCATCTAAATAGCATGTACACACACAGTGCTTCTTCGCTGAATCCTGACTGCTCCAGTTTCCTGTTGAGAAAGGAACATCTGTAAGCATTCAGGTATATGGGTGAGAATATATTTTTCACTGATACTTCAGACATGATTGATGGAGCCAAAAAACTGGGCACATCAATTTTTTTAAATTTTATTTTATAAAACAACATAATACAAATACATTACAACAAACTTAACACAAACAAAACAATATGACATTTACATAAACAATATACATCTAACTAACTCATATAAAATAACTTCCCTCCTTTACTTGAAATATTCGGCACTCTTATAATTTTAACTTTCAGATATTCCCTTTTTCTCCTATTGAGAGCTCACTTATCAATATAATTTGTTACATAATTCTCTGAATATTTCATTTTACAGTCCAGAATTCATCTTGATACCTAAGTTATTGTGTATCTTTATGTTAGACCAGAACTAACATGCATGTATTGCAATTTATTACATTTACTGACCACCATTAATTCATTAATCACCAATTCCTTAGGGCAATCATCCCATTTCCACCCCATATTGTACACAAGTAGTTTGTAATCGGTGCCCAGTCGCTCTCATATTTATTTCTGGTTTGTCCTTTCAAAAAACATGTTAATTTGTCTACTTCCATTATGTCATATAACTTATGTTGCCATTTTCTCAAAGTGGGATGATCTTTGCTTTTCCATTTTTTTGCTAGTAAATTTCTTGCAGCATAAAACATGTAAAACATTATCTTTCCAAATCTTCGTTCTAAATTATCGTCAATTATTCCTAATAGAAAGGTTGTTGGGCGTTTGTTTATTGTGGTGTTTAAAATTTTCTCAATTTCTCCATGTATTAGAGACCAAAAGTTTTGTGCCCTTTCACATTCCCACCACATATGTAAATAGGTACCTGTAGCTTTTGTACATATCCAGCAGAGAACATCCTTTTTCTTATAAATCTTAGATATTTTCACAGGTGTTAAATACCATCTGTATTGGGATTTCAAATAGTTTTTTTTCACCTCATAACTTAAAGTATGTTTTAGTCTCTTATTCCAGTTTTTTCCCCATTCTTCCAGCATAATTGGTCTTTTGACATCCTGTGCCCAGCTTATCATATATTGCTTAATTGTTTCAGGCTCCATCTCAGCCTTCAATAATAACTTATAAAACTTAGAAATGCTATGTGCTGGACTTCCAATCTTTAAATTACATAAATAAGGAAGACAGAGAGTCAGCGAGACGTGGAGGCAGAGAGCAGTCGCAGAGAGGAGGAGGAGGAAGATCAGTGCGGAGATCAAAGAGTTCGATTGGACCATGGAAAGTTTTGTGAGCTCTCCCCGCTACTTTTGCTTCTTTTTAAGTTTCACAAATAAGACTCCAGGGCGGAGAAGGGAGAGAAGCGGCGTTGGGGGACTGTGTGTAGTGGAAAAATAGATTGGGAAGGAAGCTCGGCGCTGAGAAGTGTGGTTGGTCTGGGGCACAGAGCAATCCACATATACAGGTATCCAAAGAAAGATTAAAGCCTTTTACTTTCTCCAAAAGATCACCTATCTCCAACCAGCTAAAAATGAAAAAAGATAAGAAAAAAGAAATCCAGCCGCCCCTTTCTCCTTTCACGCCCGATCTTCCTAATTATCCTTTCTCTCCATGCACTTTCAGGGGATATTTTTAGCCCAGCTTGTTACCCTTTATCTTTACATAGTTCCGCTGATCAACTGTAAATCATACGTTAATGCACAATCCTCTATTCTTATCTTATGTCAGATGAATATAAAATGTGAAAGTCTTAAACCGTAATCAAGTAAAGGTTTTTAAAATTGTCTCAAGTTACTTGCACTTTAAATTTGTTGGTGGCGTCTGTGATCCATCAAAATGGTGGCACAAAAGCGGCCGTGTCTTGTTCTTCGGCCCCCTCCACTCCTTACTGGACAACAACTTTTGGATGGCTATTCTCGTCGTCCTCGGCGGGATCCGGGCCTCAGTAGAACGCATCCTGGTCCCCTATTTAAATCATTAAAAACTTTTTTTAAAAATAAGCCATCAAAAGAAAAACAGCAATGAGAAAATCTAGCACATTATCCATTGGGTCTTTTCCTTTTTAGCAGTGTTTGCCAAAGTGGTGGTCATGCCCACAAATACTTCATTTCTGGAATTTGGCATTTGCAGAAATCCATAAAATTACACACAAACAATTTATCACCACAGTTGGGACAACTATCTCTTTCCTATAATGCAAATTAGTCTCTTTCTTATAAATATTCTGTCATACATTTATGTTTGGCAGAATGTTTAGAGATTGCACATGTTTTGAAAGGCTTAAATGTCACTTTCATGGTGGTTAGATAGGTTCTGGAACATCATGCTGATGGAGAAATTGGCATCAGCCCAGTGTATCTCACTATACTGGATCCAGGGCATTGTTTGTTGGTTATGTTTGTCTCAGTAAAATCTTTTTAAAACCAATTTAAAAAAGAAATGCTTCCCAAAGCCTGCTAAAACAGACAAAAATGTATTTACCTGTCTGTAGGGTACCAGTCTGGCTTCTCTGGGAAAGGAGTTCCAGAGCCTGGGAGCAGCCACCAAGAAAGTCTTCTCTCCCATGTTCCCATCAAATGTACACTTAAGGATTGTGGGATAGAGAGAAGGCCTTCAAATCATGGGTAGGTTCATATGCGAGGCATGGGACCTGGGACTATTTGCATCCAAAATTGGTAGTCTACCTTTGAGCAACAGCTTTTCCCCTAGGAGCAATAAACCTGGAGAATGAACTTTCAGACAATTGTCACATTAAGTGTCAAATCTGAAACAAGAGAGAGAGAACCAGAGTAGTCACTACAGGGAAAGTATTCTGTTATTTGGATACATCTGTTTGTTTTTATATGGCCCTCATGAAACCTATTAGAGGGCTGTTTCATCTTGGTACATATTCATTGTTTTGACTAGCCTTTCAATATGACTGTTTAAGATTTTGTTGAGTCTTATAATTGTTAGTCAATCAACTTGAAATGTTTTGCTTTATTTTTCTAACAGTATGAAACACTTCTGGAACAGAAAAGGAGCACACAAATAAACCAAAGACAGTTATGGTTATGACTAACTGCTAATAAGGGAAAGGGGAATACAGCCGGATCTGGGAACCCCCTCATCTAACCTTTGTTTGTTTCTTCTCTGTTTAGCAAATGATCAGTTATAATGCCTTTGATAGCTGACAACTCTTTAGGTAAAGAAAGAAACTCATGGAGCTTCAGTCCAACTTACTAGTTTTTCATACAGCTAAAAAACTTGATTTACCTTTCCTGGTTTTAATCCTCTTCCAAGATGTAGCCGGGTTCTGTCACACAGATTTTTAACGCCAATTCCACCTCCTGCTTAAAACCCGGCTAGAATCCAAGCTCAGCTGGCTGATTTGCAAAGCCAGAAAGCTCCCGAAAGTGAAAATCGGCCAGCTGAGTTCGGATGTTAACCGGGTTTTAGGCAGGAGGCGGCATCAGCAGCAAAAACCATGTGATAGAACCTAGCTGCATCTCAGAAGAGGATTCAAACTGAGAAAGGTAATTCAGGTTTTTTAGTTGCGCAAAAAACTCCATTGTCTGAGCAGGTATCTCATCACAGAAAAGAAATTAGCCTTCCTCTTCTTCCCAATGCAACCAGCTCTACTTCAGGTGGTCTCTAAGACCTGCAGACTGAATGTACAGAGTAACATCTTTAAAAATTTTAATCTTTAAAATCAGGATGCCTAGGCCTCAGAGACCAAGTTGTGACAGTACAGTAGGCATCAAAATAACACCAAAAACCTAAGCAGTACACCAAGTTGCCACCAGAAAAAAATTCCCCAGTCCAAAAAATGCAATGACATAAAACCTAAGAACAAATAACTATGCATAGATTCTAGACAGAACGTGATGCCCAATAATCTGAGGATGAAATTGATCAGCTTGCCTTTAACTCTTATCAAGAATAATGAGCAGTATATAAAGCTGGTCAGTGGCTTGCATACATCTTGCAATATTTGAGGAAGGGCATGGGTCAAAAAAGGAAGTGAAGAAGGAAGGTGTGAGGTGTATGAAGTTAAGACGTGGTTTTTCTAGATTCAAGGAACTGTGTCTATTTTGAATCCTGTGTTGAATCAGGCTGATAGTATCTAAACACAATTTTAAGCAGTTTAAGCTTTTACTGGTTTAATTGGTGGATCAGTTAATCTAAGCTTTAAGAGAATAAAACTGATGTAGACCAGTTATTGATGGCGAGTATTAGTTGCCACTGTTATGAGTTATGAAACTAAAAGTCTATACTTTTAGGACATTTTGGTTCTGGTTTCAGTAAAAGAGAACAAAGAAGACAAATATTAAAAATGTTTTTTTAACGAACAGCAAGTTCAGTATAAAAAAGAAAGTGGGGGAAGATGTTTAATGGCATTATTAAGACTGTTCATTTTAAAATATGTGCTTTTGTTGATTTCAGTCTCTTTCAGGTAAACTTATGGAGTGCAATAGTTGTGGGGGCAAGATCAGAGTATAATGAAATACAGTAAATTACTTTTATAGTAACTTTTGTATTAAGCTATTTTATGCTTTTCAGCTTTTTAAAAGGCAAATATACTCATCAGTTAAAAGGCAAAATGATCAAGTAAAGGTCTTTAAAATGTATTCTTTAATCAATGGATGGACATTTTTTAAAAAGTTGCTGTCTTTCTTCAGAAGGGTTAAATGGATTAAAAGGATCTGTCCATTCATGCTGCTTGGGAGATTCACACAAAATCTGATCCTGTATGCCACTCCTATATATATAGTTCTGCATGTCTGTTCAGAAGTCTCGGGACTTACTCCTTGATAAACAGAGACAGAAGAGGAGCCAGTGTTTTTTAGACTAGAATATTTATATCACAAACTAGGCATGTTTCCCACTTTAAAGAATAATCATGAGACTATGTTAAGTCACTAATCAATTGTGCAGATAGCTAATGCTTTTGGATTATATAAAGAAGGAAAGTCATCTGTCAATGGAATCTGTTCATTGGCAGTTTAGTGTGTATTAACACCAATTTATTCAAACAAACATTTTATCTCAGTTTTCAGGATGCTGATTTAGTACACACTTGTGGTGGCAAATGAGCATGTGATAAATGAACATAAATACCCAATTTGTTCTGAGCCATTGCAAATCATCAGGCGGGTTTAACCGCAGATTAGAAAAGAGTGTCCAAATATTTAAATTCGGCTTCGTAGATTTAAAATCAAATCGTCCCCCTTTCAGAAGCAGCTACCAATGTAACCAGTGGAATTATACTGGTGTAATATCATTGCAAATGTGAGGAGAATACAGCCTGGAGATTATGCTTGGCAGAGGCAAAGCAGCTTTAGTTATACGTTCCTGACATTGTGTTCATAAGTCCAATTGAGATACAATGCTTCCTTTGCTGAAAATCTGAACATAAAGGGAAAAAGGGGGAGGAGGGAGAGACAAGTATTGAATCTCCACAGAATACTGGATTTAGTAACACACAGCACCACTAAATGGTAGTAGACTCTTACCTGAGATAGCCTGCTCTCTCTGATATTATGAAATATATCTTTGTGTAAGATGAAAACAATGAACAATTGCAAGGGGAGGAAAAATAAAAGCAGCAAAGAACTAAACAGAATGATAAATTACAAGGCAGATACTTAGAATGGAATGACTTTGAACATAGTTATGCATAGCACAGAACATAGCCCAGAAAAAGCCATTTATTTGATTACTAAATGATATATACGTTTGCAGTCTCCAGAGGGCTCCTGTTCAATTCTCTGGCGACCCTCTACTAAAAACACCCAAGCCCACCAGGCATCATTACATTAGATTCTTCATTATGCCAGTGTTCCTGAGATGATACAACATTTTTTAAAAAAATCAGAGATAAATCTGCTGTGTTAATTTAACATTTCGCTGATATTTGTCTATAAACAGACTTGTAGTGCCTCTCTTTTATCATTATGATAATTTCCTCAGAAGAACCAATATGTGTAGTGGTCTGAGCATTGGGCTACAATTCTGAAGACCAGGGTTTGAATCCCCACTGGACCATGGAAATCTACTGGGTGACCCTGGGCAAGTCATGCTCTCTCAGCCTTAAGGGAAGGCAAAGGAAAACCACCTCCAAACAAATCTTGCCAAGAAAATCCCACAATAAATTTCCCTTAGGGTCACCATAAATCAAAAACTACTTGAAGGCTTACAACAACATAAGAGGGATGCAAAAGGCCACAAAGAGAGCTTCCATACAAGTACTAGAACTTTGCTACGGGAGAGACCTTTCAAACATGCAACAACAAAAAAACAGAACACTTCTAAAAGTCCAAGAACCTTCCTGAACAGCATTCATCTGACCTATCTATGTAGCAAACACACAAAGAAGCTAAGGCAGCCCCACACTAGCCAAACTCAAAAGGGTGCTCACCAGCAGCTCCTCCTCATCTTGGAGAGAAATAACTAGTGGGGTACCATAAGGTTCTGTTCTAGGCCCAGTAATATTCAGTATCTTTATCAATGACTTGGATGAAGGAGTAGAGGGCATTCTTATAAAATTTGCAGATGACACTAAATTAGGAGGAATAGCTAATACCCCAAAGGATAAAAATTCATAGATTATATGAATTAATAGATTATAAAGCTGGGCCAAAACTAACAAAATGAATTACCAGGGAGAAATGTAAGGTACTGCACTTAGGCAGACAAAATGAAATGCACAGATATAGGATGGGAGACACCTGGCTTCACAACAGTACATGTGAAAGGGATCTAGAAGTCCTAATAGACCACATGTTGAACATGAGTCAACAGTGTGATGTGGAAGCTAAAAAGCCATGCAATTTTACGCTGCATCAATGGGAGTATAATGTCTAGATCAAGGGAAATAATAGTATCACTCTATTCTGCTTTGGCCAGGCCTCACCTGGAATACTGCAACCAATTCTGGGCACCACAAAGATGTTGACAAGCTGGAGCATGTCCAGAGGAGGGTGACCAAAATGGTGAAAGGTCTGGAAACCATACCCTATGAGGAGTGATTAAGGGGGGAGGAATGCAGACGGGCAGCCCTGGGCAAAATGCCACTCCTATCAGAGCTGGCAAATAGGGCGCCCCAAGAGCCGCTGTGTGGCTCTTCTGCATCCCTTCCAGCACAGTGCATCAAGATGCTACACCAAGAAGGCGTTCTGATGGCATGTTCTGATGGCGTGTGCCATGCGTGTGCCAGGGAGGGGTTGGGGCAGCCGGCGTGCAGCTTCCCTGCCTCCAATATGGCGCAAAGGGCTGTCTGTAGAGGCCCTTAGAGAGTCTGTTTAGTCTGAAGAAGAGAAGGTTAAGAGGTGACATGATAACCCTGTTTAAATTTTTCAGAGATGTCATACTGAAGATGGAGCAAACTAGTTTTCTGCAGATCCAGAGAACAGGACCTGGAGCAATGGATGCAAGCTACAGGAAAAGAGATTCCACATAAACATTAAGAGGAACTTCCTAACACTAAGAGCTGTTTGACTGTGGAAATGCTCCCTTGGAGTGTGATGGAGTCTCCTTCTTTGGAGGTCTTTAAACAGAGGCTGGATAGCCATCTGTTAGGGGTGCTTTGATTGTGATCTCCTGCATGGCATGAATTGGACTGGATGGCCCTTGAAGTCTCTTCCAACTCTATGATTCTCCAAATCAGCAACTTGGTCCAACAAATTCTGCACTATAAATCTTACCATTCAGTTTAATTCTCCCTTCCTCCACCTTCCTATATAAAGTGTGTGACGTTAAAGCAGAGGTGGTGACAGTGTGGCTTGTGGGCCACATGCTCACCCTGTAGAGTCTGAGGAGTTGGATGCAGAGGAAGCAGATGTATGAGAGAAAGGCCTCTGGGTCCGGATAACAGTGCGCTTCTACTCCCATCAGTAAGTAAGAGCTGCTCATGGCTAATTCAGTTGATGAATAACTTCATTAGGGCAGGGCCACACCTCAGCCAGTATTGAGAGATACTGAGGAGACACCCCCATCATTTGTGAAATGTCATTGTGACAAGGAAGAGTTAAAATAAGAAATGCTCAGCTGTCAACTATCTAGCATCTCAAGGTCAGGTGGCTGTCAGTCCCACAATAACTGCTATGAATTTTTGTTGTTTGTAACTATTTGGCTGCCTGGCTTTTGTGCGCTTCCTGCCCTCTGGATTGACTCACAGTGTACATCTCTTTATCTTTCACTTGTGGCACCAGTTATCGTGACCATTAGATTCTGGAATGGCTTAGATCTTGCAAGTGCACCTATTTCCAGCCTTGCTAAACTCTTTTGACCGCCTTTGTAATTACCCAGATTGGTTTGATGCACCTGTAACTGCTACTCCCTACTGTAGGATGCTTCTCCAACCCAAAGCATGGAAATACAACATTTTTGGACTACAACTCTCAGAATCACTCAACCCACAGTATCATCCATCTAGTTGCCTAAGATGAATAGAATTTTTTTTAAAAGATAAAGGATGGAAATAAGTAAACAGGCAAGGAAGCAAGGAAACCAAACCAAAAGCCATCAAGCAGAGTTGTTTGTTTTTCTGCTGTGGCTTTTCATATGTGTATTGTTCCTGCTTGGTCTCAATTGCTTATTTGGCCCCTGCAGTTTCATTAAAATATTAAATTATAAATGAAATAAATCCATTAATTTATTCTACAATCAACCTTGTTGATTGTGTAATAATTTTTATAGCTGTCCAATCCTGACATCCCTGTGAGAGTCACATCTGTTAAGCAGCCCATTGCAAATATTTTTCTCTGTGAGCAATTTGAAGATACTTTATTATTTTTTAAAAGGAAGAACATCCTTTCAAACCCTTATAAAAATTTAAGTAGCATGGTTGGCACCCTTATAAAATTTTCAGAAGTCATCGCTGTCAATGCGCTTGAAATTACAGTTGCATCGTTCCCCTTAGAGTTGACATTGCCGAGGCATCATCATCTGGCTTCAAAGCAGTCTCAAAAAGCAAAAGGAGTTTCTATGAACTGGTTATCAGAGTGTGTCTATGAAGCAACGCAATACATCCTTCAAACACACAAAGAGAAATCCAGGCATCCTGGAACGGAGAACTCTGCAAGCTCCCTTGTAAATAAGCTCTGTTGCATAAGTTTTGTTCTGTTGCATAAAAATCTAGTAGGGGAAAAAGGAGTGCAGCCAAATGCAAGGCAGCTAAATCAGGCATTTCTCATTGTCCTGCTAGAAAAAGTATTTTACAATCAAATTGTACTAGCAATTTGATTTCACACATCCACCACCAAGACAATGGTGATATATTTTTGCTCTGATCTGATAGTGCAGCTATCCACTATTACTGACTTCTCATGATTTGGACTACAACTCCCACCATTCCAGGATATAGCCTAACCTATCTCCAGTTCAAGGGAATTTCCTCCCAGATGTGCAACATGAACCTAACTAGAGATGAAGATGCACCCTAAGCACAATGATCCTACTGGCTACAACCCTGGGAGTTGTAGCCCAAAACTGTCACACACACACACACACACAAGCTCTGAGTGTGGGGTAATTGAGGCTGCAATCCTTATATACATTTATCTGGGACTAAAGTCAGAATCATCAAAGCCACGGTATTTCCAGTTCCAATTTATTGGTTTGAAATCTTGATAGTGAATACAGCCAATAGGAGAAGAATCAATGCATTTGAAATGTAGTGCTGGAGGAGAGGTCTGTGGATACTGTGTGTGTGCGTGTGCATGCCTTCAAGTCACTTGTCAACTTATGGTGACACTATAAATTGGGTTTTCTTAGGCTATGAATACTTAATGGTGGCTTTGCCAGTTCCTTCCTCTGAAATAATATCCTACAGCACCTGATGAAGTGCCAAAAAGACCAATAAATGGGTCCAAGATCAAACCTGTGTTGGTGCATGTGTGACCTGAAGTCCACACACAGAAGATTTGTGTCAGGAACAAATGCCACAAACAGCTCTGCTGTTCATGCAAGTTGGAGAAATCCTTCTCCCACACAGGAGCTGCAGACACGACAACTGCTGAGTTCTCTTTGAGAGGCTTTTAATCCTCGTTGCAATATATACAAGTACTTACACCAACTGAGATAATGCTCCGCCACCATCCACCACACACGGAGTATTGGAACTCCTCCCTTATATACACAATCTCTAGCAGAGATTTTAGTCCAACCCCCCAACTAGTGTGTTACACAGTTTCCTGACTCACATGTGCCACGACTGTGTAGTATTGAAGCTTGATGACCTCATGTCCAGCCTTTGTGTCATCATCTTCCTGTGACTCAGCTTCCTTCAATATGCACATTCATCATGGCTTCCTGTTGAGCTCAGGTTACCTTTCACCCTTGTTCTATATTGCAACATCTAGGACGTTTTCGTCTGGCTGCAATCCATCCTGACAACCTGAACTCTCATAGAAGTCAGGGTGACTAAACTGATGATGTTGTACTTTGGACATTTCATGAGACAATATGACTCATTAGAAAATATGATAATATTCAGAAGAAGACCACTCTACAGTTGGGTTGATTCAATTAAGGAAGCCATGGCCTTGAATTTGCAAGATCTAAGCAGGGCAGCTGATGACAAAGGTTCTTGGAGGTCTCTCATTCATAGAGTTGGCATCAGTCAACTTGACAGCAAATAACAAAAAGCCACACTGGATTCAATAGAACACTTCTTGGTAGACATATATTGGTTTGTGCTGTAAGCCCTGGAATTTGTAGAGTTACAAATGGTCAAGTTTTGCCAATGTTTTAGAAATATAGCTTTCTCCAGAGTTCTCATAGATACAGATCACAGTATTTATGAGATCAAATGCCAGGGGAGAGTTTTCTGTTTAATAGTTCAGTTCATTCATAACCGCCTGTAACTGGCTTGTCTAATTACTTGGGCCTTTTGCTTAGAAAACCTTTTGAATGCCAGGAGAAACATGTGGCAGATTTACTTTGGTTCTGTTTGTTCAAATCCAACTTCAATAACATTGAGCTTTCAAAGCACACAAACTTAATGGACGTGGTTCCTTTCACCTCTTATCAAATGACCTAGTAGAGGAAGCATTCAGGAACATGAAGCATCTGGATAAAGCCTAATGATAGAAGGATTCTTTAGGGAAGGGCCCATCTATTGTTTCAGAAAACAATAAAGCACAGTTGGCCTCACAACATCATTATCTCAGTTCTTGTAAGCACTGGCAGTAAATGAGATGGAAAGGTAGTTTTTGAAGAATGCCCAGAGCTTTTAAGAAAAGAAAGATTTACCGAAACTGTCTTGGTAATATACACTTACTGTGTTCTCATTAAGGCACTGGCAATAAATAAAGGACATGGGCAAGCCAATGAACATTTCAGAAATCTCCTCTCTCTAGTAGATATCAGAGGACTTGATGCATGACAGTAAGAGTAATTTCAGAACTACTCTTCCTGCATGATGGTATTACATAGTAGGGGAAATCCAATGCAGAGAAGAAAATGTCAAAGGTTCCCCAGAAGCAAAATGCATCTCAGAAAATGTATAGGCAAGCCTTCAACTATGCTGTGTTTGAGAAAATGACCACACACCTTGGAAAAAGCTGCACTGAAGAAAATGCCACAGTTTGTTTGGGCCTGAAGAACAATCTCTGCTACTTTGATCTTTCAATATACAGCATTTAATCATAATAGAAAGAGTGGATTTGGAATGAGAGCTGGGCCAGCCTTCTGCAAACTGGTGTAAACCAGGTGTGTTGAACTCCATCTCCCATCACCCTCAGAGAGCACTGTCGTCTGTCATATGTAGCTGTAATTCAACATATCTGAGGGCACACCCGCCCTCCCGACATATGTTGCGGTCACCCAAGGTTAAATGCATACCAGAGCAACGAGGAATTCCTGTCAGGAAACCCATTAATAATTTTAGAGATGCTGCATAATTGCGAGGGATCACAGATTCTATCAATTATTTTTTAATAATACCTCCCTCCCCCAGGGAAGAACTCCCAAAGATGTCTTATGTCTTCAAAGTATTGCAGGAAAACAGTAAAATAATACAAAACCAACTAGATCATGACCAGTGAGATTCACAGGGATGACTTGGCAGTGTTTTAAAAGGAAAAACAGTCACAAAGGCAGTCAAAAGACAGCATTGAGGCAGCATGGAGAGGGGTAAAAATGGCGGATTTCCCAAAGAAGTGGAGTGGGATGGGTTAAACCCCTCTGCCAACCTACTTGCCATTAGTACCTCCTCTCCAGTGCAATGTGATTCTGACTCAACCGTCATTCACACTTGCTGAACGCTCTTTAAAAGCGAGTCTTTTCAAAAGAACTACCAAAAAACGAGTGTCTGAAAAGAGCGGGTTTTTTGTCTTTGTCTCACTTTAATGACAATCCGACCAATCATAGTTGGGTCCAAAATGGTTCCTAATGTGAACGATGCACATATAAATCAATCAGCAAATCGGTTTATATCATAGTGGGAATGAGCCCTAAGATTTAAGCTCTGGCTTCTATTTGGCAGCAGGCTCAGCCTGTGCATAATATACAATGTCCATATTCAGATAAGCTACTTTGCTAAATCTACACACTGTACTATGTATTTGTAAAAGCATATACCCCAGATTATTTTTTCAGCCACACAAATTGATAGTGCTAATTTGTTAGGTGCTTGCCAAGTCAAATTGTAAATTGTGCTAATTGCATTTTGCTTTGCTTGCTGTGGCTTCTCCAGAGATTTTTAAAACCCTACTACAGCATAACATTTTCTATGTGTTGTTTTTTTTTAATCGGAAAATTGTTATTGCTTCTGAATGTTCTTCTCCTCCCCTCCTGCTGTTGTTCTATTTCTATTGCTGCAATTTTTGTCACCACCCACTTTCCGAGCTGATTTGGATGCTAAAAGGACACATATCCAGTTAAGATACCACAGAGAAACACAGAGTATTACATACTGAAGAGCATCTAATATCCTAGTAGTGGATTATATAACTACAGGTGGCTTCCTGTTAGTGAAATACACAAACGTAAGTGAAAGTTATGACTTTGCATGTAACGTTTTTGGAAATTCTTTGGAATTCAACACTTCTATTCGCCATAACTCCTTCCCAAAGCCACCCATTTGTTTTCTAGTTTTCTGGCATTCAATGGCCAGGAGAAGATGTGGGGAAGGCAAGGGACCACTGGGCAGTAATCTGGTTCCAGTCCTACAAGAGGAAGACATCTTGGACCTCCCATGGGGGGGGGGTCCAGGAGGATGACATAATATCTGAGCAGCTGGCTGCCGTGACAAAACCAATTGGCTGCCCCACCCCCATCCTTTACATAGCTCCTTTAAAATTTGGACTAAAAAACAGAGTAGGTTCACTGCCCCACTAACATGGCACCCATGTTAGTCACCAGGGTGGTCAGAGGTTTCTGTACTATAAATCCCACTTGTGTTTGTGGCCAGTGGAGTAGTGGAGCCAGGACTCTCTGACTGGTAGGATAATGATATAATTAGCCATACACCCCAACCTCAATTTCTCCTCTTTTCCTAAGCTAAGATGCAATCCACACAGTAGCTAGAGGGGAAATGGGTTTTCCTAGCATCAGTACATTGTTGAAGCCATCCCTATTGTAATCCAATGTATTTTGTGATTGCTTTGGACTCAAAGAGCAATTAAGTCCCATTAGATTTATATAAGACCCACTCATGGTGTGAGTGAAAACTCCTGGGACTGATTTGTTGATAAGGAGTAATGTAGCTGACTGTATTTTTTGTACTTTCCCTGGGAGTTATGGGGACTGTGATGATGAACACCTGCACCTCTAAATTTACTACTATACCGCTGTTAGTGATCAAGGTTAAGCAGCAGCAGTAAAATTAAGATCAGAGGGTTTGATGGGGTAGGAGATGAAATTTGCCTATGCTGAACCTTAGGGACAAGATGGGTTAGAGAGAAATAAATGAATAAATAAATATAACTGTAACAAACAGCAGCCAGTATACTAGGTGAAGTGAGTCAAGTTTATTGCATTGGACCAAAGGTCTTTGCCTAGAACTACAATATATATGTACAAAAAACATATAAAATATGAAATATGCACAAATCGTGCTCATAACAACGTACAAAAAAGTACACTAGGTGAAGTGGTATAGGATCCTCATAAAGAAGATGAGTTACAATCAGAGAAAACCAAGTTTCAAATCTCATTCTATGGCTGGTCAAAGATTTGTTTCTCATGGCTTTTAGCCTTTCATCTGTAATATGGAGCTATTAATACAGATCTATGTTACAGTGATTGTAAGGATGCTCAGGATAGTATGCAGTAGGCCCTTTGTATACACTGCGGTTTGGTTCCAGACCCCACCCCACTCCCACCCCATGGATACCAAAATCCATGGCTGCTGAAGTCCCATTATATACATTCGTGTAGTAAATTGGTGTCCCTTATATAAAATGGCAAAATCAAGGTTTGCTATTTGAAATTTTTATTTTTTTGGAATATTTTCAAGCAGTGAATGGTTGAATCTGTGGATAAAAAAATCATGAATATGGAGGGTTGACTGTAGACTGAACAGTTTGGAGGAAGATCTTTAAATTATTTGAATTGTTTCACTCTCTGTTAATCACCAACAGAGTGATACTAATCGGTTGTAAACTAGATTAGATGCCATTTCAGCTTTGCTTATCTCATTTAATTTCCATTCTAAAGTCTTGCTGTAGCTATTCCTGGGCTTCTCTTTAAAGAAGAGTGGCACTTAAGACCAATAACTAAGGGGCTGTACAGACTGCTCGAAAGGGGCAGTGGCAAGCTGCCCCTTTGCTTGCTGGATCGGGGCCGCAGCAATCGCACTCTGTGACCCCAATCTGGTGCTTTGCCACTCTAGAAAGAGCTGGCAAATGCTGCTGCTCCTTTTTAGAGTGGCAAAAAGCTGCCTTTGCCACTGCAGCTTTTCGGCTCTCCTTTGGTGCAGCGTGTGTGGACACTGTGCCAAGGGAGTGCCATGATGCCTCCTGCCGTGCGGTGGGGTGCACAATGTACAATTGCCATGCCCCCACTCTGCCCCCAGGCCAGCTCTTTATGCCTGTCTGTTTCATATGACTCAATTATAGTGCAATGATTCCATTTAACTGCCATGTCTGCATCCTGTAGAATCCTAGGATTTGTAGTTTGCTGAGCCAATACAGCTTGCCTAGTCACCGTGATTTGGAGAAAGGCAGGATGAATGTATGGATAGACAGATAAATAAATAGTGTGAAAGAGCCCCTGGATATCACACTGACTGTGCTTAGAAGGATATGTTTAGGTGCCACTGGGTTCTGGAAAACAAAAGCATGATACGTATTCCCATGAGTTCATTTTGTGCAGCCAACACAGACTGTTATTTCAATAAGAACAATGCCATACAGAGCAACATTTAGGTTACAATCCTCTATGCTCTTATTTACATCCTGTGTTTGTAAATAGAAAATGGAGCTATGAACACTGAGGACATTATCACACGCGGGTCTCAAAGCGGCAAGAAAGTGGTATGGAATCAATCCAGAACTATACCGGTATAGACCTGCGTGGCCCTCCAAGACGGAAATGGCTATCAGACGTAACTAGCATCATTGCGCAATTAACGAA
>CM034706.1:193391723-193401826 GCA_020142125.1 Phrynosoma platyrhinos | reverse complement strand
GGGAGTATTTTTAGTTTGAACACATTTTGGGGTCTATTGGTGTAATTATTTTAATCTAAAACCATACTCCAAGATTAAAAAATAGGATGCTCAAGGTTTTTGGGGGAGTGGCAAGGAGCTTTTGAGGCTTTGAGAATAAGGTTCATGCACAACCGGCCTACAGGCTAAACTTTCGCCACCTCAGATGTACATAAAGAATCCCTAGATAAGCAGCAGAAAGTATTAAGTTAACCACTTTTAATCAGTATGGCTAGAAAGATGAAACTGCCTCTTAAATATTTTAGCATGACTATCCTCTAGAAAGTGTTTATGACAAGCACATAATTGTGCACGGAAAAAGACAAATTGGAAGCCATCCAAACTCATCCATATTTAAGTTTGTGTGCTTGATGCAAACATGGCTTAGGGAAAAGCAGCAACAACACTCCACAAGTTCCTGATAAATGGCAGACAAGAACGCTGAGAGAGGCATCTGGGAGGGATGGGAGAGACAAATAGGCAAGTTGATAGCACAGACCCATCTGAGAATGCAAATAGGCCTGGCTGAAACAAACAAACAAACATTAAGATAATTAAGCCTTGGGACTTGTCCACAGCATACAGTTAACTGATGCATCTCACCAATGTTTGACTATTGTGGTGTGTGCCTTCAAGTTGTTTCTGACTTATGGCAGCCCCAAGGTGAACCTATTACAGGATTTTCTTGGCAAGTTTCTGCAGAGAGTGTTTGTCATTTCCCTCTTCTGAAGCTGAGAGAGTGTGACTTGCCCAAGGTCACCCAGTGGGTTTTCATGGCCAAGTGGGTATCTGAACCCTGCTCTCCATATTCATAGTCCAGTGCTCAAACCAGTATACCATGCTGGCTCTCTGTTTGACTATTATCAATGAGCATAAACAAAAAAGATAACACAGCCATCTCACTTCCTTTAAAAAGAAATTCCAAAAGCAATGTTGGATAAAACTTCTATTAGGCCATCTAAAATGTCACAAAGGCATTCTTCAAATTGGCTTGTCCTCATTACGTACCTGACAAAACTCAAGGAGTCAAGAGAGATTGAAGATTAAAAGACAACAGTTAGCTCTGGCTAGTGTGAAAAACAGAAAAGGCATTCAGAATGAGACTTATATATATGGAATTTTTAATTCTGGTATACCATGTTTGACCCATATTTACATGCACATCTTTAAAAAGAGAGAGTTTGTCTATTTCAGCAGTGGCACTTAACTCAATGCTAGCTGCTTCTTCAATGCATTTTTGTAGCCCTAGTTCTGTGCATACTTTACTATAGTCACATGAGTAAAGAAGTTCCTTGGTTTAATATGTTTTTAAGGGGTGGGTTGGTTTTTGGGGTCTTTGTGGCATCATATTGTTTGTAATTTTAAATTGTTGTTAGTTGCCCCGATTGTTCTCAGAGGGGCAGGATATAAATTATTATTATTATTATTATTATTATTATTATTATTATTATTATTATGTGCCACAAACAGGGAGCAGAGAAAGGATATCTACTATAGCTGGCATGGAGCATTTAGCAGAGGATGATTGTGCAAATGGTAAATAGATTTGTTGTTGTTTTTGCTGTTGTTGCTGTGCGCCTTCAAGTTGTTTCCGATTTATAGTGACCCTAAGCCAAACCTATCATGGGGTTTTCTTGGCAAGATGAGTTCAAAGGAGGGTTGCCGTTGCCTTCCCCTGATGCTGAGACAGTGTGATCTAACCAAGGTAACCCAGTGTGTTTTATGGTTGAGCTAGGAATCAGAGCCTGGTCTCCAGAGTTGTAGTCCAATGCTGAAACCACTACATCGTGCTGGCTCTGTGAAATACCAGGATCTCTGGAGGAACATGCTTGAACCTGGAAAGCAATCACACTGAGACTCTTTTTCACTTAGCAAATAATAAAGCTGATTTTTTAATAGTAGGAAATACATTATGAAAGGAAAGAAGATAAAAATGCCTAGTTCTGCTGTCTAACGCAAGTAGATATGCAAGACACTATGCTTGAAGGTGATATGCAAGACACCATGCTTGAGGTTGATATACACAGCACTATGTTTGCTCTCAACTCAAATGAAGACATCTTCATTTGAAGGGCATGGAGAGAAAACAGCTGTGCTTTAGGCTAGTTTTGTGTGTTTCAAGTTTTGTGTGTTTCAAGGAATCTGGGGATCCAAAATCAGATTTTTTAAAAAGTTACTTTTGATAACTTTTAGGTTGTCTTTGGGGACTTGGGCTTGGAATCCTCATGCAGCCTGAAGACTGCACTTTCCCCACCCCTGACCTAGAACCTCTGGAAGAAAATGTTGACAAGAAGAGACATAAGACAATGCATTAATGTTTTGCAGTTATTTATTTATTTATTGTTTTGTTGTTAATGTTAGCAATAAAGAATATGGCATCATGACATTCTAACCAAAACAATAAAAGGAGAAAATATTAAACCATTAACAGCTCTACAAAAAAAAAAAAAAAAAAAAAAAAAAAAAAAAGTTGGGATACACTGGTTAGGATACATCCAAATAAAGGAAAGATTTAAAAGAGATAACAACACAACGGGAATAGAACCAGAAAAAAAAAAAAAACTGGAAAACATTCTAGAAAAAGGGGAAAAACATATGATATCATAGCTTTATAAGTTCTTGCTGGATATTGAATTAAAAGAAGAATCCATAAAGGAATGAATGATAAAATGGATGCAAGATATGGGAGAAAATATTGCGCTTGAATTATGGGAGGAAGTATGGATAAAAATCTTAAAATTTACTAAAAGCGCTTATCTTATAGAAAATTATTATAAAATGTTTTATAGATGGCATATGTCCCCCCAAAAATTAGCCAAAATAAACAACAAAGAGGATAGTTCCTGCTGGAAATGTAAACAAAACAAAGCAAATCTGTTTCATATGTGGTAGCAGCAAATTTTGGGAAACTGATTCACATAAAAATACAAGATATCTTTCAAATTCATTTTAAGTTGGACCCAAAACTGTACTTATTGAATATAACAGAAGAATTAAAGCACAAAATTAGTAAGGAAGAAAGAGAGGTGGTGTTGTATATGATAACAGCAGCCCACATAGTATTTGCTAGAAATTGGAAAGAGATTAAGGAGAGCTTAGAAGAAGAATGGCTAATAAAACTGATTGATTTGATGAATATGGACAAATTAACAATGATGATTAAAGACAAATCAGATAAAAAATACCACGAGACGTGGAATAAAATAGAGAAACTTTGGAATTAATTACTGACATTTGGTAAGACTAGAATAAGTTGTAGAAATCTTTCCAATATAATTTAATCAGAACTCTTTAGAAGGAGAAAACAATATAAATGGGATATGTTCAACCCTACTGTTGTTATTATGTAGTATAGACAGATTGACATGAGATGTATGACAAATTTATTTTACTGCTGTAAATAAAAGAATCTACTTTTTTTTTTACAACAATACAAAAAGAACATGGCATCAACTACTTTTGAAGGGGTTTGGATAATAAGAACACAATTTCTGTAAAGTGCCCATTTAGTTTTTTTATGTGGTTTACTGTAACAGTTGTGTTGAGTCATTTCATTTTTTTTTTTCACCAGACACATTCAGCTGAATACAGCTCACCAGTTCCCTCAGGTGAAAGCACTACATTTTCTCACTGTTGTCAGTTTCAGAGAAATGTTCCCAAACTATGATGTCTACACCAGGTTAGGACCATACAGCTCTGTTGCAGAGTCTCTTCTTCAGCATTACCTCATACACTTCAAGAAGCAGATATTCAGATTAATAACAGCTATGGTAGCAGGAAGGGGACTGAAAAAGACACCCTTGGTGTCCCTTCCAACTGTACAGTTTATGATTTTGCTAGGATATAAGCTTGACCATGACTTTTTTCTTCTTAAGAAATACATTTATTCATATATCTTTATGAGTTCAGTATAGCCACATAAAGGGTGCAGTGTCTCAAGTGGTTAAGACGTTGACTCTGTTGATTGCAAGATCGGCAGGTTGGCAGTTCAAGGCCTGAGTGCTGCATGACGGGGTGAGCTCCTGTCACTAGTCCCAGCTTCTGCCAGCCTAGCAGTTCAAAAGCATGCAAATGCAGGTAGATAAATAGGTATCACTTTGGTGGGAAGGTAAACAGCGTTCTGTGCAATCATGCTGGCCACATATTCACAGAGTAGTCTCTGACAACGCTGGCTCTTCGGCTTGGAAATAGAGATGAGAACTGTCCCCTATGCTTAGACATGACTTCACAACCTTGTCAATGGGGAATACATTTACCTTTATCTTTATAGTCACATATAATTACAGTAATTCCAGATGTGGAGTGGTGTGATTTTTAGTAATAGGTGGCTGAAGCATAAAACCTTAAG
This sequence comes from Phrynosoma platyrhinos, assembly GCA_020142125.1. NCBI lineage: Eukaryota > Metazoa > Chordata > Lepidosauria > Squamata > Phrynosomatidae > Phrynosoma > Phrynosoma platyrhinos. Next base: position 193,397,460 of record CM034706.1, on the reverse strand, counting down.
AGACTGGACTAACCCCAAAAGGGAAAATCTCTGAGTTGCCCAGGAAGAAAGAAATGTGAAAATAATAAGTGGGTAGATTAAGAAGGGAGGAGTGGTTTGGTGAAGGGATTTGACCATTGGACTAGAACTCCAGGAGAGCAGCATTCAAATCCCTGATGAACCATAGAAATCAACCATGGAAACCCTGAGCAAGTCCCACTCTTTCAGCCTGAGAGGAAGCAAACCTCTTCTGAATCTTGCCTAAAAAACCCTAAAACATGATAGGGTTGGTTGCCATAAGTCTGAAACATCTTGGATGCTCAAAGAACAACAGCAGTAACATCAAGAACCAAAGTGCAATAACATCCACAATCTACAAAAGAGTGATAGTTTTACTGGGCCAACCAAAATGTACAAAATACAAGAACCAAGATTAATAAGAATTTTGAGATCAGTAACAAGAATGAAGTGGAAATCACTACAGTACTTTGAATTGCTGGTTGTGTTCCTGTAGGTTTTATTCCTATTGTATGTCCGATGTTTTGCATTTACTAATGGTAAAATCTATGTAGCCTTGGGTAGTGGTGGATTCTCCTTTGCTAAAGGTATTTATGTAGATTCTAAATAGTAATTCATCCATGATGTTGCATCTTGAACTCCAGCAGGACACTAGACTAGGTTACATTTGAGGTTTGATTTACCTTTGATTGTAAGCCACGCTGGGAATTGCATATAGTAAGGTGGGGCAGAAATGTTTTAAATAATAAACAAATAAAATCAGATTCAGGATGGAATCTGTCTAGGTCTACCATGAAAGGGACCAGCAACATATGTAAGTAAAACTTTCATATGGCCTTTCAAGTCTCATTCAGTCAGCTTGAAGTATCTTTTGATGTGAATGAGGAATAAACAAATTAATTGATAGCTTCAGATGCATGCATAACTACCTGTCTACAACTACAGCTGGATAATAACCATAATATACTGTTTTCCATAATAATGATTCCAACAGTAGATTGCACTAAATGTTTGAACCTTCTTGCTTATCTTGAGGATTCAGTCGTAATCTTTAATTACTGAAGAAAGAGAATATAAGACACCATTTTAGATTGACTTACTGCACTAGATTTTGATCAATATGGTTTTAATCTTTCACATATTTACTACATTTTGGTTCTTTCTTGTTATTTACAGCCTGCATTTGAATTATTCATGTTGAAAGTCAAGGCCTTTGGACAGAAGATAAATGTTTTGTTTTTAATCATGGACCCAGTTCTTTTCACCCTACGAAATTTCAAGGTGCACTATGCTAATTTTTTTTCTTTCCCTCCCCTTTAAGTTAGAGTAAATGTTTGCATACCAATTTATTCTGACTTCCCTTTTGTTTTGTCCTTGCCTTGTTTTCTGCTGGTGTCTCATTAGTTCCATGATTTTAAAGTATGACAATGTTTGTCTCCAGGTTGCTGAAGTGACGGGAATAAACAGCATTCATCTCATAGCCAGATTAATGGCTGCAATGGCAACGAAAGTGCTGCAGCAGAAACAAGCAAGTGAAATGTCTTTACTAAGTAATAATGATGTCTGCCACGATATGGTGTGAGCCATTGTAAAGGGTAGGTAATTGAATAGAGGATTCATCTTTTTAGTGATGCCGTTAAATATCTTCTCCAAAAGGAAATAGAATATTTTGAAGACTGATGGGCAAACCCACCCCACCAATACATCGTTATACAGGGAATATATTTATTTAGATTGGCATTTCAAGACACAGAAGAGAACAGAGTTCCAAAATGCTGATAATTTTCAATGCAAAGCAACCATCTTCAAAAATGTTGTACACCTCTGTTATGGGGTGCTTTTCATAACACAAAATGATGCCCAATTCAAAGCCATAACTGAGTGTAAGCCTCTATGACTGCTGCCTAAAAGCTTATCGAATGTTATTTTGGAATGCAAAACACAACAAGAAAATGACATGCCTTAAATAAAACATACAGGTCCTGGTAACCTCCAAGTATAAAAGAATCCGGGAGTTAATCCTCCACAAGTAAGTTACTTTGGGAGTATACTGAGCCATCCAAACTAGAACTGTATGGGGTGGGTGGGAATTCTCAATATATTAGAAAGGGTCCATAACTACCTTCCCCCCCTTTTTTTATAGAGCAGAAGTGGCAATCATGTTTCCCCCAGATGTTGTCAAACTGCATATCCAGCATTCCTCACCATTGGCTATGCTGGCTAGGGTTATTGGAAACTACAGTCCTATAACATCTGGAGGACTGCTTGATCCCCCCCCCCATCCCCAGTGAAGAGGTTCACAAAAATATATCCTAGTTCATTTAGTTAAACTTCCTCATGTAAAAGCAGGATTCTGTCTCATCTAATAACTCCATCCAGTTAGCCACAATTATATATTATTTTAGGGTCTGAGTATCAACATGCAAGAGAAAGCAAAGCATACCTCACACTAGATGTTCCTATGTGATAATAAGCAACACATTTTTCCCCAGATGGCCACTTCTGTGATAATGTTTAGATGGGAGCCTGTTTAACCGGGATTCCATTTCAGATACTGTAGATTCTAGTATTATCTGTGGTACTGGTAGCTTCCATGTTATGGAGTGATTAATCTATGCCAGGGGTAGGCAACCTTTCCCCTTTAAGGGTCAAGGGACTTCAGCTCCCAGAAGCCTCAGCCATGTTGGCCAAAAGTCCCATGTTGGCCAATAGCTCCTGGGATTCTGGGAGCTGAAGTCCCTCGGCCCTTAAAGGAGAAAGGTTGCCTACCCCTGATCTATGCTGTGTGTTAGGATGAACTATAAGGAGTTATCCAAGGTGCTGAACTACATCATCAAAATAGGTCTGGACCTTGGACAGCTTCTTTAAATTGCATACTGTACTAAAACCCAGAGAAGATTCACTGTCCCACTGACATGGAAGCCACTGGCTACTACTAAATAAGATGTACACATAAAGCTAGAATGATATAGTTAAAAAGGACATACCCAAACACCAGAATAATAATCTAAAATAAAAGAGTGCCTTCCATCAGGACAACATTAAGATCTTTAACCAAATGTCTGAACACCAATAATGAGAGGGCCAGCCTAAATCTTTAGGAGAAGGTGTTTCACAACACTGTTATACACAGAAGGCCCTCTCCAAGCAGTGCCTCATGTAAGAGTGCTTCAAATGATGAGCATGCACTCGGGACAGGTTTGTACATGCATGTCTCTCAGGTATCCTTGCGCCAAACCATTTAGGCTTTATAAAGGGAACCAGTGCCTTAAATTGGTGCTCAGAAACATGTAGAAAGCCATTCAAACATATAGCCGTGTTAGTCTGTAGAGTCAGTATGTAGAGAGATCTTGTAGCCCTTTGAGACTAACTGAAATAAAGAAGTTGGCAGCATGAGCTTTTGTCTACTTCCTCAGATGCATAGTAGGAAACCAGAGAAACTGTTTCATGACTGGTAGTATATGATCTCTAAGGGCCTTTACAGACTGCCAGAAATAATGCAGCTTGAGACCACTTTAACTGCCCTGGCTCAATGCTAGGGAATCATGGGAGCTGTAGTTTATTGTGGCACCAGAGCTGTCTGATAGAGAGGGCTCAATGTCTCAGAAAAAACTACAATTCCCACTTTGACTGCCCATGAGCCAGGGCAGTCAAAGTGGTCTCAAGCTGCATTATTCCTGGCAGTCTGTAAAGGCCCTAAAATATATAATGGACAAAAGTCTGGCCTCCATTACCTGCAATTTCCAAACATCTTCCAAAAGCAGCCATACCCACAATTATAGTAATTTAGGCTGCATCCTCACTGTAGAAACAATCCAGTTTGACACCACTATTAATGCCATGGCTCCATCCTGTGGAACACTGGGATTTGTAATTTGTTGTGGCACCAGAGTTCTCTGACAGAGAAGACTAAATGTCTCACAAAACTAGAATTCCATAGTACTGAGCCATGGGAGTTAAAGTGGTGTCAAGCTGGATAATTTCTGCAGTATGGATGCAGCCCAAATAAATTTAATTTTAAAAGGAGGTAGTGGAGGCATGAACTATTGTGATTTGTTTTGCCTTCTCTAATAATAGATCAAACAGATTCATTATACAAAGCTGGGCAAAAGCATTCCTGCTCATTTACCTGACTTTTCAGGTACAATATTGCATGGTTGACTGCTCTAGAGCAGTCTGTGCTCCTCACTCCATCCCAGGTTGGCCTTTCTATCAAAAGAACAGGTCCTTTTACCTTGTCTGGATTGAGCCTCACTTTATTCATATATATATATATATATATATATATATATATATATATATATATATATATATATATATATACTATTTGCACCTGTACTCTGTTCAGGATTTTTATAGCCATAAGGAGCTGAATAAAACTACAGAAAGCTGTAATACCAATCTGTCACAATAATATTATAGTTGAAACTAAGGCCCTTTCCAGACTATAAAATTACAGGATTTTGATATTATCATACTTCAGTAGTGTCCCTGGGGGTGTGGGGGGGGGTGCAGACTGCACCAGGTGATACCCCAGAAGGGGGGTGACATCCAGTTGCCCCCCTTACCCCCAAGGGTGATACTTTGGCCTGTGCAGGCACTCCTTGGGCTTGCCTGGGTGCTCTAGAGACTGCACAGGTGCTCCTTGGGACCACACAGGTGCCCCTCAGGGCCGCACGGGCACTGTTTTGACCCACACAGCTGCTCCTCTGGGCTGTGTGGGCACTCCTCCACCCCCCGGAACAAGGAAGTCCCGGTGCTGGAAGTCTGCCCTCCAGAAATCCTGCCCCCTGCACCGGGTGTCATCTGGTGTGAGACCACCACTGCCATACTTTTAACTGTCATGGCTCTGTCTTTTGAAATCCTAGGAGTTATAGTTTCATGAGACATTCAGAATTCTCTGGCAAAGCAATCTAGCACTTCACCAAATCTTGAATGAAATTAAGGCTACCTCTCGCCATCATCACACCATTACTTCCGTTGTTAAGTGTTATTAATACTCCTAGTGACTTTCACATTACACAAGTTATAGTACTATGATTCCAAATGAATCCTGGGATTTGCAGTGCAGGGAGAGGCATTTAGAGTTCTCAGCCAGAGAACTTTAGTGCTTAACCAAACTATACATCCCTGGTTTCCATAGAATGCAGCCATAGCAGTTAAATGACATTATAGTGCTATAATTGTGTAGCGTGAAGGGGCCTTGAGTATGTACAGCAAGGAAGGAGAACCTCAAAGGTTCCCCATATGGTCTCCACAAACCTCTTCTGTCTATGGAACTTATCACATGCCCTAAAGAGGCATTTTACCTCTTCTGGCTTCAATCCTGGTTTGGGGATACAGCTCTGTTATTAGACATAATTTGCCGCTGATTCTGCCATGATGCCGCTGGACAAATGCAGCCCTGATTGAAGCCACATTCAGCCAGCACTTTTTCAGAAATAAAAGTTTTCCAACTTGAGAAATTGTCCAGCTGAGAGGTCCTTGGATCTGGGCTGCATTCAGCGGGTGGCATCACAGCAGAATTGATGACAAATTATGTCTGAAAACATCTGGCTGTATCCCCAAGCAAGGATTGAAGCCGGAAGAGGTAAAATGCCTCTTTAAGGCATGCAATAAGGTCAATTGTCTTCAATCAGTGATCTCAGATCAGAGATTAAAGAATACCATATTTTCCAGTGTATAAGATGATTTTTTAACCCCAAAAAAGCTTCCCAAAAGTTGGGGGGTTGCCTTATAT
>CM034706.1:193380749-193391623 GCA_020142125.1 Phrynosoma platyrhinos | reverse complement strand
CAGATGGATGGACTCTATTAAGGAGGTCACTATGGGTATTAATGGGTTTCAGGAATTAAGTAGAGCAGTGGAGGAGAGGGTCTTGGAGATGTCTCATCCATAGGGTTGGCATGAGTCGAGATCGACTCGAGAGCAGTTAACAACAACAACAAAATATTTGCTTTAATTTTTATAAGCTGCCTTGAGTCCCAGTATTGAGAAAAAGGTGGAATATTAATTACAACAACAATAACAATAAGAGGACAGGTGTGTGTATATGTATGTGTATCAGAGATCAACAGTGCAATCCTTTGGTTGTCTAATCAGAAATAGGACCCAGTGAAATTTAATCCCAGGTATGCTTAAGAATCAGCAAAATTACACAGAAAAACAAAAGTGGAGGGAGGTAATAAAAAACTGTAATGCAGATACACTATTGTTTTTATGAAAACCAGGCCAGCTAATGGTATACACACAGACATCAGTTGGTATCACTACTATTCAAGTAAACCTCAGCCAAGTTGTCAATATGACAAATTTACTTCCCATTTGTTTTTCTCTCTCTCTGTTTTTCACAACCCCTACCAGTGTATTCAGCCTTTCCTTTTCCTTCCTGTCCTTCTCACTCTCTCTTTCAATATACACACATCAGGAAGAAGCAAAAGTCACTTGACAGCAGGTTTACTCCACAAGTAAGAAAGGGTAAAAGTTTGAATAGTTTGGTCCTATGTTATCCTCTTCCCCCCAAAATAGCTGCAAGTGTGTCAACTAAACTTCAGCCTCTGAGGGGCCTGGCTCCTGTCATCTAGTGGCCTAGTGATTCAGTGTGGTACTGCAGGCTACAAACAGATTTGAATTAATTAAAATTAATTAATCTAGTTAAAAGACAAATTAAAATGCACCTCTTCACAGTTTCCTTAGTATGCACGCCTAGTCTCAAGATGTCTGCATTTCATGGTTTGGGGCAGACACATGTACACACACACACACACTTTTTCTTGTTAAACATTAAAATAAAAAATAATATGGTAGTGTGGGTAGCACCTATACTTACGTATATCTTTAAAATAACATATTTTAATAGTTTAAATCAGGGGTAGGCAACCTTTTTGAGCCGGGGGGGGTGGCTGTCCCTCAGACAATTGGGGGGCCGAAGCAGCAAAACTAACTAAATAAATATATATATTTTAAAAACATAATTTTTTTTAAAAAAATGCATGCACACTCTCTCAGCCCCAGAAAAGCCATGGCAAAACCCCTGTGGAGATTTTGCCAAGAAAACCCAAAGAACAATTAATAACAATAATAATCAATATCATCATGGCGGGCGGCGGAGTCGGCAGGACTGGCCTGGGGCCGGTCCAAAGGCCTCGGGGGGCCGCATCTGGCCCCCGGGCCTTAGGTTGCCTACCCCTGGTTTAAATGTTGCTCCTCTGGAGAGAAATTCAATCATGCTATAATTTATCAATATCTCTTAACCTATTCACCTGGTCTCAGTGATCCTATAATCCTATGATATCACTGTAGCCAGAAAGAAAGAAACCTGATAGGATAAATATTGCCTGACTGCAATAGTGTTCCTATCCCATTCAATTGTACCAATAGCTCCTCTCCAGATGGACACACACATACACACACATATTGAAAATGTTTAATCATTATGCATCCCAGGCTAGATGTGATCAATGCAGGATATTATTAGAGGAGGCAACTCTTGCCCTCTGGCAGCTTCTGTCTTCAGCCAAGAAGATAAGGGCCCCATCATATGAACATAGCTACATGATTAATTTGATGATTGGCCTCAATGTAATTTGAAACAAACATCATTTTTATTAATGAAAGCCAGAGCTACAAATCAGATAACAACTACAGTAAATGCATTTTCAAAAGGCAACGATGATCCTTTGTGTTGCAGAATAATTTCTTCTTCACAAAAGGTATTTTGTTAAATTTTAGTTGTCTTCATGGTCTATGGTAGAAATTATGCCAATACATAAAAACTCATAATCAAATATCATTGTTTGGAAGCTTCCTCTCTTCATATTTAACAAATTCTGTTTGCTGGGCACCCTTTCCTTCCTTCTGGATTTATCATTCCTTGCTTAATGGACTGCCATTTTGCTGCAAGTCCAGTCAACCTTTCCCTCTGATTTTCTTCCCATTGCTAATAGGTATCAATATTACATGTTGTTGGTTTTAAAAGAAAAGAAAAGAAAAATGAATGCAAACAGAAGGACCAGATTACGCAATCTTTTGTACTTTGTACAAAACAAACAGAACATTAACTGAAGAAGATAAATTATCTCAACACTCATGCATTTGGGGTGGGGCCGTTTGCCCCCCATCCTATACAGCAGGGGCATGCAAAGTGCAGCTCACATGTTGAACTGCAAGTCCCAGCAGCCCTAACTGGCATAGCTGATGGTAAAGAATGCCAGGAATCTGGTATTGCCCACCCTTTCTCAGACTCTGCTTTTAGAGATGGATGAGCATTTCATTTCACTTTAGTTTTTATGATTAACCAAAATCCATCAATTTCTTCACATTTCAGAGAAAAACTGAATTAACATTAATGTAAGTAAAGGTAATGGTATTCCCCATTGACAAGGTTGTCAAGTCATGTCTGACCATAGGTAATGGTGCTCATCTCCATTACTAAGCCAAAGAGCTAGCATTGTCAGAGACTACTCTGTGATCATGTGGCCAGCATGATTGCACAGAATGCTGTTTACCTTCCCACCGAAGTGATACCTATTTATCTACTTGCATTTGCATGCTTTCGAACTGCTAGGTTGGCATAAGCTAGGACTAGTGACAGGAGCTCACCCCATCATGCAGCACCCGGGCCTCAAACTGCCAACCTTCTGATCTTGCAATCAACAGAGTCAGTGTCTTAATCACTTGAGCTACTGCATCCCTAACATTAATGTACCAGGATGGAATATTTTAGCCTATTAGAATCAGCTGGGTAGGAGCTATTGATACATAGGCTTAGTTCTCCAGTGTAGGCATTTTGTAACACAGGGTTTATCCACACTGTACAATTATAGCAGTTTGATCCTACTTTAACTATCATGGCACCATTCCATGGACTCTTGAGATTTTTAGTCTAGGGATGAACTCAGAATTCTCAAAACTGTAATTCAGAAGAATAGACTAGAGCTCTCTAGGAGATTGTATATAGAGACTGCAAATAAGTCTTGGCAGCTTAAGTGGGATCAAACCCCTCTAGCTGTACAATGTGCATTCACCCATTATTACCTGAACAGTTGTAAACAACTTCCCCAAATTTAAGCCACTGCTGTCTGTAGCATTTTTTTAAAAAAAGGAACAAAAACAGTTGGAACACAAATGTCACTGAAAATCTAGTGTGTGTTTTGCCATCCAATGTTGGACCATAATAATAATAATAATAATAATAATAATAATAATAATAATAATAATAATAATAATAATAATTCCATGCAGTTTTGTGGCATGATGTAGCAAAGAGGTTATGTTCGCTAGTTGTCATTTGGCCAAAAGGGGGTGTGGGTGGGCTCATTGGTATAATTACTACTAACTAACCTAACTAAAGGTAAACCTAACTACTGACCATTAAGAACTCTTTATCTAAAACACAATATACTAAGGTCAGAAAATACCCAACAACTCTATCAGTGCAAATTATTTGGATCCCCCCCCCCCCTATTCTGGTGCATGAGGATTAGAAAAACTGAATGATGGAGAAATCAAAACTAACCTTTGTCCACCCAAGCCCAGGGCTTGAAGTGATGGGTCTGAATCCTTGGGGATGGGTCACTGCCTTTCCTACCATGCTAGTGGTGAACCAAGGCTGCTAAAATGTTTTCCTGAGGGGCTCCTGATCTTTGACAGCTTTACAGCAGGCAGATATGATACGTTCCTTTTGTGCTGTGAATAACTGGTGCAGATTGGGAAGAATTTTCTGGTACAGATTGGGAAGAATTCCATTAAAATTTGCTATGAAGTATTAACAGTATTCACAAATTTCTTCATTTTTGAAATGGAAAGAACTAGAGGTTAAATATTTTGAATAAGGACAAAAGCAAAATAGACCAATCCACCCACTCCTAGTTGCAAGCCTATACATGATTACCAAAGAGTAAGCACAACTGGAAATAACAGTAAACATAGGTCCAAAACACACTGCAGAAATAATCCAGTTTGAGATCGCTTTAACAGCCTTGATTCAGTGCTAGGGAATCCTGGGAATTGTAGTGGAACCAGAGCTCTCTGGTAGAGAAGGCTCACAAAACAAGAGTTTCCAGAATTCCCTAGCATTGAGCCAGGGCAGTTAAATCGGTCTAGTGGATTATTTCTGCAGAGTATTTTGGATCTCAGATAAGATTATACTGTGAATCACCAGAACTGTTCAGCGGAAGCCTAAACATCAATTTTGGCCAGATTGAAGAATTTGGGCTTATGCTTCTAGTAAATTGTTCAGGTGACCTATTCAATGCAAGTGTAAGCCAGATGCAGAATGAACTTGTTGACCACCTGTCACCCAAGAAGTGAATTTGAGGGTACAGAACAGAAGCAGTCTGTCCCTGGGATAATTAACACACTGTGAGAGGAGCCCCTTGAAGCCCCACCATCAACCTACACTTTTCTTTTTAAAAAATATGTATAGTACTTACAATATTTATGGTATTTATGCCTATAGTACTTAGGAATGTGGCCTCAAAGTACAACCATCTTTGGCGATTTTTTATCTAGAATGAACATTAAGCTAGAAAATGAAAGAACAAAGCAGCTGGCAATTCATATTTCTAAGTGGTAATCATACAACCTGTAACACTTTAAAAAATAAGTTAAAGATGGTCCAACGTGGTTCATTACAGGCAGGGCACTCAAGAAACACTGATTCACCAAGTTCAGCACCTCCTCCAGCTTGGTGCCCTTCCCCACAGAGCAAGGCCTTCAGCTATTATGGGAATAAATTGACCTTCAGCTGCAATAAATACCTGATCAGCCCACATTTCAACCTGTTCCTCTGATCCTGAGAATCCAGAACTGCTCATGGGACTGTACCAGTGCATGACAAGTTGATTTTAAGCCCATAGCGATGTTGGGAAATGAAGGTAATAGTAATGTATTTTGCAAGCACAGCAATCAGTAGTCGTAAACAGAAGGTGAGCAACAACCAATCCCATACCACTACCTCCCATAGGGTCTAGCAAAGAAAATAAGGCAGCCTTTGGCTTCTTTGTGAATACAAAATAAGTAGGTTTACTTACAAATATTAAAGCTTGCATAACATCTCATCATGAGAGGCTCTGTAATGTGGAGGACAGCAAGAAAACCACAGACTACAAAGTGGAGATCAAACAACCTCAGAATAACTGATGGAAAAAGAGAAAGGGTATGGCTAAGACCAACAACAGGAAATGACATGCTATGTCTAAACCAACATCTATTGAGCATAGGCATACTTAGGCTGTGGTCACTAACAGGTGAGTCGGCTCCGAGTGCATCTGCCACAAGCTCAGCTTTCACCTTTGATTCCGCTTCTGACACTATCACTACAAATGTTGAAAAGATTACCTTTCCAGTGACATGACAAAAGGTGATTCCTCATCCTGGCAGATGCACACTGTTGGCTTCCGTTTAATTTGTGTCATGATGTGTTTAGCTCCTTTTTATATGTGTAAGCCTGGGGTGTTTTATTCACTCTATGACCTCTGAGCTGTCAGTCATTTCTCTGAGCAGAAGGGAAGAGGATGGCTAAAATCATTAGGTCTGAGAACTGTGATTCCTGGGTTCAAGACTTTTTTGTATTTCACTGCACTGTCTCTGCACTGGATTGTTTGAGAGAAAAGGAAGGGGGGGAAGGAATGTGGCAGCACATTTAAGATTAATGGGATTTTATTTTAGCATGAGCTTTCATGGATATAAGCCCACTTCTCCAGATGCATTCCATTAAATTCATTCAGATGCATTACATGACATTGCATTACAATGTCAGATGCATTATATGACATTAAAACCCCAGGTATAAAGCACATTTTTACAGTTGGGGGAGTGGGATGGAATGAAATTCAGAAAAATACAAATCATGACCTCAAACATTCCTTTTCAGTTTCCATCAGTTAAACTCCTGCACTCCTGTCTGTCCCTGGCTTCCACTCCACCATAAGCATCTGAAGAAGTAGACTAAACTCTACGAAAGGTAATGCTACAAACTTCTTCATTTTTTTCAGTTAGTGTCAAAGGTGCTACAAAATCTCTCTATACATATTTTAAAAGGTTAGCCATAATTTATTTGCCCTTTTGAAGTCTTTGGACATCACAAGTAAAAGACATGAAAAATAATTATGTGTGCTCAGCATTGAAACACAAAGCCAACCCTGATTGTGCCTGTCAAGTGGAATTGATTTTTGGCATCACTTCCACAGACGTAAATGGGTAAGGGCACATATACCCCTCCAGGACCCACTTCCAACATACTTTAGCTGACACCTTTATGCCCCAAGTTTGCAAATGTCATAACATTCTGAGCTATACTGGCCGAATGGCTGTAATAAAATGATTTGATTTGGATAACATTCTGAGCAGGAAAGAAAGGTTCCTTGTGGCTGTTAGAGCCAACTGGAACAAAGCCCACTAAGGCACAGTAAAAGCACAAAGCTAAGCAAGGTGAATATTTACATATCTGTATATCTTCAAGTATATTCAGTTTGAAAATTAAACTTCAGTTGGATCTTGAGTTATTTTTATTAGGACTTTTAGATGAGCATTTGGAGAATGCTATTTATGGAAATAAAGTACAAGATATTTTCCATTTCTATTTATGGAAAAAAGTACAAGATATGACAATTGCAGCTAGAATGATCTATGCACAAAGATGGAACGAGTTAACAATCCTTTTGCATGAATATCAGTTGTTGAAATTATATGATTTAGTAGAAATGGATAAGCTGCCTATGTCAATACATGAGAAAGCTTTGGATAAAGTTAAAAACTGGAAGATGTTGATTGAACATATGGAAAATAAGGGAGGTTCTAGTATGGTTTTAGCTTTTTAGAAGACTGACATACAGTAGGAGATTAAAAATATTTTATGCATGCTTTTATTGGATCCTTGGTAAGCGTTTTTAATAGTTAGATAGATGTAGAGAGCTTTTTAAATAACATAATAATATTTGACTAATTTATAGGCAGTTAGACAAGTAATAGTATGCTGGAAGCCTTTGTTTCCCCAATGTTGTTGTTGTTATTTAGTAAGTATTTCTTTTGTCATTTATTTAAATTTTTAGTTAGTTTTGTTTGTTGTTAGATTTGTTTTTCCTTGTATATTTTTTAGATATGGAAAATTTGTATGTATTTGTATGTTTTGTTGTTTAATAAAAATATTATTTAAATAAGTTTATTTACCATTGTTTTCTTTCTTCCTTTTTCTTTTCCCCCATCTAGTTTGCTTGTTTTGCTGAGGGAGGATTTGCAAAAGTTTGGCTTTTCTGTCTTTGTTCTTTATCTCTAATCATCCTGTTGTAAAGACAAAAAGGAAGTAGGGAAAATGTCAGTGAGTTTATGTTTCCCCTAAGCAACTATTGTGGCAGGTTAATGTCCTACCATAACATCACATTATCTAATATGGTATTATTTTAATTACTGGTTTTTATAGGGCTTATACACATGTTAAGATGGGTTGGGAAACCTATTGTTCTCAAAATGTTTTTGGATTCCACTTCCCATCATTCTTTACCATCCTGGGCAATGGTGAGACATGATCGGAGGATCTTGGATGCATCTGCACTGCAAAAATAATCCAGTTTTACACCATTTTAACTGCCATGGCTCAATGCCATGGAATTATGGGAACTGTACTTTGTTGTGGCACCAGACATCTCTGACAGAGAAGACTATAATTCTTAGAATTCCATAGCATTAAACCATGGCAGTTAAAGTCGTGTCGAACTGGATTATTTCTGCAGTGCGGATGCAGTCCCAGCCAATATTCTGTTCTTACCGTTGCCAAACAGGCACCTATTGGAATCCCACAGACAGGAAATGAAGTCAAAAGTACCCGCAGTGTTGCAACTAGACTGTTGCTGGTTAGTTACACACCATGGCAATACAGACTGTAATTTTTCTGTTTGAAGCAAAGTGACCCATAGCCCCAGTCACTCCTTCACTCATTACAAATTTACGCTTGTGTGAGAAGAAGAGCAGCTTGATGCTTTCTAGCTCTTTCCCTATCTTTGCTTCCCTTACAGACCTCACCATAAACATACACTGAAGTATGGTGCTTACTTCAGAAATACTCTGTGGGACTTGGTTTTCCTCTTAAGTTTATTGCACAATGTTCTCGTAAAGTACTGGGTACATAATGTGAACGGAACAGAACAAATTTTATTGCACGGTATGATCCTCATTTTGTTCCTATTCTGTGCTCTGAGAGTCCTAGCCCGTTCCAGCAGGAGAACTGTAAAAATGCTTCCTCGGCTAGCAAGAACGCTTACAAATCATTCCAGATGTGTGATAATCCTACCCGGTGTCAATCTATCCTTGTGTTCTGATTAGCTAAAACAACCTCCTTCCCTCCCATCCTAGAACATCCACAAACCCAACTCTTCTTCCAGTGCTGACGCAAGAGGGGTGCCACAATTAATTTTAAAAATATATTTTTTTTATTTTAATAGATGGAATTGTGTCGTGTTTAGAAGAAGAAGAAAAAAAGAATGCTTGCAACCTAAACCTCTCGGTAGCATTCTTTCCAAGGAAGACATAGGAGTTTTTGTGATACATTATAAGTATTTTTTTAACATTCAAACCCGCCACAACAGTATGCATGTGCCAAAGAAGGACAGCTGGGAAACGACCTGAGCACCAATACTGGTACAACAGTAAATGCAGTGCGATAATATGTGTTCTAATTACGTTATCATCACGTTCTCACTAGTCTAATGTGGTAACACCCTGTCCTATATCATTACATTTCCAGGACTGGGTGGGAACATTACAGATACTGGTGTGATAAACTTATTTGTTTAGTTTAGAACCCTGTGAGATCACTTTTGTAAACTATGCAGGAAGCTACGCACTCTTCCTCCAACAGGACCAGAGCCAGCCTGGCAAGCAGTGTGGAGTGATCTATTACAAGCATGGTATCTGGGGTTCAAATCAGACTTAAAATCATAATATATATTCTTTCCAATGAACCTGTTTCCCCCAAAACAACAGGGTTTGATGAGGAATATGTGCCTTATAAACTAGGCTTGTAAATTAAGGGTATGTTTATAATGATCACTCACCCTCACCCTCAAAAAAGTATACTAGATGCAAGGTACATAAGAGGGAAATCATGTGCTGTGACAAAATGGCTGTTACCACTTAAGGAAGCATCCCCTCTAAAAATGTTATGAAAATGTTGTGTAGTTTGACCCTACACTGGAGTGAATGCAAGAAACAGTATCAGGTAAGAACTTCACATATTTGCCATAGTGGGCAACTAAATCTTCTTGCTCAACTGTAATTGTTCTTGGATTTAATGGATTTTTCAGCACTCAAATTGGCTCCACTGGATAACTGTGTGTGCCCTGAGTCTTTATCCAGAGTCTATTCCCTTGTGATTCTAATCATCGTCTCTGCTGTTACATCAGCCTCAGTTCTCTGGAGAAAGAGGCAGCTTGTTGAACATTTTCAGTCAGGAGATATGGCCACAGCCACTTTTTACAGCCCACAAGACCCCCAGGAATCAAGTAAAAATTCCAGCCCCATTTTTAAATTTTGGCCCAAATGGGGAAAAAACATGTATAAAAGCAGTGGTTTGTCTCCCCGTCCCAGCACATATTCCACATGCCCCAAAGCAAAACAACAATAGCAACACCATACCTAACCAACCAAAACCAGCTGAAATTGGATCAAAATGAAACTGGAAGTGACATGGCATCTTTGCTAGTCTGGCAGGAAAATGCAAGTTTGGTGCAAAAGGTGGAGTGGTAGCGAAAATTATTCTCCCCCTCACATGAATCATAGAATCATAAAGTTGGAAGAGACCACAAGGGCCATCCAGTCCAACCCCCTGACATGCAGGAACTCAAAATCAAAGGACCCCCGACAGATAGCCAGCCTCTGTTTAAAGATCTCCGAAGAAGGAGACTGCACCACAATCCAAGGGAGTTTGTTCCATTGTCAAACTTGAATGAAGTTGTTTACCTGTTGTATAAACATAGCTTTTTTTTTTTTTTTGTTAAAAAAAGGGGGGAGGCAATGAATTATAACCAATTTATGACTAAGCTTGTATCTGTAAACCTTTGGAAATAAGGCAAAGTCAGAACTAAAAAAGTATTTTCCATTGTTTGGCAAACATTTTGGCTGCCACCACACTGAAGAATTAATGCAGGTTGACACCACTTTAGCTGCCATGGCTCCATCCTATGGAATCCTGAGATTTGTAGTTTGTTGTGGCATCCAGAACTAAATATCTCACAAAACTATAAATCTCATTCCATAACACTGAGCCATGGCAATTGAAGCAGTGTCAAATTGCATCAGTTCTGCAGTGTAGATGCAGCCTTATCTTTTTATCTTTCAGAGAAGCTTCTGAAGTAAACAGTGGTGAATCAGACTATGGTTACACAAACTTTAGAGTCATTCACACTACACTATAAACCAGTTTGTAAACCGGTTTAAAAGTGGGTCGTTCACATTTGAATCAGTTTGCAAACTGATTTAAGCATGGGTCATTCACACTTGAATCAGATATTTCCAACCTGATTTGGGCTGGGCCCATGTCAAATCCCCTTAGCACAGGTTTTCCGATACCCAGTTTCGTCCCTTTTCTTTTCCAAATAAAGGGGGTTTTATCAGGGTACCGCCAATAGGAACTTGCTCCCGATCAGATTCAGGGCTTCCTGAAGGGAGGGATCAAT
>CM034706.1:193357134-193371884 GCA_020142125.1 Phrynosoma platyrhinos | reverse complement strand
GGACCCATTTGTTTGTCCTTTTGGCTGTCCATGGGATCCTCAGCACTTGCACCACATCTCAAATGCATTAATTTTTCTCCTGTCTTCTTTCTTGACCGTCCAGTTCTCACATTCATCCATCTATGGTAATAGGGAATATGATGGCTTGTATAATTCTGACTTTTGTGCTGAGTTGTATGTCTTTGCATTTTAGGATCTTTTCTAGGTCCTAGCTCACCTCAAATCATCACCTACAGCTCATCTCTGACCTGTATCACCTGAGTTGATATATAGTCACTGCACTTAAAAACTAAGCAGGGACCCTTTTACACTATGTAATCACAGTGCTTTGATTCTCCTTTAACTTGCATGGTTCCTTCCTTTGGAATTCTGAGATTTGCAGTTTAATGAGAATCCTCTAACCAGGATGGCCAGGGCAAACGTAATTTTAAAAATGTAATCTTCCAAGTTCTGGTGCTTACCTGGAGAAACAGGGTACTGAATCTCGAATCTTCTGCATGCAAAGCATGTGCTCCACAATTGAGCTATGGCTCTTCTCCTAATTAGCTCGTAGTGGGAGAGACAGGTTCCAATAAAATATGTGAAAGTGCTTTCAAATAATAATAAAAAATGTCTACAGTAAGTTAAGAGCAAGATCTGTGCCGTATCAGCAAAGTGCTAAATTTTTAATGAGCAATGACAAATTCTTTCTTCTTATGGTATCTCACAGTCAGTCTTCTATTAAGTTTCCATACGTATTGAATAATTCTTTTTTAGATCATTATCCTGAGTTGATTATAAGGGAAATGAACACAATATTGATTAAAGCCACACCTTTCCTCAGCCCAAGCAAACATTTATATGGTACTTGCTTCCCCCATCCCAAGGCTTTAAGACAACATTTTCGAGCAATGCAAAGGGTAAATTTTATGCTGGGTTTTTCTTTTATTAGGAAAGAACAGTTTTATGATTTGTGTTTTGGGAAAATAAAGAGGAACAATGTCTCTTTTCTAAATGGCACCCATGTATGTCCATGTGTATATACTTACAAACATACACACACAGCATGTAGGCACATGAGAAGCCACACCGAGAACAGCCATTTTCAGTGGCAGATGATTTTTTAATTAGTTCTGTAGTATCTTTGAGACAGCCTGGGGAATCTGATTTCAAGTCAGGGGGAAAAATGGAATATGAAAAAGGGGCTTAGCTCATCTGAAAAACTCACTTACACATTACATTAAAGAAAGTGGAAATCAAACAGTGCACTGCACCCTTGACTGAGCAGCATAAATGATCTCATTATGCACTGGCAGGACAGCACATACTAGAGCTGTGGATTTATGAGGATAGCAAAAAGCACACTTGTTTTTCTTTTCCTTCAAGATGCCATGAGCCTGCTTTTGATCTCAGGTTTACAGTAGTTTTGCACCAGCCTATTCTTATGCAGATCTCTGCAGAGTTCTGCCAGATTTGTGGCAATGTTGCCATCTGCAAAAAATAATAATAATAATAATAATAATAATTTCTCTGCCCCACTTCATAAATGATGTGAATAACTTCTGTGTTTCTTTTCTTTCATGACTGATATATAATCTGATTCATTTCCATGATTATGTAGGAGTTGAATCAGTGTGAGAGGATTCATGCACCAGCATTTCCCCTTGATACGTTTATACTGATCACCATGTGCAGGGCCAGACCTGGTTTATCCTGAGTATTTGCCATAACTTCTCAGTGTCAAAGTATCTTAGGCTATTTTGAGACGTCCCAATCCTAGCTTCCATGACAGCCCACGTCAGTCAGAGGTGGGAGTCTGGCATCCCTCCAAATGTTTTGGGGTTACAACTCCCAGCATAGGGCAACTGCAGGATTGCACAATTTCCATCCCTGGTTTAAATCAATGCCTTAGTAAAATTTCAAAAACTCAGGGCTAGCCCTGCCATTAGGCAAAGTGAAGCAAGTATCTCAGGCAGTGGATGCCATGGAATAGCAATGGCAGTCCCATGGCTTTTCCTCCTGAACTCTGTAGTCACTCCTCTCTTTTGGAAGAGCTTTATGTGTCACATAGCCAATTTTATTTGCCTAAACTGGCCTGCTTTTGGATCTGGTACAGCATGCTATTTCTATTGCCAGTATTCAGCTTATCATCTGTATGTTGGATGATAGAAGAGTCTCCAACTTATCTTTTATCTCAGGCAGTAAAATGTCTTGCTGCCACACTGCAAAATTAATCTTATGGAATCCTAGGATTTGTAGTTTGTTGTAGCACAAGAGCGCTTTGACAGAGAGGGATAAATATCTCACAAAACTACAAACCTCATAATTCCATAGCATTGAGCCATGACAGTTAAAGTGGAGTCAAACTGCATTAATTCTGCAGTGTACATGCAGCCTTGGCTTTGCAAAAATTGAGCCTTTAAGAAAAAGCATCAGAAAACAACAATTAATTATACATGGCATTCTGGAATGAACTCTCACTTACTTTTACTTAATTCATTCCCACATGAAACTGATGAAATACATTATTCTTCCCATTTTATAGGTGGGGAATCTGAAGCAATAGACAACCAATGACATGTCTACAGGCAGTCGCTGAGCCCATAGAAAAACAAGACTTGAATTTAGATTCCAGTTATAGGCTTTTCCATTTTAATTTGATGGAAATCTTTGAACCCACTCTATAAAGAAAGAACAAATAGAAGAATTCTGTTCACAGAAGAATATTAATATTTGTGTAGTTGTTTCTTGTGAGGACAAAACGAAGATGACATTGTATCAAAGAGACATCTTTGGTCTACAGTAATTGATAATGACATGCAGTTACCCATCTGAAGAAAATTGAGAAGGACAGTACAGAATGGTTAACATTAATTTCATATGGTTTACTAGTAGTGTGTCATGTCACCTACTTGTTAACATATGGCAACATTTAATTGTCTCCAAGGTCTTTGCTGTCCTAGGATAACAGCCTGTCAACAGACACTGAACAAATTTAGAGCACAAAGAGGAATTACTTATCAGTTATGTGGAAGAAGTTTTTTTTATAGATTTCCCCCTCCAGATATGTCAGGGTTCAGTTCTGGAGGTACTATAAAATTAGGGCTGAGCCAAGAAAGAAAAGAAAAAAGAGAAAGTGTCATGTCAAAAGTGGGAATATATTTTGCTGATTTCTTTGAGGGCATGCTGTGGTCATGCGACAGGACATAAACTGATATAGTGAACATGTGCACACAACAGCATAAATAATGGGGGTCCTGTGTGGCTTTACAAACTGATTTCAATTTGGATTAAAACAGGCGTGTGTGGTAGTAAAGAGGTAAAACCAGGGCAGGGGTACTGCACAGTAGAGCTGGGATACAGCCTTCATGTAGATTCAGCCTTGGAAACATTTTATCTCAAATTAGTAGCAGTAGCAATAGCAATAGCAGCTACATTTATATACCGCTTCATACTGCGCTATCCAGTCTCTAAGAGGTTTACTAACTGTAAGCTAGTAATTCCGAGTGATTAAACATAATGAGTGATAGAACTGATATGAATTTATTTATCCATTTATTTATCCATTCTATCTGATCTGACTCAACTGGGGTCAAGTCTCAGCTCAAGGAGCAGATGCCAAAAAACACACATTTGTTTAGTTTAACATAGGACCCAAAAAGGTTAGTCTATTTTCTGTCACTGGACTAATATTACTGTGAGATTAGCAAAGTCTATGTAGATAGCCTTTTTTAAAAAGGGGCGGGGATCTTTCTGTCCCAAATATCATGATGTTCTTCTCTCAGCTAAGCATGCTTAAAGCATGCAATTGCAGTAGCTGAATTGCTAAATATCAGTGAGCTCACAGTGCTGAATAAAAATATTATATCAGAGAGGGAGAAGATTTAACTAACGATTCCTATGATTCCAGGACAAGCCGTACAAAGAATTTTACTTACAGAATGAGAAAGGTTACAAAGACCAACCTAGCCATCTTGATCAATCCTGTACTTAGGAAGGACTGCTACATTTCAAACATCCCCAGTTCAGACCAAAAAACAAACACCCCTGCATGAGAATGCATGTAGTAGAACAAAAATGATAGCTCCAAACTAGGAAAGAATATTGCATGCATACTGTTGTTCATGAAGTACTACTCCAAAAGCAGATTTAGTTGCTTCAGCACTAGCATAGCTTATCAAACAGAAAGAGTAGTAATTATTTATTGTAGTTTGCAGCTTCTTGTTGCTCTTGGTCTTGACCTTTTATTTCTGAGAGAACAAAAATATATTTTTCTGACACTGAAAAGAAAACACAGTAGGCATCAGGTGAATTCTACTCTCCAGTAGTCACCTCTGGACAGACTATAGTATAATACTAATTTGTCCTACTGCTGCTGTTGGTTCTTAAGAAACTACTTACCAGCTTGCTATATTTTTTTTAAAGAATGTTCTAAACCTAGTATTTTGTCTAGCCATTCTGTCAGTTTCTCTGTGATTTCAATGTGGAAATTTCATGAGGTACTTATGATTCTCTGTCAAAAAACTAGAGACTGAAAGTGACATAAGGGCTTTAGTGACTTATCAAATTACAAACCCCAGGATTCTGTAGTATAGTATGCAGCCATGATGATTAATGGTATTAAGGTGTCATAAATGTATAGCTTGAAAGAGACCTGTATCAAGGGTAGGAAGCTTCAGCAGGACCAGAGGCCAATTTTGACATCTTGGGACCTACTATAGGCTGCTTCTTCTTGTTGTTGTTATTGTTGTTGTGTGTCTTCAAGTCATTTCTGACTTATGGTGATGCTAAGGGTGATGCTAAATATTTCTGACTTATGGTGATGCTAAATATTGACAGTATTTCTTGGCAAGATTTTCAGAGGGGATTTGCCATTGCCTGTCTCTGAAGCTGAGACATGTCTAAGGTCACCCAGAGGATTTCCACAGCTGAGTGAGGATTTGAATCCTAGTATCCCAAAATCCTAGTCTAACATTTAAACCATTACATGATGGCTCTCACAGCACAGGCTGCACCCTACCAAAAATGTGCATTGATTTTTAAACTGGATTAAACTGGAAGTGACTTGAAGTTCACTTCTAACTGGTGGGAAGCACAGTAACACAAAGCTCAATGGTTTCCAGGATCAGAAATTCTCTGGGGGGGGACATTAAAAGTGGGGGAGTCTGAGAGGGTGTAGAGCTTAAACCAGGTAGGGAGGACCACAAGGGCGGAGAAAAAAGATGACATATACAGATCAGTAATAAAAATGCATTGAGCAGGTTGTAAATTGAGATCCTATAATTAAGCATAGCCTTTCCCAACCTGACACTTTCCAGATACATTGGATTCCCACTATCCAAGGAAAAACTATATTTTGGGTTTCTAGTCCATTACAAAGGTTAGAGAAAGGCAAAACACAATAGAAAGCATTTTTGAAGATGCCAATAACAAAATTAGACCCTATGGTCAATGGTGGCAGCCACCATGTTATTCTACGTAAATCCTCTAGTTGGCCCAAGAAACAAAATGTTTTAAATACACATATCACATTATTGGAAAACAACAAATTAAACCAATTCAGTGATAAGTGATGGTGGCAAGGAATTAATTTTCCCATTTCTAACATTTAAGATTTTCAAATTAATTTTCAAACCTCACGTTCCAAACTCTGAGCCACATCAGGCCTGTGGCTGAGCCATGTGGTTGGGCCACTCTGATGACTCAAGCCACTTTTTTGGGCCATTGGGGTTCATGATTTATCCTATAGATAGCTCTGATATAATACATGGTGACCCATCATGTTTGTAGAGCAGCAGTAAGAAAAAATGAAGTAGTTGCCGTACAGTCCTAATTGCTAGCTATATTATTGAATCTGTGGTGTATTGACTGAGGGACAGCAGGACTGGTTCACCATATTTTGCAATAAGTGAAGTAATGCACATTACTGAGTACAGAGTTCACATCCAGTCTCATCAGATCATTAAGTCCAGAGTTTAAAATGAATTAATTGCACCACCATTAACTTTCACACATTGGCTTTTAGATCTCTCTGGGCGAGACACATGAGGTGCATATTTTAGGCCAAGCCAAGAGGAAAAGCAATTGACTCTGATCAGTGTTTGATTTTCTGTGTCTCTTTGAGGAGAACCTTTGCTTTTCTGTAGCTCTAGGTGCAAAGAAGAAGAAAAGATTCAGTGATTAAGCTCAGCTTCTATTATTTATCAAAGCAGTTCTCTCCCTTTAGCAATTATAACAAATCCCTTCCTGCCCAAGATGGATTCCCCCTGAATCTCAACAAACTTTAAGATTCCTTTTAACTTGTTTTTCTAATGTCAGGTAGACAGATGTGATTTGGGCTGTCTGGAGTGTAGCAGCGGTTTGAAGCACTGACTTCAGTGAAGCTATGCTGTTGATGAGGCATCATTTACACAGACAAGGATTTGCCAAGTTGATAATGGTGTGTGCTGCAGGAGATGTAAAGCACCACAATATAATGGCATCTGTATTGTGTTGCTTCCCTCTGGTAACATCTTTTTCAACAATACATTAGTGAACCAATGTACTGAAAAGGGCTTTCTCAGTGGCCGCTTCCATGATTTGGAAATCCATATCAAATCAAAAGAAAGAAAGAAAGAAAGAAAGCTAATGAAATGAATGCTCTTTTAAACTGTAAGACTCTTTTCCTCTTACATTTCAGATTGTAACCTAAAATAATAATCTCAAAGGGTCAGTTATCAGGGATGAGATCATTCACCTCTCGACTTACCCTTGGGAAATCCATTGGGTTGCCATAAGTCGACAGGTGATTTGAAGACACATACTTTGCTTTATGTTAGGTGATTCCCATCCCTGATAACTGATCCTTTGAGATTATTAATTTAGGTTACAATCTGAAATAAAAAGGAAATGTTTAAGGAGAATGCATGATGGTAGTATTTAAGAGTTATATTATGTTTGATAACATGGAAGTGAAAAAAGAAAATCCTCCTGCCAAAACTAAGTGCAAGTAGGACACGCTTAAAATCAATGCCACATTATGAGAATGTAATGTATCTCAAAGGCACTTCCTAACACACCTGAAAAGAAAATTTAGACATTTCTGAGTACACACAGACAGAGGATTTAGGTTATATAGTGTTCCTTTAAGTACCTTATATTTTTTTCAGCTGCCTGCCTGCCTGTGTTCATTCATTACTTTCAATTATATTCAATTATATTATGACTTCCAGCTCAAGGATAGAGAGGGTGTGTGGATGGGGAAGTTTGCTTTCCCCCCATGTATTGTTTAGGAAGTGTTGTTGTTGTTGTTGTTGTTGTTAAATAAAATGATACCCCAAAGGGCATTTGTTTCACTACTGACACACTTTGAATATATGTTAAAGGCTAGGGAGTTTTGGCTGTATGACATCTTGGAATCCTTAGAATCTGATAATTATGTGATTATAAAAGCAGCACTGCTAGTGTGGTCCAACCTGGACATATTTAGCCTGGCAATTCCCTTTTGGGAGACTAGGCTACTGGCTCTCAACCCTCGGCCTTAACAAAGGTTTAAGAGATACCTGAACATGTGATGACTTCCTCCTCACTCCCAGGCCTTATGTCTTCTACTGGCTAGCCATGGAAGGTGGTGATCCAAGTAATTGTATCATACTCTTCAACTGTCCCAGTTTGACAGGAACAGTCCCAATTAATCTTTTGTTGTTTTCTCCTTTTCTCCCATTTCCTTCTTTGTACTTGGCTTGCTTCAACTGCTGCAAACTGAATTCCTGGAAGATCTGATGTGGGAACAATGTCTCCTGGAGACCTCAGCCTGTATATTTGTAAATGAATGCAAATGTAAATAAATTTTACAAAACGATTTAAACTTCCTGGGACTTTACTGCAAAGAAACGAAACCTAAGCAAATGCATCACTACTGAAACTCTCCATCACTAGTTGAGCTCGGACACAATGATTCATACTTTTATAGGAAGAGATATCTAAAAATGCTAGCAAATAATTAATTACATGAATACTTCAGTCATTGAATGTTTTGAAAGATCTCTCTGAACCTTATCAGTTCTAAGATTTTTGGTCTACATTAAATACAGTATTTGTTTCCATCCTCAGAGAATTTATTATGAGGTTGGCAAAAATAGAGCATTTCATTGTTGTAAATGTGATTTTTAATTTGCTTCTGCATTCCGTAAAACTCTGTGTAGCAAAGATGTAGGCACACTCTATTATGTGTTAGGGCCTTTACAGACTGCTAGAAATAGTGCAAATTGAGTCCACTTTAAGGGTTAGGGTTAGGGAATCATGGGAACAGTATTTTATTGTGGCACCAGAGCTCTCTGACAGAGAAGGCTCAATGTCTCAGAAAAAAAAAAAAACAATTCCCATGATTCCCTAGCACTAACCCTAACCCTAAAAGCAGACTCAATTTGCACTATTTCTGGCAGTCTGCAAAGGCCCTTAGTTTACTAACTGCAGTCATTTCTATTTTGTGAAAAAGAGCAACTAGCACTCCCAGTTGAGAAGGATATAACTTGCTTTTATTTTTCCCTCAGCACTTTTTCTCCCTTCACTCCTGGCATGCAGGATGTATTAGATATTAAACTGACATTAGACTTAATCCTACCTAAAAGGGTAGGAATTAAGTAGAGCCCACTTTCTGTACACTGGCATTTCATGTTGAAAAGAAACGATAAAAATAATCTCAAATCAGACGTGTACAAGAGGAATTATCCTTTTGTTATACAAATATCACAGGGAAGTACTACTCCAAACAAGCAAGGCTATCCAGTATGAACTCTGTACTGTCAGAGTTTCACTGGAAGGAAGAACATTGCTTGAAATTTGTCCATTTGAGAAGTAAAACAATAGAATTAAGAGACAGACAATGCAGTATGTTTTGGCTCTATTCTTGATATCCCAACTGTGTTTAGAAAACTAACTCACAAAGGCAGTTTCTTACAATTATCACCAAGTAATGAAGAAAAATTACTCCAAGAGCACAGGAAACAGGAAAAAGCACATTTTGAACATTTCAGTAAGCAGGAAAGATAGCAGTAGGATCAAAAAGTTTGGATTATCTATTAAGGCTCTGTTCCAGTTACAGCTTTAGTACTTGCCATCAACACAGATTTTATGGAGCTGAATCCTACTTTGAGCATTGTTCCTTCTCCTCCCAATTTCTCCAGTAAGACAACAGCCCCGGAGCTTGTGTGTGGATGTTGCATAGAAAATGAAACACTGCTCTTACCACGGAGCTTTTTAACACTAACAATAAACCATATTCTAGGTTCAGAAGTTCATACTGAGTTGTTAAACCTGTGCCTGTACTGACCACCTAGATTACTTATGGGAGTTTACCTGTTAAAAAAATAAATATGTTTGGCAGTATTCAGGGATTTGAGCTCTTAGGGCGCTTTCCCACTACATAATTATAGCATTATGATTCCACTTTAACCACTGTGGCTCCATCCTATGGAATCCACTGATCTGTACTTTGGTGAGGCAGTAGAGCTCTATGGCTGAGAATTATAAATACACTTCCCTAAACTGCAAATCTCAGGATTCTGGATGGAACTGTCAAAAAAAAAAAAAAAGAAAAAAGAATCTGCCTTACTTCTTCTAAAATGTTGACAGATGGAACATACTTTTGGATAGACACCAGCCTGCAAGTATTAGTATGGCACACACACACTTATAGTACTTGCTTACTTTACTTTCTGAAAACAAGTACATCTTGCCATCATCTAGAGTTAGCTTGATGAAGAACAATCATTGGGAAAGTAGATAAACCATATAAAAACTAATGAGCCAATCTATGGTAAAGAAGCTAGTGAAGAAAGGTGCTCAAAGCAACATCCTGGTTTTCATCCAACACAAATTATTTTCTACCTTGAATATGAAATAATATGAACCTCTCTTTGACCAGAACCAACCCTCTTAAGTCATACTTTTTCATTGTTGGTATGTGTCTTCAAGTCAACTCCAAATTATGGCAAACCTATCATAGTGTTTTCTTGGCAAGACTTATTCAGAGAAAGTTTACCATTGTCTTTCTCTTAGGCCGAGAGAGAAAGCATGACTCTCTCTCAGGGTCACCCAGTGGCTTTCCATGGCTGAGTGGGCACTGGAGCCCTGGCCTCTTATAGTTCTAGTCCAACACTGAAACCACTAAACCTTAATCTTAGCATTGTTCATATCTCCTCAAAATATCGAAGCATATGCCATAGATCAGGGGTAGGCAACCTTTCCCCTTTAAGGGCCGAGGGACTTCAGCTCCCAGAATCCCAGGAGCTATTGGCCAACATGGGACTATTGGCCAACATGGCTGAGACTTCTGGGAGCTGAAGTCCCTTGGCCCTTAAAGGGGAAAGGTTGCCTACCCCTGCCGTAGATGGACTCCTGTATCTTTTTCTCCTAACAAAATAATGATTTTCCAGTTCCATCTCATGTACATCTTGGCCCCCCGGCTGTGCTTTATGGATTTATACAAAGCACAGC
Source organism: Phrynosoma platyrhinos (assembly GCA_020142125.1). NCBI lineage: Eukaryota > Metazoa > Chordata > Lepidosauria > Squamata > Phrynosomatidae > Phrynosoma > Phrynosoma platyrhinos. The sequence goes on along the minus strand of CM034706.1, from coordinate 193,361,429 downwards.
TTCTGCTCCCGAGTTCCTGATCCAGATGTAATCAATACCATGCTCTCTGCAAAATTAAGGTCGTCCATGCATTTCCCCCTCAGGGATGGCAATAACTACTGTTTACTTTCCTTGTATCCTTTTTCCTGTAGATGATCTACCACATTATGAGCATATAGAGAAAAAAAATATATTTTCCTGTACTCCCTGGTAGGCTTGTGCAAAGTAAAAAAAATATCCTGTAAATAAGGAAATTCCTCTTCCTCTTTTCCTTAAGCAAAGAGAAAAAGATCAGAAGATGCAGACTCTTGCCTCACTTGCACTGAGGTTTGATAGGAAAAGAAACAACAGGCATGATACTTTCTGTCTATTTTAATATTCAGTTGACTGCATAAGTGTCAAGGCACCAGAGATTCCTGTCTAAGGCTTAGACTCCAAGGTCTCTTCAGACTACACAGTTGTAGCACTATGATTCCACACTAATTGTCATGGCTACATCCTACAGAATCCTGGGATCTGTAGCTAGGTGAAATACTACAGCTCTCTGGCAGAGAATTATAAATACCCCACAAAACAACAAAAAACAGGATTCCATATGATGGAGCTATGGCAGTTAAAGTAGCATCACAGTGTGTAGTTGAAAGAGATCTAAGACTTAGGGTGCATCTATACCACGGGTAGGCAACCTAATCAATCAGCAAAGAGAGAGAGAGCACACCTTTCCATAGATTTTCTGCATTATTTATACATTTTGTACAACAGCATTTTCCATCATGTTATTTTTCATTGGCTAGATCATGAAATATGTATACATAGGTAGAGTTAAGTAACATGTAAACTTATATACTTATACACTACAATTTGATAGCATATGTAGTTAGTAAACACAACAACATATATTCATATAAATGTAATCAATATATCTAAACATAGGGATAGAATAAAAAGGCTAGACTCTGTGTGACCTCAAGAGTTGTTGTTGGGTTTTTTACTCTGAACTTTAGGGGTAAGAGAAAGGTATAATTAAAAGTAAGGACAGAATTAGTTTATTCTTAGATAGAGATGTCATCTTTTTGACCAGATAAATAAAGGGAAGGTCCTTGATTTTCAATAAGCAGCTAATGGCCTAGAAAGGACAGTCACAAAACTGAAATGGAGCCATGTCTGTAACTAAAAAGTCAACCTTAAGGCTTGGCCATTTAACCTGAAAGGAATTCAGTAATAATAATAAAAAGTTAATAAGGAATAGAATAGCATTTACCGTAGATATAGGTAATTTTTTTGGAATAAAAATATATATCATATTACGGTAATTCTCTCAGTGAGGCACCAGCACTTTGTAAAACTAGAAATCCCAGGAATCCATAAGATGGAGCTACAGCACTTAAGGTGGTGTCAAACTGCATTAAATCTACAGTGTAGATGCACCCTTAGAGGGTAAAGGGCATTCTCCTCTAGTGAACAGGTGTCTGGAACTGTGGGCATTTGGTGGGTGATAAAGTTTGCAGAAAATACGTCACTATATTCTCAACAGGCTCTCTTAGAGTTTGAAATTTATTCCTTACAGTTGCTTTGTTTTCAACTCTTCCTGTATGCACAAACAGGTCTGTCTTATTGCATTCTTTTGGAACTCTATGGATGCTAGTATTCATGAAAGTCAAATCAACCAGAACTGCAGTGTTCATGTCACAAGAATATACAGAGGAGAAATTGGAATTCAGATCTACAGAAAACAGGTCTCAGGAGTGGAATGCTACAAAGCACCTTGCAAAAAAGACCAGGGCAGACATACAATTTTTTTTTGCTTTTTTAAAAAAACACCCTGCAGATCAACGTGAAAGCAAGAGTCAGAGAGGAGAGGAAGAGAGGAAAGAAGCAAAATGGTCTGTGGGTCAGATAATGGGATAGCCTTAGGTGGCACATGAAATCAGATTTACATTTTTCAATACCCAAATGATCTCCTGCATTGGAAGACATATTTCAAATTCTGGCACATGGCTACATCTACCTCTCCCAAACCCCATTTTAAGCAATGCAGAATTGTATTTGGCTATTTCCCTATAACCATGTTGGGAGGGGTCTGTGTCATTTAAAAGTTGGATTTGAGAGGGATTTTAGTCATTGCTTGATCGGTAAAGAATTCCCATTTCTACAATGAACAAAAAAATGAGTTATACAGTGGCCCTTGGTATCCGCTGGGGTTTGGTTCCAGGACCTTCCGTGGATAAGAAAATCCATGGACGCTCAGGTCTCATTAAAGACAGTGGCAAAATGGTGTTCCTTATATAAATGGAAAATCAAGGTTTGCTGTTTGGAATTTATACTTTTTTTGGAATATTTTCAAGCTGTGAATGCTAGAATCCACTGATAAAAAATCCGTGGATAAGGAGGGCTGACCGTAATAATGTAAGTTAAAGTTGTGCTATCATAACTCATTAACAGGATGCCAGCCCCCATTTCGTTTTCTGATCTCTACTGCCTAGGTGTGTTATGTCTATAGTCATGAGGGTTGAAGATGCTGCAAGTTGAGAATCATGCAAGTGCTATTATGCTCCCATGTCATCACTCCATTGGAGAAGATCTGAGGAGATTGTTAGGCTACTTGGATACCATGGTGCTAAATGGAGAGGAAAGTTGGTTGAGGATGGAGATATTCATGGTCACCTCATCATTACACACAACATGCATCCTCTGAAAGCAATATTTCACAGCTGGAAGAAACAAGAAATGGTATTGAATCAGTGCTGTTGTAATGTGTCACATCAGGAGTGAGTTGTTTGAACTGCCCAGAAACCAACCAACCAAGGGGAGGCCAAAATATGTCCTCCACCACTAGAATTTGGGAGCAATATTTATCTAGTTCATGACAATATCCTCTGATTTCCATCTCAGAATCAAATTCTCCCACATTGTACTAAATGTGTAGCAGGCAGCTATGTTTTTATTTTTATGTTAATATTTTAGTGTTATTAAGTAGTGATGGATTTTTCACAGATTTAAATAGGACAAAAATACATGTGAGAGGGGAGAGATTAAATCTAACAGGACTCCTGGTTTTTGTTTGGATTATGGCTAGGGCTGGAAAGGGAAGCATCGTCTTCTGGAAGGGATGGAGAGGACAGCCGTTCATTGCCACTCCATGCTGTTGGATATGCTTGCTGGCAGGTTGGTGAAAGATGGGTGTCAAGTAAGTGATGAGAAGCCTTGGAATACACCTTGTGTAGAATCCCTACATTCAGTAGCACCCCTTCCCTAGTCCATGGCCTACTAGAGCTCTGCTGATCTTCAAACATCCTCTGTAAGAAGATGGTTTGTTATTTCCAGACTAATATGGAATAACCAATAAAACCTCACTACATAAGCAAATGCTGATTTTAAAGGGATTTTACTGTATTCCATGGTCCAGGAGGATAGCAGCAACGTTCATATCAACACACTGCATCCTTTGACACAACTAAACAAAACACATCACAGGGTTGCACACTTCACCTTAACCTGCTTTTTGTCTGGAGAATAACCAGAGCTTGAAAAAGTTACTTTGTGAACTGAGCTCTCTAAAGAAAACTCAAAATTTTCCAAGCTCTGATAACAATGCTCAAATGCTGATACCTTCCACATGAAGAAGCAGCAGCCAGAGGCTTTAAAAACTGCCTCCCCTCCCTTCCACCAGGGCAGAAGGAGAAGAGACTGCTGGCGGCATGTGTCCAGGACCATCCTTCCCCGGCACCAGCAGTACTCTTGGAGGCTCAGGCCCCTGAAGGACTCTCTTGCCCCTTACCATCACCTGGGGGTTGGGAGCAGCTGAGGATGGTGTGGGGCCATGGAGAATGCCAGCGGGTTTTTAATACTATTGTTTAATTGTGTATTGTTTAACTGATTAATTGTTTAACTGTTTAATTGTTTAATTGCTTATTGTTATTTAATCCGGTTAGTTTGGTTTGTTTTCAGGGGTTGGGTGGGTGCAGGAAGGAGGGAGGGGAATTGAAGTGATTTTATTTGTCCTTATGTTTTGATATATTGTACGCCGCCCCGATTGCTTGGCAGAGGGGCGGGATATAAATAAAAATTATTATTATTATTATTATATTATTCTAGGCCCGATGGTGCTGGGCCTAGTGTCTCTCTGCCTGATGACATCAGATGGAGGGCTCTTTTTATTATTTTAGGCCCGATAGTGCTGGGCCTAGTGTCTCTCCCCCCCAGATGACATCAGATGGTAATGGAGGGAGGGCACCATATATAACCACTTCACCACCTATTCACTCACATACACACAAACTCAACCACCCATAATCCCTTACCACCACCTACCCATA
>CM034706.1:193340788-193357034 GCA_020142125.1 Phrynosoma platyrhinos | reverse complement strand
TATCTATCATGCATTTCCAGTATTGTGGAAAATACTTTTATAGAGTGCATATTATATCCAGTTTTGCTCCATGCAAAATGCTTAATTGGTCTTAGGGTACCTTTGAAATTAAATGTCACCCAGTTAGAACACAGCAGGTATGACATTTCTCTGATTACAAATGTAAGCAACTCAGTTACTTCAATCAGATTTCTACCCAAGAAGTCAGTCTTGGCAAAGAGAGTGTGTGTTTCCACAGTTTGCTCTAGCTAAACTATTAATCTATAGTACGCAGTGCTTGGAAAATTTGCTTTTTGGATTGCAGCTCCCAGCATCTCCCAACCAGTACTGGCCATTTTCAAGTTCTGATAATATAAAATGAACTAGTATATTTAGGCATTATGGGTACTAAGCCAAGACCTCATGCAGCTAGATTCCATCACTCCTCAGTCTTTCCCCAATAAATGCAACTAAACAAAAGGGTGAGATCCAAGAATATGACAGGATTGTTCTGGGATAATGCTGCTCTTTGGTACTTCAAAGTGACACACTGTGCAGCTGTTTTTGGTCCAATATGCTAATTTAGGTCCAAAACACATTGCAAAAATAGTCTAGCTTGAGACCACTTTACAGTACAGTGGACTACCTGTGGATACCAAAATTCGTGGATGCTCAAGTCCCATTAAATACAATTGCATTGTAAAATGATGTTCTGTATATAAAATAGCAAAATCAAGGTTTACTTTTTGGAATTTATATATTTTAAAAATATTTTCAAGCCATGGATGCTTGAATCTGTGGATACAGAAATTGTACTTTCTAAGCAGTTGTTCAATTGCCAAAAATTTATCTGAATAAAACAATCTTTACCACCCAACAGAAGGACAGGAGGCAGGGAGCACTGTACCCTACTTGGTAGGGATTTCCGGAGTACAGCAACGTCTTACAGAGAAAGAAACGAAGCTGCTTATGGCAATGTTACTAGAGAAAGAGGGGTTGCAAGAAAAGGCTACCCCTTTATGCAAGCTTCATGTCAAAGCCTGTGGCATTCGTAGCTGTGTGCCAAAGGATGCTCACAGATTAGGCTGTGGAATCACATTATTTCATTTATGGAATTTTTACAGGGGGACTCATTTGCCATTTCCCACTTGTAACCATCCCATGCTTTTTGTCCATTTCTTCTGTCATTTTCCTTTCTACATAAAATCCATTAAGAAGGAGAAAATGGGATAGCTGCAAAATGACTTTTGGCTAACACAGCTAGAAGCCATCTGTCTGCAAGTATGCAGAGTTAAACTGAGGCTATGAATGTTCAAAAATCTGCTCTCATTCTTTGATTTGAGAAGTCTAGTGAGGATCAAGCTCACAAATGACACCAGCATGATGCCATTCCCCTGACTTGCTTACCCAGCTTGTGCTCACAGCCTGCCTTCTTGGCTTTCCCTTCCATTATGCTTCTGGTTTTTAAAACTTGAAACAACTATTCTTGTTCAGCCTCATGGGTTCTGAGGTCCAATCCACACTGCAGAAATAATCCAATTTGAGACTGCTTTAACCCTTAATTTTTTTAAAAAAGAAGAAGATGAAAAGGTTTTCGGCCAAACTGAATTGTTGGGCAATTTGATCTCATAGCAACACCACACAGAGTAATGTATGATGAATTAAATAAATTGTACAGTAAGTCAGCTTTCCTAACTTGGCATCCAAATGTTTTGGACTCTAATTTCCATAAGTCCTTACCAATGACCATGCTGGCAAGGTAAATGCAGTTCAAACCAAGGTGCCAGACTGGGGAAGGCTGGTCTAGGTATTCCAGACAAGTGGGAAACCTATTTCAATTGGAGACAAGTGGGAAACCCCTTTCATTAATATTCCTATTAATTGCCATTAAACTATCAATGCCCTTCACAATATATTGGATATATTGAATTTCTAGGTTTTCACTGATGCAGTAGGCTCCGAGGTGGCCAGAAAACATTTACAATGCACAGTGGGAGAATTGTCCCACACCCTGTTCCCATCACATCTCCCCTTTCTTGAAAAGAAAACTAGGAACACCAACAAGCCAAAAAAGACAATAGCATCAAACATAAGGTGTTGGACACAAATGAAAGAAAGCTGCTTTGATAATTCCGTTTCTCACCGGGCTCAACTCTTTTTGATAGGAATAAAGTGGAAGTGACCACCTCTTCCTGGATTTTGGCACAAAGGAATACTACCTTTGGATTGCTGACACTTGAAATGCATTGCAGGGGACAGACAGCACAGCATGACTTAAAGTTGGCTGTATTTACAAATATAAAAGGCATTAGCTGCATTCAGAACACTTCACAGATTTGTAAAATAAAACATATATTTTTGTTCCTACATACCAGATGGTAATGGGCGGGGGGGGGGCAGTGTGACAAAATGTGGACTTTTCTAAAGCCATATAAAGTGAGATTATAGTAAAGGTGAGACTTGAAATGAGGACTTGGTAAGCATCACCTTTATAACCCTCACCTATACAACCATCACTTTATTCAGTTCTCAAAATGTACAAGGTTGAGATAGGAACTCTCATCAGTTAAGAGCCTTTTTGCAATGAAAGCCTCCATGGAGGCACTCAGCAAATAGTTTTAGGGTATACCAGGAAGGGTGTGTGTAAGCTGCAAATAGAACTAGGAAATACAATAACATCCAAATCCCACAAAACAGTGCTACCTTTATTGGCTCAACCAAAATGCACAAAATACATGCTGTAAGCTTTCAAAGGTACACTGGTTTCTTCATCAGGTAAAGGTATTAAAAATCATACAGGAGAAAACAAATTATGACAAATGTTAGTCACAAGCCTGCATTTTGTCAAGATATAGCTGTTTGCAGTTCAGGTGGTGTGTTATTTTTTGGACTATACCTTTCATAATCCTCTAGACTAGGAGTGGCTCTAGACTGTGGAGGGCCAGATCCCTGCCACCACATTGACTCTAGCAAAAAGCAAACAAACATTTTTTTTAAAAAAAATTGTGCCCAATAGTGGCATCACAAGGATTGGTATTGTCCAGTGTGGTAACTCATGGTGTCACCCCCCCTTGACCTCTTTCCATACCACGCCATACAGAATCCTTAGTAACGTGTTGTTGTTGGTTTTTTGTACAAATGTTTATTCATAAACATGAATAAATCATAATTTCTGTATATCACCAAATGTAATGGTAATGGTTGTGAGATAGACAACCAGCAAAATTAAAATTATCCCTTTAAATTGCATTATCATATGCACAGCTTAAATGTATTTACATGTATATAGTTTCATGCGGTTGAAGTGAACATTTGGAAAGATGTGGGGGTTTTTTAAAAAAAAAGAAAATGTAAAAATAATTTTAAATGGAAAGTAAATTGAAATTAAAAATTTAAATTTAAAAATAATATTTTTTATTATTATTTAAAACCTGGGGCCTCTCCTTTCTCCTCTCACTGAGCCTCACCCCACTCACACCATCTCTTCAGCATTTTAAATGGAAGCAGGCAAATGTCATAGTCTGTTTTTGCCAAAAGGCAGATGTTTGGGAACAGTGGTGTCACCCCACCCTAAACACATACCCTTAGGGTGTCTCCCCCCTAGTGACACCTTTGGTCCCCCAAAACCCTCTAGCGAATGTGGGGGATTTTCGCATGGCTTTCCTGGACCATTTTAGTCCCAAGGTTGTGGGGGGGGGGGGGGGGGTTAAACAGCTCAAAGTAAGTGGAAATCCCTTCCTATTCACTTTCTGTTTTGTTAAAAAGACCTCTCCTGGCCCTAAATTGGCTCCGGGAAACACAAAAATGTGGCAGAAAAGCCCCTTATACCCCTAGAGAGCATATGGGGGAAAAAAGGGTTGAAAATTTTCACATTTATTTTAGCTCCAGAGGGCCCAGGGGGACTCCATACATGGTGAAATACTCATAGGAAACAATAGTTTTGCATAATAAAACAAGGAAAATCTTATTCAGAAATCAACAATCTTGGACAATAAAACCATATGCGTTTTTAGGGACAGAATTGCTGGATATTGCACAAGATTTTTTGTTGTGCAAGATTGCTATTGTCTATATAAAAACAGTAGTCTTACACAAAATATGCATGTGTCTATCTGGTCTAGGCAAGCTGTGCACCTTTAATGGTAAAGCAGTGCAGTTTCCTGTAACCATGGCCCAATAAGTAGATAAGATCCTGAATGATCCCCAAAACTATGGGGAGAGGAAACTATTTCATTTTGGCTCAGACTATCTCATCAAGACTCAGAAAAACAGAGATTTAACATCCCTATTTTATTGTGTAAAATATTCGCAAAATACAAAATTATTTTTTAATTATGTAAAAAAATAATGCCTAATGCTTGTCCAAATGAAGTCACTGGGCCAAATACAGGAAGGTGTCTCATTGCAAGACAATTATTTCTCTATCTGATTCAGTATATTCTTCACTATCAGCTACTACTTGGCCCTCTTGGCTGGAGGTACATAAAATTGAAACTAGGACCTTCTGCATGTAAAGCACATGCTCATACCAACCAGAAGCTGGAAGTATTTCCATAGAATAGTTTGGTTTTCTCAGCATCCTTCTCGTACCTACAGCCCTATTGTGTATGGGTACCAATTTTTCATACTACCATTTACCGTAGATCCAAAATAGCAGTAGATTGCCTGAAGACTTCAAGTAAGTCACATACTTTTAGCCTCAGAGAAAGGTAATGGCAAACCCCCTCTGAACAAATCTTGCTGAGAAAACTCAGGTTCACCTTAGTATTACCATATGGCAGAAATACTTGAAGTCACACAGGAATACAAAAATTATACATACTTTGTAGCAAACAAAATATTGTAAACATATCAATTACCTAGGTGCCAGAGGAGCAAAAATGGAGCTGAAAAAAATTCCTTGACAGAATGCCTCTGGGTCAACAACTCATTCATAGGAAAAGTTAAAAAGAAGATTTCAAAAATATTGAAATCTGTGCTAAGAGACCACATGGCAAATTACTTTTATTGTAATAAATAATAAGTAGATGGCATATTTCTTCAAAAGTATGAGTTATTTCGTTAATTTTACTTGATGAGTCAATGTTTCAGAAAAGCAATGCTCCATTTTCTACCCAACCAACTTTTACAAGACAACTCATTCAGGATTCTTAATTTAAATAAGAGTGTTTCATGTTGGCTGTTGTTGTTGTTGTTGTTGTGTGTTTTCAAGTCATTTCTGACTTATGGTGACCCTATCATGGTGTCTTCTTGGCAAGATTTGTTCATAAGTGCCATATTGGCTGTATTGTGACTCAATTCACTGGCTCACTAGGTCAAGTTCTCTCATGAAGGTTTCTAATTATGACAAATTTCCCAAACAAAATGGCACAAATTGTAAAATCACAGCTTTTTCTGTGGGATATTCTAGTCCTTGGAAAAGTTATTTTAAGCATATAAGAGTATCCAAGGGCCTGAGATTTCAGTGCTATAGTCTGGAGATCTGGGGGCACCATTAAACATAAGGCATTTAAGTGTCAACCTCAGTTGTTTAGAGCACATCATTCAGATTAAATAACACCAAAGTCTAACAAATGAATGCAATGAAATGCAATCAAATCAGCAAAGTTACACTGACCTATACTCAGTAAGGATATTACTTGGTCCATTAAAAAAAAAAAAAAAGCAGCTCCCTAATGGCTCAAGAAGCTTTAGGCTACATTGGTTTAAACACATTGTTCATATTGACCAAGGCAATCCTGTTTGACTTAGCTCAGAACTGGATAATTTCCCCAAATCTGTATATACATAGAAAGCTGTTTCAATAACAGTCTCCCGTGACTCTGAGTCTTATCAGTTCACTTACTCAGTGTCTGCCTTGAAATTCTGTCTTGCACTCCAGCAAAAAAGCAATTTCAGAGAAGCACTGGGAGCTGGGTGGCGTTCACATTCCAACCCATTTCTAATGTTCCTGAGCCTTCTTGCCTTTCAAACACCTGACCTACATCCTTGTTACAGCAGATTATAAAGCATGGTATGACAGTAAAACCTCATGCTCTCACTATGTTCCCTTCACAGGCTGGGGACCTGTCGCTGATCCAATGCCGACTGGAATTAGTGCAGCCTTAACTGTGCAAAATTGGTCCTGGCCACTGCTAAAACATTGTAGAATTCAGTTCAGCCCTGAAGCAATTAAAGTTTACTCCCCAACCCTTTCCTCCCAGCTGTGAGCCTTTTTTTTTTATTATGGGGGGTGGGGGGGGAGAGAAACATACAAAGAAAAAATAATCAAGGAGAAAGGAACCCTCACACAATAAAGATAGATGTACATTAGTGGAAGAAAAAATGCATCAGTAAACCTGAATCTTCAAGGAAACTGTAATCCTCAACTGTATAACCTGGTGTCAGGAACTAGGGTTGGAATCAAGAGTTGGCATTATCTGGCATCTACCAAGGCCCAGATCCCCACAGGAACCCACCATAAATAGTCCCTTTGCCTATTGTTTCTTTTCTTTGCTGCTGTTGGCAGTCTGCCTTCCCATTATAAACAAGATGTAGTAAGAGGAATGAGGAAAAAGAGAATGTCTGATTTGTGCAAGGTGGCCAGGCTGGCTTATTATTATTATTAATAATAATAATAATAATAATAATAATAATAATAATAATAATAATAATATTTCCTGCCTCTCCCTGTGGATCGAGGCAGGATTACAGCAATAAAAATGAATATACAAAATACAAATACAAAATATACAATACAAAATTTATACAAAATACCTACAATAAAATAGCAGCATTACACCAATAAATCAAAAGCATTAATAATAATAAAAAATAAAAAATGAAAGACAAACAAATGGGAATCAGCACACATGGTAAGCAGCAGGTAACTATACTCAGAAAAAGCGATGTACTGACAAAAACTTTCTCAAAACCTGGAATCTTCACTACCAACCACCAGGAGTTCACCAGTAACATCACTTGAATACTTTATGGTTTTAACTGTAACATCTGAACAGACACACATACATCCAACTTTGTTGAAGAGGGTTTGCTCCCTAAGAGATTTTAATACTCGCTTTCTTCTGTAATTAAGCTGGCATTTGTATCTGGCCAAAACACCAAAGCAAGGGCTGTGCAAGATATTTTGTTCCATGAAGTGCAGCAGCAAATGCCCCCTTCTCCAGTGCCCAGTCAAGGTACAAAGCAGTACCCAAAGTCAGACTAATTTTGGGGACATGTGAAGCAGATAATCCCACAAATGCTTTGTAAACTCCCAACCAGTAAAAAGGTAACAATAATTTACTGGAATTCAGAGACCTAGCCATGTTAGTATGGAATATCAATATACAAAAGGATCTTATAGCACCTTTGAGACTAACTGTGCACAAGAAGATGTAGCACAAGCTTTTGTAGAGTTTGTCTACTTCATCAGATGTATGGAGTGGACCCATGCCCAGGAAAGATTTTTATAATCAGACTGTAACCACAAAAATTCAAAACTTGTGGTTATGGTGATGAGATGACAAGTTCAGTTTTAACTATGATTATTGAAGAACAAAGGCAGGAGGAAAGATGTTGCCTAAGTCCAGGGTGGGTGGCATCCTCATGAGGCTAGGATGTTAACTAGTGTTATGTGTAATGTGTGAGGAAGCCATTATCTCAGTTCATCCTACTGTTGATGGATTGGAATTTGTGGCTATATTCTAATTTGGCTTTTTCCCTCTATCCAATTTTCCTTTATAGTTTTGTTTTGTTTTGTTTTTGTTCAACAAAAGTCAGAGCTGGAAGGCCCAGGAAGATTGAAGTGGTCTGCAACAGGTTTTTGTGTACTCCCCTCCCTGATAGCTGATAAATGTCGATTTATCTTATGGACTAGCCAGTTTGATTAGGTCCTGTGATGACATTTTCCAGGTAGATGTGTGGGCAGAGTTGTCATCTGAGTTTGTGGCACAGATGGAGGGAGTAAATCTCTGCAGAGTCAGAAACAGATAGTGCAAAGAGATAGTGCAAATGCAGTGTCCCATTGCATTGCTGGGTAAGGAGATTCAAATCAATGGGTGCTGGTAGCTAAATAAATGACCTCTGGGGATCCCATCCATCCAGCTCAGGCAGAAGCAGTAGGGGGACCCTTAGACTATCACATGAAGTGCAGCAGCAAATGCCCCATTCTCCAGTGCCGTGTCAAAGTATAAAGTATACAAAGCATAAATCCAAGGTCACCCAAATTATTTGGGCATGTGAAGCACAAAATCTCACAAGTGCTTCTCAAAACTCCCAGCCAGTAAAAAGGTGTCAGTAATTTCATAAATAACTACCTAAGTATTTTTGTCCTTGTATCTCAAATCAATATTACTCCAGCTGGGGCCAAACCTTCTATATTCATTGCAACCCATGGTCTCTTTTTCTCCATTCATTTTATTCAAAGTACTGCTGGCAACATTTGTGCCGTCATACAGAGGCATCTGGAAACAGGCATGCTTCGGAAGCCACTTTTCCAAAGGTGAGAGCTCACTGTCTTTGAAAAGCAGCTTCCGAAGCGTGCCTGGGATCTGGGATACAGCCACGTTGCACTCGCCCTGCATAATCGGCAGCGACTTTGGTGTGATAATAACCACCTGCATCCTGCAACCCGACTGTATCCCATTGAGGAGCAGTTGGGTTATTTGTCCGTGCGATAAGCCCCTAAGTAAGAGGCAACATTCTGCTAAGTTAAATTCCTTTTGGGACCACGCTATCAATAAATTCCTTAGTCCCTCAGTCCGTTTCTTCCTTGTGTTTTCATCTGTACTGCATGATGCTCCCGCTCTGATAACCTCAGCCAGTCTATAGTATGTAAGATGAAACAATGTCAGCATATGGTCCCTGTAGATATGTTAGTTCTATCTGTAAGACACAAAAACTTCTTCTGATACTGGCCGGGTTAGCTTGTTTAAAATTCAGGACATGTTCAGCTAGCCACTGGGGCAGTAGTGATGGATGTGCATGCCCTATATGTTTTTTTCTTTTTTTACTGGAGAAGCAAAGCTTCCAGTGAGGACTGCTGTTTGTTTTGGCCAGAAGTAAAAACCTTTTCTTTTCTTTTCCTAAAAAAAGCCAATTGAACTTTTCACAAGAAAAACAGAACAAAACAATATAAAACTTCTTGAAACAACTGCTTTCTAATATTTATTCTGTTCCAGGTTTCCCTGTCAAAGACTCATCTACATTGTAGAAATAATGCAGTTTGACACCACTTTAAGTGCTGTAGCTCCATCCTATGGAATCCTGGGATCTGTAGTTTTACCCACATTTGCGAAAGATTGCTAGTGCCTCACACAACTACAAACCCCAGCATTTTGGAGGATCGATCCATGGCAGTTAAGATAGTGAAAAACTGCATTATTTCTACAGTGTACATGGATTTAGGGGTTGCATCTAATAATCTTCCTTGCTATTGCAAGAAGAATGCCCATCTTGGATTTTACCTTTATTAGAAACTATTGTGCACAGTCTGTGGTCCAACATCTTGGAGACTTTGGTAAGGAGCCTGTTATATGCCTTCCAGATGAGGAGACATGTGCTCTTAAGAATATGTTTGCCCAAGGAAACATATGGAATGATTGCATAGTGGGCCCTTTGGTATCTACTGGGTTTTAGTTCTAGGACCCCAATGGATACCAAAATCTGTGGATGCTCAAATCTCATTAAATACAATGGCATAGTAAAATAGTATCCCTTATATAAAATTGCAAAATCAAGGTATGCTTTTTAGATTATAAAATATATTTTCAAGCTGTGGATGGTTGAATCTGTGGATGCAGAATTCATTGATATGGAGGACCAACTGTATAGTCAAATCACTTCCTGGAGATTAAGGACCAATAGGAAAATAAATTGATGGTTGAAGATCATATTGATAACCATTGTCACCAGCTACTTTTTATTATTTTATTTTATTTAAAGTATATCCATATCGCCTCCCAGCCCCCAAGGGCTCCTAAGGCGCTGAACAATCAAAAACCAGTTAAAACAATACAAAGATAAAAAATATGTTAAACATTAAAATACTCTTTAAAAATTCCTAAAAGCAGTCTAACAACAACCCTAGAATCCAGTTAAAACAGCAATTTCAAACACTGTTTTGGCTGTCCACCGGAAGCTTGAAAGAGGCAAGCATAACTTCCTTAGGTAGCACAGTTGAGCCACTTGTACAAAGCCATTGTGCTATTGTGTTATAATTTTTGTCTCACTTTTTAAACTACTTTTCAAATAAATAAATCCAAATTGCATGACTTGCATTAAACTGGACAGGGAAACCCGCTCATTGCTTACATCCTGTTGCATAAGAAGCTTGTTGTAAAAAGTCACCCCGCTGGACATGGAATTGTTTGAGTTTTGCTTCTTCCTAGCAAAGTTATAAAAAATTCATAATGGTTGCTTCATGGAGAAAGCTTGCTTCATTTATTTTACAAACAATAAAGAAAAATTGCTTTGGGGGGAAAGCAGGAGGGAGGATGGCTTGCTTTCCAGCAGATGAATGTTCTGTGTATGAGACCTCTATCTTTTTCCCCACTGAAGTTTCAATGTGATTCATGTTGGAAATGCAACAATACCTAGCACTGAAGAATCAAGAAGGCCTCACAACGGATTATTATTATTATTATTATTATTATTATTAATTTCTTATTCATTTCTCTCCAAAGCTTGAGGCAGGATATAACGTAGATTAAAATACAGTATATAAAGCTAAAGACATGAAACAATTTAAACACATATATTAAAACACATAAACATGGGATTACCATTACACATTAAAATAATCCAGACATAAAATTAAAAATATACCAAAATAGTAATATTTTCAAAATTATTATTTTGGAATATTTTAAATTCATTTTAATAATAATAATAATAATGGTATACTTTTAATTTTATGTCTGGATCATTTAAAGTAGTCATCTTAATCCTATGTTTATGTGTATTAATCTATGTTTTTAAATGGTTTCATGTCTTTAGCTATAGATATTGCATTTTAATCTATGTTGTTTCCTGCTTTGAGCCTTGGAGAGTAGTAGTAATAGGGTTAGAAAGTTTGAGTGACCCAAAATGTCCTCCCTCCTTGTCTACCTATCCTGCTCCTTCTTTAATGTAAAGTGCAGGATTCAGAGGAATCTTACAGAAGTTTTGACTAAATGAAAGAAAGGAGCTGGTAGCATGCGCTTTTTTAAACTTGAGCCTACTTCCTCAGATGCATGTGGTGAACTGGAAGGACCAGGGACAGACCTATATAAGTAGGCTGTGTGTGAGCATGGCAATAGAAATGCAACACTTGGTGAGTATGCAGTATGAGGGAGATTATCAAACAGGTTTTTAACCTGATTGCATCCTAATAGGGTGAATTATATGCAGTAATTCCTGCCTGCATCCCATCTCCCGGCTGCACCCTGTTAGGGTGCAGTTGGGTTAAAAGCCCACACAGTAATCTCCGAGGTGACACATTCAGTTTTAACTATGATGACTGGGGGACAAAGGCAGAAGGAAGGATGTTGCCTAAAGCCAAAGTGAGTAGATAACCATATGAATGTTAATTGAACAGTAGTGTGGGAACCAGAAAGGAGATGTGATGAACTTCCAAGGGAGACCTGAGGCTAGCAGAGGGGGAAGGGGGTTAGCTAGTGTCATAATGTGCATATTGTGCCAGGAAACCACTGTCTCAGTTCAATCCACTGTTGATGGACTAGATCAGGGGTAGGCAACCTTTTTGAGCTGGGGGCCGGGTTGCTGTCCCTCAGACAATTGATGGGCCGAAGCACCAAAAATAAATAAATAAATAAATAAATAAATATTAAAATTAAAAAAGAATTATTTTTTTTTAAAAAAAAAATGCATGCACACTCACTCAGCCCCAGAAAAGCCATGGCAAAAACCCTGTGAAGATTTTGCCAAGAAAACCCCAAGAACAAGTAATAACAACAGTAATCAATATCATCATGGGGGGGGGGGCGGCGGCAGTGGGGGGGGCGGCGGCGGCAGGACCGGTTTGGGGCCGGTCCAAAGGCCTTGCTGGGCCGCATCCGGCCCCCGGGCCTTAGGTTGCCTACCCCTGGACTAGATTTTATGGATACATACATTCTAATTTTGCTATTTCTCTTCCCAATCTTCCTTTGTAGTCTTTTTGTTCAAGAACCACAGTTCTGAGGGCTGAGATTGAACACTCAGGAAGACCAAGTGTTCTGCAACTGTTTTTCCCCATTCCTAATGTCTGATCTATGAAGATTATCACACGGGATAAGAAATGTGAGAGAAGAGCTATGTCCCCACCATGTTCACATAATTGCAGGAAAGATTTTCACACGACGTCATCCACTTACCATACTTGTCATGTCATGGAAGAGTCCTAATAATAATAATAATAACATTTATTTATATCCCCCCTCTCTGTACAACACAACCAGGGTGGCTTACACGATAAAATACACAATTCCATGTTTCAATAATCCACCCTAGTCAACTTCTCATTGACAACAAAAATGTGTCAATGGCTTTCCAATGACACTACATTAGCACTATTGCAAACGTGTGAAAGGCAATCGTGTTTCAATAGCTCTATTGAGAATCCGTCATTAAACCTTATGGAAGTAAATGAATCCCCCAGTTTCCCAGTGTGCCATTTGGCAGAATCACGTTCTGTATCACAGGAGAGAGATGTCCCATTTTTTTCTCTCCTATCACAACCCCTTTTGCTGATGTGCACAATGTAAAAGCACTATTTTACTGCTTGTGAATAGTCAATGACCCATTATTGTGCCCCGTGTGAAAGTAAATGTTTAAATATCGCCATTGTATCATCGTTCTTGCTATTATTACATTAGAATAGCACAATTAAAATGTACATGGTCCTTGTGTGATAATCTTCTATGTCCATTTATCCTCTGGTGCAAAGACTGGCCTGTTGCAATACTCTTAGGGATGTTTCCACTTCTTCTCCTTTCTAAAACTCCCTCTCAGATCTTGCCTAAAAGACAACTGGATTAGAAAAGCACCCTGAGTAAATTCAAAGATATAACCACATTAGTCTATACAATCAGTATCTTTTGCTTGCAGTGACCAACAGTTTACAAGTTCTACATTTTATCAGGCATTCAGAGAGAGCTAAGACAGAGGCAAAGAGCATTCTTTTGTTCAAATAATTTTCATACATGGAGCAACATCTAACATGGCATTGGATGAGAACAGAAATTGCCAATAGATTGTGGCTATTATTCTGAGACAAAATAGACAAGCCCCATTGCCATCCTCAGCTCAAGGAAAAATCAAATTCTTTCATCTTTCAAGCAATACAAAGCTCTGCCTTTTAAAACTATTTTCATACTAGCTCAAATACTGAGCTAGAAGCATAATAGCCACTCCCCATGTAATAGCGTGCATGTGAGGGAACACTTTTCAATAGTTTAACACATGCAAAACTGCCTTTTGTTGAGCTGGTTTTTCATGGCAGAGGAACTGAGCGAAATCATAGAATTTCAGAGAAAGGGTGCTTATAATGCTTCCTACTGTAAGTCTTCCAGATCCATCCAAAATGTCCAGCACTGTCAAACTGCCCTCCAATATCAGCTTGAAAGAAAGAAAGAAAAAGAAAGCAAGCAAGAAAGAAAGCAGACCACAGGTTTGCTTACTGAATCATGTTCAAAGGAAAGCTTGCCTCGCAGGCAGAAATATCCTCTACTCTTCACGGCTGAGAAAGCCTGAGATTTCTCCACTTTCAGAGATTTATTAAATTTCGTATGTTTCATCTTTACAACAAGATACGGCAGCTGGCCCAAAGTTACATAGTAGGCTTTAGTAGGGGTCAAACTACCTGCTGCACTAAAAGTGTAATCTTTGAGAGTGAGCGAAAGACGTTGTAGCATAAGCTTTCATATACTTGGTCTGCTTCCTCTATGAAAGCTTATGCTACAAACATATTTCGCTCAGTTCTAGTTTCAAAGATGCTACAAGATCCCTCCACATACTGATAGTCCAGACTAACATGGCTATGTCTCTAAAACTATAATGTGCAGGTACAAATACACCCCCCCCCCATTTAATCAAGTGTAAGTACACATGATCCTAGTCTGCAATGATTGCAAGGTCAAAAGAATGTGAGACTTGTTCCACTCTGATTCCTTTCTTTCTGCATTTCCAGCAAGCAACATAGGACGTTATCACACGGGGTCTAAAGCAGCCCCATCCCTTCGCCATCGCTGCATCATTCCGGTTCCTTTGCCTCCGTGATCAGACGACGTCGCGGCAAACCCCGCCCATCCCTGCATCATCCTTGCGCCATCGCTGCATCATTCCAGCTCTTTTGAATTCCTCTTACAAAGAGGAATTACGGCTGCGCGACCAGAATCATTCCGGTATGGCTCTGGATTGATTCCTTGCTGCTTTTCTTGCCGCTGGTGTGATAACGTCCTAAGATTGAATTATTTTGCATAGTCTTTGGTTTTTAAAGCCATGGGTGCTTGCTCTGTCTATTTTAACTCTCCATGGTTTTAAAGGCATTTTTAAGAAGTTGTTTTAGAATAGTTTAGTTTTGTTAAAAAAACCTTTGTCTACTTAATGTTTTAAATGTTTAGATCTCTTGTACACCACCTCAGGTGACCCAGTGGACTGAGAGGCAAGAAGTAAAAGCTTAAAACAAAATAGTTATCTTCAGTGATTGTACTAGAATTACACATGATCTATATTACTGGCCCGAGTTCGGTTATGAAATAAAAAATCTGATAGAAAAATATATGAGCTGTTTGACCTCCCGTTTTGCTGAACTGAAATATTTGTATTTAATCCAATATGCTGTTCCATCCTTTTAAGCATATTCACTTAGCAGCAAAACGCATTGCACAGAACAGAATATATTCCCTAGCAAATGTGCTTCATGGACTGCAGCCTGTCTTTTTTAAAAGTCCCATCATGGACAGGTAGTAGACCAGACTCAAAACTGTCAAGCCTCTTTCAAGGGTGCCAGACAGTTAATACTATTTATCTTGCAGCTCCATCTGCTGTCAGAAAGTAGCATGGCTTATACTTACTGCTTCGACTCTGTTGCAGAACAACCGTTCAACACTGATTCAAAGGCAAAAGGCAGTACTGTATGTGTGTATTGCACATAGCGTGCATCCACACTGTGGAAAGAATCGATACCACCGAACTGGATTATTTCCACAGTGCAGATGCAGCCTTGGACACACTTCCTCATTCAAATTGTCAAAGCATGCATATCTATATATCTTTTCCCCTTTAATGACAGCCAGCAAGGTGTAGTGGTTTTGAGTGTTTGACTGGAATGTATCCACTCAATAATTTGTTGAAAGTTAGTGTGGTGTGAGAGCCAGCATGGGGTAGTAATTTGAGTGTTGGACTCTCTGGAGATCAGGGCTAGAATCCCCTGGGTTCATTTCCACTTACATTTAAACCAGTTTGTGATTCGCTTTCACTCCATGTCGGTGAATCGATCCCAAAAGGTCCGTCATTCCCACTATGAAAGCGGATCTTTTCATTATTCCCTTGTAATCACTTCTTTTTTGGCATGATTGTCGTTCCCACTAGTTTGCACCGCTTCAAAATACATGTCAATTATCTACGTATCATCGGTGGCACAAGCAGCAACACGGTGAGGATGGGGCCAGAGCGGGGTGACTTTAGCAGGCTGCTCAAAAGTATACAATTTCCCCTTTGAGCAGCCTAGCTTGGGAACTAATTTTTTTAAAAAAAATGATAGAAGATTTGATCCATTGGTTTTGCAACTACTTGTCTCACTGAGCTGCCATTGACCCAATCGCCTGGTGTGCCGCCAAGTTGCAAAAACAACGGATTGTATTTTTAAATAGTTCACACTTGTTGAGCACACTTTGGAATCGATTCATTTCAAAAGAACTGCCAAAGAACTAGTGTCAGGAAACAGCAAGTTTTTTTGCATTTGCCTTGCTTCATCCCGATTGCAACCGAGCAGAATAGGATCGGAATCAGTTTCAAGTGGGAATGATGGTCATATAAACCAATCTGCAATTCGCTTTAAATCATAGTGGGAACGAGGCGCTCCTTGACTTTACAAACCCACTGGGGGACCTTGGATAATTCACACTCTTTCAGCCTCAGAAAAAGGTATTGGCAAACCCCCTTTAAACCAAGAAAACCCCATGATAGGTGCCAATTAAAACATGGCACCTTCGAATCCAAAGATAAAGCCGTGTTAGTCTGTAGAATCAGTATACAGTGCCCAAGCCCAGGCAAAGAGAGCCGCGGCTAGAGGGACAGCACGGCTGTC